>JAPTYO010000011.1:9198746-9798746 GCA_036873135.1 Clarkia xantiana subsp. parviflora
TAAACTTCAAACTATCCCACAACATTTTCTTAAGTTTGATGATTTTTTATATGTGTTTGCTTCCAAAAGTTTATAGAGGAGGGGTTTAATCAGACGGTTCCTTTCCTAAATAATTTGCATGCATGATAGACATAAAAACAAGGCTAAAGGCAGTAAAGAAGAATTATTATCAACTTGCACTACACATCCAATTCTCGTGCGTTGTGGGTTTAATAGATAAGGTTCACCCCATGGTAGATATTGCATAAAAGAATATGCAGTGCTCGTGTTTTCTGTTCATCGATTTTTTTTTTTTTTTTGTAATCTACTGGTTTTAAGTAATATAATGAATCAAATTAAACTTTGCTGCAGCATTTATGAGCGAGCGGGATCTTTATATTTTTGTTGCAACTTCCCAAACAATATATATATATTAAAAAAAAAAAGATTAATGGAACTCAGTTTATGCTTTCAATTTCCACACCAATTATTATAGGAAAGTCGTGATGAACCCTATCCACCACTCGTAGCAATTCATCATAGCTCCATTCATAGGCTTGTGCACCATCCGGGAATCGAACCCGGGTCTGTACCGTGGCAGGGTACTATTCTACCACTAGACCACTGGTGCGTTGGTAGATTATTGAGAGGTTCTATTATCTCACATCAAAATCAGCTGCACAATGTATTTTATTAATATACTGTTCAACCGGAAATATACTCTCTCACCTAACTACACTTCTTAGGTAATTGAATTCTTCAAACTATCTGTGTGTATTAGATGAGGTAAACATTCCATTTATTATATAAGCTTTTTTTACTAATAGTTCGAGCAATCAAATAACGTCATAGTTCCAAACAAAAGACATGTTTCTTTCTTGATTGATAATGTAAACTTCAAACTATCCCACAACATTTTTCTAAAGTTTATTGATTTCTTATATTGTTTGTTTCCAAAAGTTTATAGAGGAGGGGTTTAATCGGACGGATCCTTTCCTAAATAATTTGCATGCATGATGGACATAAAAACAAGGCTAAAGGCAGTAAAGAAGAATTATTATCAACTTGCACTACACATCCAATTCTCGTGCGTTGTGGGTTTAATAGATAAGGTTCACCCCATGGTAGATATTGCATAAAAGAATATGCAGTGCTCGTGTTTTCTGTTCATCGATTTTTTTTTTTTTTTTGTAATCTACTGGTTTTAAGTAATATAATGAATCAAATTAAACTTTGCTGCAGCATTTATGAGCGAGCGGGATCTTTATATTTTTGTTGCATCTACCAAAACAATATATATATATATATATATTAAAAAAAAAGATTGATAAAGCTCAGTTTATGCTTACAATTTACACACCAATTATTATAGGAAAGTCGTGATGAACCCTATCCACCACTAGTAGCAATTCATCATAGCTCCATTCATAAGCTTGTGCACTGATGGATATATGCCCAATTCGAGTTCGTATATATATTTCGGGCCTCGTAAACATGCCAAAATTACATCTCGGTTTGAAAACGTCTCCCAAAGGGTCAAAACGGTCCGGAAACGCATTTATGCGCGTCCGGATTGCATTGCGGGTATCGTGCGATTACCGTTCCCGCGATTACCGTTACCCGTAGAGAAGTCAAGTTCGCGCAATACCAACATGGACAACGGTTACCGCTTGTTTTCTTGAACCGTCATCAAACCGCTTTAAATTCGGGTCCGGTCCCAAGGAAGCCTATAAATAGGAGGCCTTGGCCACCCATTTTCACCCATCCTCTCATTTGCCCAACTTTGGTATTTTGAGCTCTGACTTCTCTCTAGAAATATTCTCTCTCTAGAAATTACTCTTTTACCCCTATAGTGACTTAAGCTTCGGAGAGGCTAAACTTCACCACCCCCCCCCCCCCTTCTGCTAGCATTAGTCCTTCGTCAGGAAATCGTCGTCCAGACATCCCAACTTGTGCACAGACCACCGCCTCCTGAGACACAGCCATACCGAGACACAACATTTACGGGAGTCAACCGAACACTCGCCAGTGGCCAACTTCTTCCCGACGAAGGGTTACAATCCGAAAAACCCGCACAACCGCACGAACAGACGTGTCCTCACGACAGTTCATCCAGGACGCAACATTGCGCCGTCTACGTGATTCGAACAAAAAGCTACCATACCGCAAAGACAATGCACGAGACCGATGACACCAACTTGGAGTATGTTGACATAAAAGATTCCGCCTTTGACGATGTCATTGATTTCTCATCAAAAGACAAGGAGCACATCGCATACCACAACGCCTCCGATAAAAAGACAACTTGGATCCTTCCACATCCCTGTTGCCACAACCAATGCTTTCTTCACTCCAACAAGAAATGCATTCTCCGCACAATGCAACCCAGGAGCCTTCCAGTACAAAGGTGTCAACCCGTCACCTCCTTTTCCTCCAATTAACGAACAAGTTGAGACGATAGGGACAAAGTCTCGAATCACAAGTCATCAAGACACACTGCACCAAAGAATAAAGGGGCAATGCACGGAAGGTACCTTCCAGTACCAACAGCCAAGGCACGAAGCACGCTCATGCAACCTGTACGTGATAGCACAACACCAAAAGGAGGCATGGAAACAACTCCCAAAGCAAAATCAAGCAAAACCGCCCTCAAGCGGTCAGCAAGGAAGAAATTGGCAGCCTCAGCCAAAAACCTCTTCAAGGAAATTTCCAGAAGCCAAAAGGAGTAAACCTCACTGACTGCATTCCTTTGAAAGCCCCGCCATCCGAAATATTGAAAGAGATGAAGGATGCAAAAATGTGGAAAGCACCGAGCAATTTCAGAAACGGCCCGTTGGGGAAAGACAAAAACAAGTGGTGTGAATACCACGAGGTCTTCGGCCACAAGACGAACAGTTGTGCCAGCCTACGTTTCCGCATTAACAGCTTCGTCCTCAAAGGCAAATTAAAGCAATTCACCGATCAAGGCGACAACCCTCCGAAGAAGACTCAAGCAGAGTCATCCAAAATACACAAAGAAGGTCCTTCCACAAGGACAAGCCAAGACATTGCTGACATCTGTCACAAGGAGGGACGCAAAAAACCTGCTAGAACGACGACGTCTCAATCACGGGATTGACAACAAGAACCTTGAAGGCAATAATTGAAAGAGAGATACACGTTTCCTGGGAAAAGAGACAACCGCAACAAAAGAGACCATTCCAGTCAGATGACCAAAGGATCAAAGAATCCAAACTCGCCAAATGTGTTCCTTTGAACACACCGTTGTCTATCATCCTGAAAGAAATGAAGGAGACCAAGCTGTGGAAAAACCCTTTAATTTCCGCAGTGGCCCATTGGGAATAGATGAAAGCAAATGGTGCAAGAATCACGAAGTATATGGCCATGAAAGAGACAGCTGTGTCAGCTTAAGATTTCATGTAAACAGCTTGATCTTAGAAGGAAAAATGATGAAGTATATCGACCATGGCAATAAGCATCAAAGGAAGCCTCGTGTGAAGTCTTCAGAAAAAGGCAAGAAAAGAAAAGGCGGATGATAATCCACTTATCACCACGCCAGAAAAACCACGTCACTTATGGAACCAATTGTGACGATTTGTACAATCTTTGGAGTATGGATGCAGAAGAAGCAAATCTCAAACTCCCAGAAAACAAACCACCGCCCACTTGATCACACTGCCTTCCTTGGCAAAGATGTTGAAGAACAACACAAGCAAAGTAAAACTTGGAGCATGACATCAACTTTTGTACATCCCCAAAAGGGGAGATTGAAGAGCTCAACACGCTAGATGCATTGAGAAACTATGTGGCACGTGGCAGAATCAACTAGCCACAAATCACCTATGAGGACGTCAAACACATCACCAATCCCTTTATCTTCCTTATCTCCTTTTTCGCATATCTATGTTAAATCTTTTAAAGATTAAGTACAACTCATGCTTATTAGCCTCAGTAATTTTCAAAAGAAGTGATCACTAGACGCTTTCTTGTAATCTGTTGTGCGAACTCTAATATCTAATAAAGGTTAAATCTACTTTCGTAGGTACATTATTATGACGCATATTACCTTGGAATAACGCCAAGTAACAACTACGCACATATTACTCGCGTCAACAACACAAAGTTCCAAGCATTTTATACGCGCAAGACTAAAAATCATGTCGCAATAATAAACAAGGCGGGGGCATTACACAAGGACAGATCATGCACTATTAGAAGATGAAACAATATAAACAATCAGGAAACAACGATACAACTGCCAAGCGACTTGGGGGGCACCAAGCTGACAAGTGCTCGGCAATTCTACCTAACATATATACATACCTATCATGATCTACACCTATCGTATCCGCACTCAAGGAAGTTTCCTACACAAACAAGGAATCCTTGTATCAGATTCCTTTCCTTTAATTATTATATGCATAACTAAAAAGAAAATTTCATGACTTCATACTTTTGCAAACTTATAAAAATTGCGATTATCTGACAAAAGTAACTCTGCTCGTAGGTACATGCTACACTATGATTACTACTCAGGAATTACGCCAAGTAGTAACCTATGCACAAAAATCTACTTCAACAATACAAGCTAAGCATTGTGTTCAAGGAGGGATTTATGGTATACAACACCAACATATCTATTATCTACACCAACAAGGAGTTTATTTCTCCATTCATAATATAGGCGTCTATCTCAAGAAGGTGCCGGCAACACAAAGCCATCAAGCTATGTGCACAATCAACTTATATGCCGCAATGACAACCTGCGGATTATTTATCAAAACGACGACTATTCAGGGGCGTCAGCTACAAGCAATATCTTGGATTAACACCAAGACCTACTATCAAAATATCTTGGATTAACACCAAGGCCTACTATCAAAATAGCATGTTGAGGTATCCTCTTTTTTAAAAGACAAGCCCCATGTTTACTTCTAAAAAATGACATGCTGTGACATCTCTGGTTAGAGGCAAATCCTCATGTTCATAGCCATTCCCTGGATTCAGAACAGGATGGGCATACGGGATTGATCACCCCTTAAGTGGCGGAAGTTCTCTGGTTAGACAACGACCCCACACTATAACAAGTGTGAATTCCTGTTTAAAGGGCTCACTCTTTATGGCGAATGTCCTCTTGATAGACGACAATCCCATATTACGAATTCCTGGTCAGGGTTCGCTTTATACGGCAAAAGTCCTCTGGTTAGATGACAATTCCGTACTACAGAGTTGCAAACCGTGTTGCATGGTTCCTGGACGCAGAAAGCATGCATCACAATTCATATTTTCAAAAAAGTGTTACATGGTCCCTGGATGCAGGAATCATGTATCACAGGTATTTTTTCAAATATTTTACTAAATATTTTGTCAAATATTTTATCAAATATTTTATGTATCAAACACCTTTCCAAAAATTTTATCAACACGGTTTTTTGGGTGTATCACATTCAATGTCAAAATATTTTTTCAAATATTTTATCAACAAGCTTTTTAGGGTTCACAAAATGCTTCTTCAAAAACTAAAATGTTTTTACGTATGCTTCCACAACGCGGGTTGATACACGCTGGCAGGTGGGCACCCTGTTTAAAACTCATAAAATTTACAAGTCGAGTCTTGTACAACGTCGCCTTAGAGTGGAACTAAGAGACTGTATAAACTAGTATCTTGCTTAGCCAAGATAACACCTTTCAAATACACTACTTGTTGAGAAATATTGCTATACGCAAAAATACTTGGCAGGTTACAACACATATAGCGGCAAGCTATTCAGGAAAGAAGGGCAATATGCATAATGCATCATGCAAACAATCAGGAGAGCATCTCAACTTATCAATCAGGAAGTGGCTATCGGTCACGACTGCAGGGACTATGTCTAAGTTACTAGTCATCCACATTCAATAAACTCAGTAAGTGATAACGGTATGAAATATTACTAACAAGTTATCATGCAAACTACTATGTATAAAGCAGGTTCAAACGACGTAGTTCAAAGCGAACAAGTCGTAAGCAACAGCTAAGGAACAACTACAACAAGTCTCCAAACATAGAAGCCGGGGGGCAAACAGACTCAGAAACGAGTTCAACATATCCAAAAGATGGCACATATTAAAGAATGCCATCATCTCTAACAGGACTCAGCGGAACAAGCAGAAGTTGCCACCGTCTTCTCCAAACAAAACCTACAGTGTGCAAGTCGCAACATCCTACGCTCTACCCATCTCGCCATGCCTTGGAGTCTAGCCAAGAGGGGCGATCATAACACTTAACAATGTGCGACGTACAGTCGCAACTACGGACATCATGTTCATCATCTAAGGATATATATCCTACCTTTCAAATCCAAAGCATATGGACAGCATAGATAACTCAAGGTATGAAATATTACTAACAAGTTATCACATAATTATTATTGAAAACAGGTACAGGTGACGAAATATCATGCAAGCAAAAGCATGAACAAAGAATTATCAACATCAACCCATTCACAAAGGGTTCAACATGCTGGAAGCAGACAGCCCAACAGCAACCAAGAGTCAACATCATCTCTAAGGACTTATGGCAAAGAGTTCATAATGTCAACATCAAATGCAATGTCGTCATCCACATAGAAGACACGACAAGAATGATTGTTTCAACATTCAGCACAACATAGCTCTTCAACATAAGGGCGGCAATCAGCAATCAACAAATACTTACCTCGGTAGGAGTAACGCTCCTCCTTGGGCCGGTCCCTCGACCGGGGGGCAGAAGACACCACTACTCAACCCTCAACTCTATTTCCTTTATCACAAGAAGGAATTAGCACGGTCATGCTCGGCATAAAGAACTAAGAATCGCTCGAGGAACGCGCCCCAGCGTCGGATCTTTCGAGAATTATGCTAAAAACAGAAACTGCAGCCAGCGATAACTTGGAAAATTAACAAGTTCAAAGAAGATACAATGGGACGTCTTACTCACAAGCCTTTTACCGCGACCGTGCCCGAAGATTCCAGAGTAGCGGGGGCACTTGTATGAACATTCCTCTCAAACCAATGGATTTCTATACACATCAGCTATCCGCAAAGACAAGCTTTTTCCCATCAAGATGGAGATAGTGGACTTACTCATGGTAACAACCGTGGGAAGACTAGTTCTGACAAGAGGACAGCAAGATCTGATATCCTGAAAAATGCTATCAACAATCCAGTCAGTGCGCAAACACGCACCAACACTTATTCAAGCCCTTATGCAACAGACGCTCCATGTGAGACAACCACGTACGTACAAGACTTATTAGTCTTCGTGCAACAAGTAACAAGCATCACGCAAGGGGGGCAACCTCTTCAACACATTAACCTTGCATGACAACACCGAGCGCATACTCGCAGCATACAAGATTACAATGGTGGAATATTTTCTAAGTACTTGACTCAGGATGACAGTCAGCATATTGCAAGCTGTCGGCATACAACCACGTGTCAGCATATTATCAGAAGTTGGCATATAACCTGTGTTCGCATCAAGCATACGGATACGGCATATATAGCCAGAGATGGTGAAAAGATTCTAAGTGCGGGGGCAAATACGCACACATAATGTACGTACGTACATGTCGACAAGGATGCATGTCGACAAGGAGAAAAATATTTTCTAAGTGTTTCCATGTACGTACATACATGTCGACAAGGATGCATGTCGACAAGGAGAAAAATATTTTCTAAGTATTTCCATGTACGTACATACATGTCGACAAGGATGCATGTCGACAAGGAGAAAAATATTTTCTAAGTATTTCCATGTACGTACATACATGTCGACAAGGATTCATGTCGACAAGGAGAAAAATATTTTCTAAGTATTTCCATGTACGTACATACATGTCGACAAGGATGCATGTCGACAAGGAGAAAAATATTTTCTAAGTATTTCCATGTACGTACATACATGTCGACAAGGATGCATGTCGACAAGGAGAAAAATATTTTCTAAGTGTTTCCATGTACGTACATACATGTCGACAAGGATGCATGTCGACAAGGAGAAAAATATTTTCTAAGTATTTCCATGTACGTACATACATGTCGACAAGGATGCATGGCCACAAGGAGAAAAATATTTCTAAGTGTTTCCATGTACGTACATACATGTCGACAAAGATGCATGCCGACAAGGAGAAAAATATTTTCTAAGTGTTTCCATGTACGTACATACATGTCGACAAGGATACATGTCGACAAGGAGAAAAATATGTTCTAAGTGTTTCCATGTACGTTCATACATGTCGACAAGGATGCATGTCGACAAGGAGAAAAATATTTTCTAAGTGTTTCCATGTACGTACATACATGTCGACAAAGATGGATTGCATACAGCGAGTAGCTATGCCTCCTAATAACACCTACGACGCTCATCGACAAGGCTCATACGACGACATCTATGGTAACAAGTATTAGATATCGCTTAAATATTTCCTAAGTGTTTTAGCATAGGCAATGCCCAACAGTCTATACCTGACGTTCAACCATTAGCGCCAATGCGCATAGCAAAAGTCAACGCGCATAGCAAAAGTCAACGCACATAGCAAAAGTCAACGCGCATAGCAAAAGTCAACGCGCATAGCAAAAGTCAACGCGCGTAGCAAAAGTCAACGCGCATAGCAAAGTTGGTACATGCAGTAAAAAGGACCAACACCTCAAGAAGCTATCATGCAAGCGATGCAGCTAATATGACGAACCGCGAAGAGCAAATACGACAGCACTTAAGGAAATATTTCTCTAAACAACAAACGACTACTTCCAAGAGACTCCTTGATGATAAGGATCAAAGGAGTAATGCACCTACAAGTACTTACGGTATACTCCGCCCTCTTCTAAGTATTTATCTCTACATACATGATTATTTTGACATTGCACGTATCAAACCTGTCATCATACGCGTATGATGCCATATCGCATGATTCATATTTTGATAATCGGTAAGTCGTTTGAGAAGTATATAGATCATATCTCTTACGTCACGTAATTACGTTCTTGCCATGACCGTTACTTATGCATGTACGTTGATAGAAGCATGTCCGCATGACGTGTCCCTAACGATAATCATGATTGTATGTTATCTATGCGCATTCCCTATTGCACAAACCGTAATGACAGGAAATAAAGTCACTCGGTCGGAAAATCAAAGGACAGACGAAATCAAGACTCCAACGTCCAACCAATAATCAAAACCGGAAGGTTAGCGTCAAGCTCAAATTGGACACGTACCCTAACTTAAAATAGAGTCAAGAAAGGTTTTTAACCGTTACTTGACTCGGGGGCAAGTGATGGATATGTGCCCAATTCGAGTTCGTATTTATATTTCGGGCCTCGTAAACACGCCAAAATTACATCTCGGTTTGAAAACGTCTCCCAAAGAGTCAAAAAGGTCCGGAAACGCATTTATGCGCGTCCGGACCGATTGCAATCCGGAGGTCCGGATTGCATTGCAACCCAATTCGGCGAGGTCCGGATTGCATTGCGGGTATCGTGCGATTACCGTTACGTGTAGAGAAGTCAAGTTCGCGCAATACCAATATGGACAACGGTTACCGCTTGTTTTCTTGAACCGTCATCAAACCGCTTTAAAACCGGGTCCGGTCCCAAGGAAGCCTATAAATAGGAGGCCTTGGCCACCCATTTTCACACATCCTCTCATTTGCCCAACTTTGGTATTTTGAGCTCTGACTTCTCTCTAGAAATATTCTCTCTCTAGAAATTACTCTTTTACCCCTATAGTGACTTAAGCTTCGTAGAGGGCTCCGCTAGCACCACCCCCCCTCTCCGTGCTAGCATTGGTCCTTCGTGCAGGAAATCGTCGTCCAGACATCCCAACTTGTGCACAGACCACCGCCTCCTGAGACACAGCCATACCGAGACACAGACCTTTACGGGAGTCAACCGAACACTCGCCAGTGGCCCAACCTCTTCCCGACGAAAGGTTACAATCCGAAAAACCCGCACAACCGCACGAACAGACGTGTCCTCACGACTCAGTTCATCTAGGACGCAACATACACCAGCCGGGAATCGAACCCGGGTCTGTACCGTGGCAGGGTACTATTCTACCAATAGACCACTGGTGCGTTGGCAGATTATTGAGAGGTTCTATTATCTCACATCAAAATAAGCTGCACAATGTATTTTATTAATATACTGTTCAACCGGAAATATACTCTCTCACATAACTACACTTCTTAGATAATTGAATTCTTCAAACTATATGTGTGTATTAGATGAGGTAAACATTCCATTTATTATATAAGCTTTTTTTACTAATAGTTCGAGCAATCAAATAACTTCATAGTTCCAAACAAAAGACATGTTTCTTTCTTGATTGTTAATGTAAACTTCAAACTATCCCACAACATTTTTCTAAAGTTTATTGATTTCTTATATGTGTTTGTTTCCAAAAGTTTATAGAGGAGGGTTTTAATCGGACGGATCCTTTCCTAAATAATTTGCATGCATGATGGACATAAAAACAAGGCTAAAGGCAGTAAAGACGAATTATTATCAACTTGCACTACACATCCAATTCTCGTGCGTTGTGGGTTTAATAGATAAGGTTCACCCCATGGTAGATATTGCAACAAAGAATATGTAGTGCTCATGTTTTTCGTTCATCGATTTTCATTTGTTTTTTTTTATCTACTAGGTTTTGGTAATTCAATGAATCAAATTAAACTTTGCTGCAACATTTATGAGCGAGCGGGATCTTTATATTTTTGTTGCAACTACCAAAACAATATATATATATATATATATATATATATATATATATATATATAAAATAAAAATAAAATTTATAGAGCTCGGTTTATGCTTACAATTTCCACACCAATTATTATTATAGAAAAGTCGTGATGAACCCTATCCACCACTAGTAGCAATTCATCATAGCTCCATTCATAAGCTTGTGCACCAGCCGGGAATCAAACCCGGGTCTGTACCGTGGCAGGGTACTACTCTACCACTAGACCACAGATGCGTTGGTAGATTATTGAGAGGTTCTATTATCTCACATCAAAATCAGCTGCACAATGTATTTTATTAATATACTGGTCAACCGGGAATATTTTCTCTAACCTAACTACACTTCTTAGGTAATTGAATTCTTCAAACTATCTGTGTGTATTAGATGAAGTAAACATTCCATTTATTATATAAGCTTCTTTTACTAATAGTTCGAGCAATCAAATAACTTCATAGTTCCAAACAAAAGACATGTTTCTTTCTTGATTGTTAATGTAAACTTCAAACTATCCCACAACATTTTTCTAAAGTTTATTGATTTCTTATATGTGTTTGTTTCCAAAAGTTTATAGAGGAGGGGTTTAATCGGACGGATCCTTTCCTAAATAATTTGCATGCATGATGGACATAAAAACAAGGCTAAAGGCAGTAACGAAGAATTATTATCAACTTGCACTACACATCCAATTCTCGTGCGTTGTGGGTTTAATAGATAAGGTTCACCCCATATTAGATATTGCAACAAAGAATATGTAGTGCTCATGTTTTCTGTTCATCGATTTTCATTTGTTTTGTTATCTACTAGTTTTTGGTAATTCAATGAATCTAATTAAACTTTGCTGCAACATTTATGAGCGAGCGGGATCTTTATATTTTTGTTGCAACTACCAAAACAATATATATATATAAAAAAAAAAGATTGATAGAGCTCAGTTTATACTTACAATTTCCACACCAATTATTATAGGAAAGTCGTGATGAACCCTATCGACCACTAGTAGCAATTCATGATAGCTCCATTCATAAGCTTGTGCACATGCTGGGAATCAAACCCGGGTCTGTACCGTGGCAGGGTACTATTCTACCACTAGACCACTAGTGCGTTGGTAGATTATTGAGAGGTTCTATTATCTCACATCAAAATCAGCTGCACAATGTATTTTATTAATATATTGTTCAACCGGAAATATACTCTCTCACCTAACTACACTTCTTAGGTAATTGAATTCTTCAATCTATCTGTGTGTATTAGATGAAGTAAACATTCCATTTATTATATAAGCTTTTTTACTAATAGTTCGAGCAATCAAATAACTTCATAGTTCCAAACAAAAGACATGTTTCTTTCTTGATTGTTAATGTAAACTTCAAACTATCCCACAACATTTTTCTAAAGTTTATTGATATCTTATATGTGTTTGTTTCCAAAAGTTTATAGAGGAGGGGTTTAATCGGACGGATCCTTTCCTAATTAATTTGCATGCATGATGGACATAAAAACAAGGCTAAAGGCAGTAAAGACGAATTATTATCAACTTGCACTACACATCCAATTCTCGTGCGTTGTGGGTTTAATAGATAAGGTTCACCCCATATTAGATATTGCAACAAAGAATATGTAGTGCTCATGTTTTCCGTTCATCGATTTTCATTTGTTTTTTTTATCTACTAGGTTTTGGTAATTCAATGAATCAAATTAAACTTTGCTGCAACTTTTATGAGCGAGCGGGATCTTTATATTTTTGTTGGAACTACCAAAACTATATATATATATATATATATATATATATATATATATATATATATATATATATATATATATATATAAAAGATTGATAGAGCTCAGTTTATGCTTACAATTTCCACACCAATTATTATAGGAAAGTCGTGATGAACCCTATCCACCACTAGAAGCAATTCATCATAGCTCCGTTCATAAGCTTGTGCACCAGCCGGGAATCAAACCCGGGTCTGTACCGTGGCAGGGTACTATTCTACCACTAGACCACTGGTGCGTTGGTAGACATAAAAACAAGGCTAAAGGCAGTAAAGACGAATTATTATCAACTTGCACTACACATCCAATTCTCGTGCATTGTGGGTTTAATAGATAAGGTTCACCCAATGGTAGATATTGCAACAAAGAATATGTAGTGCTCATGTTTTCTGTTCATCGATTTTCATTTGTTTTGTTATCTACTAGTTTTTGGTAATTCAATTAATCAAATTAAAATTTGCTGCAACATTTATGAGTGAGCGGGATCTTTATATTTTTGTTGCAACTACCAAAACAATATATATATATATATATATATATATATATATATATATATATATATATATATATATATATATATATTTATATTTATATAAAAGATTGATAGAGCTCAGTTTATGCTTAAAATTTCCACACCAATTATTATAGGAAAGTCGTGATGAACCCTATCCATCACTAGTAGCAATTCATCATAGCTCCATTCATAAGCTTGTGCACCAGTCAGGAAACGAACCCGGGTTTGTACCGTGGCATGGTACTATTTTACCACTAGACCACTTGTAAACACCTAATTTTGGTACGCGCGACACGTACGTGACATGTTAAAAAATGTTACGTGTAACGCGTTTAAAAAAGGAAGTATTTAAATATGGAAGGTCACGGGGTTGCAAAAAATAGGCTCAGTTTAAATTAGGATAATACATATGCAATAAATATGATGTAATAAATCAGAAAATATATGATATATATATATTTATATATATATTTTCGGATTTAATAGGGTGAATATTGCGGGAATATTGATTTTCCAATTTTTGGGTTTCAATTTACCTATAAATAGGTACCTATTCTATGTAAAAACACACAAAAAAAACAGAATAAAATATCATTATTTTTCGTAGTTTGTGCCAAGTTTTTTTTTTCCTCTCCCGTTGAGCTACCCACCCCTGCAGTCGCCGAGCTTTGATCGACTTCGCCGCCGTCCGCCCGTCAGCACAGGGATCACGTCGCGCCGCTCTACTTGACCGAGACGCCGCCTTGCTGCTGCCAACTCCGGTCTACCTGCTGCTGCTGCTGTCGGAACCGCCGGCCACCAGGACAGACCACCGCCCAGCCTCAAAGCTCGCCGCGCCGCCGGAATTCGCCCTCCCAGAGCTCCGCAGTTTCTGTCTGCCGCTACATCGCCGTTCGTCGTCGCTGGAGCCCGAGCTGAAGGTCGCCGAAAATCCCCGTTGTGGCCGTCGTCCCCCTGGTGCTAGGTATGTACCGTGCTGCTGTTTTTTTTATTATTATTATTATTATTATTATTATTATTATTATTATTATTATTATTATTATTATTTCTGTTATTATTATTATTATTATTATTATTAGTATAGTTATTATTATACCATGTTAATTAACTAGTCTAGATCTAGATTAATTAGATAACATTTTTTTTGTAAATATACATGTATGATATGTAATTATTAAATTGTATCATGATTTTAATTTCGTCTAGATTTTAACTAAATTAGGAGTTTTAGATGTTTAATAGATTTGTCATTGATAATAATTTCGCATAAAAATTAGTTTAGTTTTTTTTTATATCGTTAGATTAATTTGACGTAACGAATGTTTAAATTTTTAAAATGGCAATTAAGTTAATTGAGTACCGAAAGGGCGTAATTAAATATCTATATTTTTAATTCGTAATAGAACCCCCGAACTTGAATTTCTGATCGTAGACCGATTTAATACCTAGGTGTTTAATTTGTTATTCACTTAGGTAATTTAGGATTCTAGTTAGCCTTTATTAACTAGCGGCGACTCTCTTCAAAAATCCACGTTTTCAAAACGTAATCGCCGTAGGTCAGATTTTAGGTCCGACAATTTGGCGACTCTGCTGGGGATTTAGAGGGTTCGGGCTCATTATATTCGCTTATTGCCATGTTTTTGAGTTTTTTTTTATATTTTATTATCGTCACCATTCTAACTTTGTTTTTTTGTGTGACAGGTACATATTTTTAGAATTATTAACTGACATTTTTTTTGTGGCATTATTTGAATTCGCACACCCACTTTAGAATAATCACCAAAACGCCTAAAACCAAGGGCGACTAGGAACCCCGGAGGTTTAGTACGGTACGACCGGAGCGGCTGGGCCGCCGGTACGATTCGGAAAAACTCCACTCGCTTGTGAAGGTCTTGTGATCCCTTTTTAGGGGGAGGATACCACATTGCCGGGAACCTATCAGTGGAACCTACCTTGTAGAGCAAAGCCACACATTTTTTTTACCCCCCTAACATGATCTGTTTTTTGTTGTAAATGTTATCTTTACTGTTTGTATAACTTTTATTTCTCGTGCATTCATCTAATTGCATTTAAAAAAAAAAAAAAAAACTTTTTTTTTCCAGCTAATTGTTAGTCATTTAGTTGTATACATTTTCTTTTCAAACTTGCATTTCGCATGCATTTTTTTTTTAAAAAAAAAACATCTTATCTGAATTTTTTTTTATTTCAAACTTGCGTTTCATACGCATTATTTTTTTTTCTTAAAATAAAACTCTTCAGGTAAGTTGTGATTTTTGTTAGCGCGTCGCGCATGTAAAAAAAGATTTTTGGAAATTTTAATTCCCCTTTAGCTATTAGAGCTTCTAATTTCGAACGTACATTCCATATGCATTATTTCAAAAACTTTTTACCTAAATTGTTTTATTTTAAATAATGCATCCAGTATGCATTAATTTAAAAAAACTTTTTAGATAAATCATAAGCTCTCTTAGTTTTAGGGCTCTTTGTTTAAAAAACCTTTTACCTGAATTTTTTAAAAGATGTACATCTCATATGCATTATTTTCGAAAACACCTTTCAGGTAAATTGTAATTTTCTTAGTTGTAGAACTTTCATTTTTAAGTTTGCATCTTGTGTTAATTTTTTTATTTTTTGTGCATCTCATATGCATTTTTTAAAAAAACTTTTCACTTGATTTTTAGCAACTAGGATGCATTGATTTTTTTTCCTCATAAAAAAAACAAAAAATTCAAGTAACTTGTAAGTTTTCTCAACTGTACAACTTTCACCTCATGTACATCTCATAGGCATTGTTTTAGGAAAAACGATCTTTTTTTTTAGATTGTAAATCTTCTCTTAGTTGTTAAGCTTTTAATTCCAAACATGCATTGCATTTGCATTATTTTTAAAAAACTTTACTTGGATTTTTCATTTTGTACATTCCATATGTATCATTCAGGTAAACTGGTTGTAAGTTGTAAACTTCCTTAACAGTTGAACTTTAACTTTCGAGCATGCATGAGCATTAAAAAAAAACTCAAAGTGTCATTCATTTTTTATCTGAGGTGTATTACACTTTTTCTGGCAAGATCGTCTCAACATTCGCATGAGCAAGCATTTAAAAAAAGAGAGTTTTGATGCTAATTTTTGAAAATAGTTTAACTATGCAGTTGAGTGCGACTATTCGAGTTTAAACAAAGGACGAGAAAACCTTTTTGAGAAACCTTGTTTCGAGCATCTGCCCTGAGTTCGAACCAGATAGTGCACTCAGCGAACTCATTAAACTCCAAGCTAGTGCAAAACACCTTAGATCATAAATTTTGATTCTTTCTGAAATGTAATCAAAATTATGAAATGAATGACATTAGAAGTTTTCCGAAAAATCATGGATGACTCATTTGATTCTTTATACTAACTTTCGTGTCTGGTCTTTTCAGGTATCCCGCACATACAAGTGGTGTCGGCCAAATGGGGCAACATATAAAGAGCGTGCAGTCATCCAGTTGCACGAAGAACAAATTGCGCACTCGGAATATCCGACGCTTAGGTATGATAAATTGTACTTAATTTTTTCCCTGAGATTTGCGTGTCCCTACTCTTTTTTGCAGATCAGACGGCCACTTCGACGAGGTCGCAACCACGTGAAATGTGACTGCTCCAAAGAACTTATATGTCAAAATTCCACCCACCATATGTGGAATTTATACGCGTCCCCGAACCAAGCTGTACATCTGTTTTACGGTGAGGTCTAAAACGGTCGGTGGTAACCAAGGGGCATCTCCTATTGAGATCGGTCATGTCCGAAGATGGGAAAATATCAAGAAATCATCGAGGGTCTCGTGAAGATTCAATGTGCTGATCAATGAACATTTTGGATGTCAAGCAAAGAAAAACATTATTGTTGGTGCCTTCCATCAGAGGTCCAAGGGGCATTTACTTTCCGGCAGATGTTCATATACAAGTTGTAATTTCTAGATGGAGTAGGAAAATCAGGACATGCAGCAGGTCCAGTCGCATAGCGAGTACATTTCCCCACTAGAAAAATCCAACACCCAGGTAAGAAAAGTTGTGATCATTTTTATCCCCGAAATTTGAGTTTTTCCTTAATCATTGTGCAGTTTGGATAATCATCCAAATCAAAGCCCCTGAAGAGCACATCTCGTGCGCGGCCCTTTGCTCGCCGCAAGCTGTCGAATTTATCCCAGATACCTCATGCGATATCTATGCCCAAATTTACCATTTGCGGACTACTATGCCAAACTCAACACCATCCATGTGTGTTCATCAACCAGACCATTCATACAGAATGTGACGAGCCTAACCCGATTGGTGCTAGCTGTGAGGCATCCCCAGACGAGATTGAGCTATAGCCGGGGCACTTGAGAAGCCGATATTAGAAATCACTGGCTATGTCATTCATTAGACGTACGGTCCATCCAAGGTCCGACACGACCGACGTTTAGACTCAATTAACTGAGTCGTTCTCTAGAAGGTTTTTTTCAATCTGCCACTAGGGGGCATGTACGTAATTGTTGTTGATTATTTTCGTTAAATTTTCTTTTCCAAAAAAGAAGCAAAAAAAAGAGAAAAAAAGCAAGCAAAAAAGGCAAAAAAAAAAAAAGGAAGCAAAAGAAAAAAGCAAAAAAAAAAATCATTTTTTTAGGGTCACAGCTGCCCTTTAATTGGCTACCGATAAAAATAAAGAGAGTGCTCATGTATATTTTGTGAGAGAAGTGAATAAAAGGGTCACAGTCGTCCCTAAAACGACTACAAAGAAAGGGCCACAGCCACCCTTCAAATGGCTACAGATAAAGAGCGCTCCTGCAACATCAAAAGCGGGAAATAGGTGAAAGGGCCACAGCCACCCTTCAAATGGCTACAGATAAAGAGCGCTCCTGCATCGTCAAAGGCGGGAAATAGGTGAAAGGGCCACAGCCACCCTCCAAACGGCTACGAATAAAAAAGTGACCCCGCGAATCCTGTGAGGGCGGGAGAATAAATAGGGCCACAGCCACCCTTAAAATGGCTACCCAAAAAGAGTGATCTCGTGAAACCGGTGAGGGCGGGAAAATAACAGAAAGGGTCACAGTCGTCTCTCAAACGGTTATAGTCAAAAGAGCGATCCCGAAACATCGATGGCGGATATTAAGTAAAAGGGCCACAACCACCCTCAAAATGGTTACATACAAAGAGTGTTTCCCGGATCAGAGACGAGGAATAAAGGGCCACAGCCACCCACCAAATGGCTACAATCAAAAGAGCTCCCGCAACATTGAAGACGGTGAGAAAAGGGTCACAGCCACCCTCCGAAGGGCTACAAATACTCCCGCATCGAGGCGGAAAATGAAGTACGGGTCACAGCCACCGTTTAATCGGCTACCAAATAAAGAGTGCTTCCGCTAGGTTGAAAACCCGAAAGGGCGGCCTAGGCAAAATCAGGAAATGAGAGGCATGGTTGCAAGTTCAGAAATTGCAATCATGGCAAAAGGAGAGAAAATAAAAAACCGAGGGGCACGGTCGAAAATCTCTCAATCGGCCGTGGCAAAATGAGAGAAAAAAGAGAAATTCTCAACAACAAAAAAAAAGAGAAAAAAGAAAAAAGAAAAAAAGAGAAAAAAGAAAAGAAAAAAGAAAAAAGAGAAAAAAGATCCCGCTAGGTTGTCGCACCGTGCGCAATTTAGGCAAAAATTAGGGACAAACATTCATGCGCAACACAGCGCCTTCCAAAGTCAACTTCACGGCAAGCGGGACGGTTACAGTCTGCTCTCGCGAGTCACCATTCAAGGATGAGTATGACTGTTACAGTCTGTTCCTACGAGTCAACTTCACGGTAAACGGGACAGTTACAGTCTGCTCTCGCAAGTCATCACCCAAAGGATGAGTAGGACTGTTACAGTCTGTTCCTACAAGTCACAACCGACAATCAGGATCTGAAGTTTTCCAGCTTTCTGAGAGTCACCCCCGACGAATGAAGCCTTAGTATTCAGCCTTCGTAAGTCACGCCACTAGAGGCATTTCTCCAAACGGACGCCACTAGAGGCTCTTCTCCGACATACGCCGCTAGAGGCATCGCCAAAGGGTCTCCGGTACGGTCTGACGTAGAGGTCTTCCGCCACCAGAGATATCACCAGAGGTTTTCCGGTACGGCCTGACGTAGAGGTCTTCCATTACCACTCGCCACTAGAGGCATCGCCAAAGGGTCTCCGGTACGGTCTGACGTAGAGGTCTTCCGCCGCCAGAGATATCACCAGAGGTTTTCCGGTACGGAATGACGTAGAGGTTTTTCCGTTACCACTCGCCACTAGAGGCGTCACCAGAGGTTGTTGGTACTGTCTGACGTAGAGGTCTTCTGTTACCAATCATCACCAAAGGTTTTACTTTACTGCACGCCACTGGAGGCTTTACTTTTCCGCATGCCACTGGAGGCTTTACTTTTCTGCATACCACTGGAGGCTTTACTTTTTCGCACGCCACTGGAGGCTTTACTTTCTGCACTACCAATGGAGGCACCGCCAACAGGGGCACCGCCGACGGAGGTTCTATTTTCTGCACTACCAATGGAGGCACTGCCAACAGGGGCACCGCCGACGGAGGTTCTATTTTCCGCACGCCAACGGAGTCACCGCCAACAGGGGCACCGCCGACAGAGGCTCTACTTTTTCGCACCATCAATAAACCCGAAGGCCACCTTGGAGACTTGAAGACCCGAAAGACGATATACTTCCTAGCCAAAATTAGTGTTTACTCGTCTTTGGACAAACCCCCTCGAATGCATTCTACGGGAGTCCGTCCAAAGAGGGGCAAGCTGTAAACACCTAATTTTGGTACGCGCGACACGTACGTGACATGTTAAAAAATGTTACGTGTAACGCGTTTAAAAAAGGAAGTATTTAAATATGGAAGGTCACGGGGTTGCAAAAAATAGGCTCAGTTTAAATAAGGACAATACGTATGCAATAAATATGATGTAATAAATCAGAAAATATATGATATATATATATTTATATATATATTTTCGGATTTAATAGGGTGAATATTGAGGGAATATTGATTTTCCAATTTTTGGGTGTCAATTTACCTATAAATAGGTACCTATTCTATGTAAAAGCACACAGAAAAAAATCAGAATAAAATATCATTATTTTTCGTAATTTGTGCCCAGTTTTTTTTTCTCTCTCCCGTTGAGCTACCCACCCCTGCAGTCGCCGGAGCTCCGATCGACTTCGCCGCCGTCCGCCCGTCCAACACAGGGATCACGTCGCGCCGCCCTACCAGACCGAGAAGCCGCCTTGCCGCTGCCAACTTCGGTCTACCTGCTGCTGCTGCTGCTGTCGGAACCGCCGGCCACCAGGACAGACCACCGCCCAGCCCCAAAGCTCGCCGCGCCGCCGGAATTCGCCCTCCCAGAGCTCCGCAGTTTCTGTCTGCCGCTACACCGCCGTTCTTCGTCGCCGGAGCCCGAGCTGAAGGTCGCCGGAAATCCCCGCTGTGGCCGTCGTCCCCCTGGTGCTAGGTATGTACCGTGTTGCTGTTTGTTTTATTATTATTATTATTATTATTATTATTATTATTATTATTTCTGTTATTATTATTATTATTAGTATAGTTATTATTATACCATGTTAATTAACTAGTCTAGATCTAGATTAATTAGATAACATTTTTTTTGTAAATATACATGTATGATATATAATTATTAAATTGTATCATGATTTTAATTTCGTCTAGATTTTAACTAAATTAGGAGTTTTAGATGTTTAATAGATTTGTCATTGATAATAATTTCGCATAAAAATTAGTTTAGTTTTTTTTTATATCGTTAGATTAATTTGACGTAACGAATGTTTAAATTTTTAAAATGGCAATTAAGTGAATTGAGTACAGAAAGGGCTTAATTAAAGATCTATATTTTTAATTCGTAATAGAACCCCCGAACTTGAATTTCTGATCGTATACCAATTTAGTACCTAGGTGTTTAATTTGTTATTCACTTAGGTAATTTAAGATTCTAGTTAGCCTTTATTAAATAGTGCCGACTCTCTTCAAAAATCCACGTTTTCAAAACGTAATCGTCGTAGGTCAGATTTTAGGTCCGACACAACTTGTGCGTTGGTAGATTATTGAGCGGTTCTATTATCTCCATCAAAATCAGCTGCACAATGTATTTTATTAATATACTGTTCAACCGGAAATATACTCTCTCACCTAACTACACTTCTTAGGTAATTGAATTCTTCAAACTATCTGTGTGTATTAGATGAAGTAAACATTCCATTTATTATATAAGCTTTTTTTACTAATAGTTCGAGCAATCAAATAACTTCATAGTTCCAAACAAAAGACATGTTTCTTTATTGATTGTTAATGTACACTTCAAACTATCCCACAACATTTTTCTGAAGTTTATTGATTTCTTATATGTGTTTGTTTCCAAAAGTTTATAGAGGAGGGGTTTAATCGGACGGATCCTTTCCTAAATAATTTGCATGCATGATGGACATAAAAACAAGGCTAAAGGCAGTAAAGACGAATTATTATCAACTTGCACTACACATCCAATTCTCGTGCGTTGTGGGTTTAATAGATAAGACTCACCCCATATTAGATATTGCAACAAAGAATATGTAGTGCTCATGTTTTCCGTTCATCGATTTTCATTTGTTTTTTTTTTATCTACTAGGTTTTGGTAATTCAATGAATCAAATTAAACTTTGCTGCAGCATTTATGAGCGAGCGGGATCTTTATATTTTTGTTGCAACTACCAAAACAATATATATATAAAAAAAAAAAAAAAAAGATTGATAGAGCTCAGTTTATGCTTACAATTTCCACACCAATTATTATAGGAAAGTCGTGATGAACCCTATCCACCACTAGTAGCAATTCA
Source organism: Clarkia xantiana subsp. parviflora (assembly GCA_036873135.1). Lineage (NCBI taxonomy): Eukaryota > Viridiplantae > Streptophyta > Magnoliopsida > Myrtales > Onagraceae > Clarkia > Clarkia xantiana. Next base: position 9,220,654 of record JAPTYO010000011.1, read on the forward strand.
TCATAGCTCCATTCATAAGCTTGTACACCAGCCGGGAAATCGAACCCGGGTCTGTACCGTGGCAGGGTACTATTCTACCACTAGACCACTGGTGCGTTGGTAGATTATTGAGAGGTTCTATTATCTCACATCAAAATCAGCTGCACAATGTATTTTATTAATATACTGTTCGACCGGGAATATTTTCTCTCACCTCACTACACTTCTTAAGTAATTGAATTCTTCAAACTATCTGTGTGTATTAGATGAAGTAAACATTTCATTTATTATATAAGCTTTTTTTACTAATAGTTCGAGCAATCAAATAACTTCATAGTTCCAAACAAAAGACATGTTTCTTTCTTGATTGTTAATGTAAACTTCAAACTATCCCACAACAGTTTGGTTAAGTTTATTGATTTCTTATATGTGTTTCTTTCCAAAAGGTTATAGAGGAGGGGTTTAATTGGACGGATATTTTCCTAAATAATTTGCATGCATGATGGACATAAAAACAAGGCTAAAGGCAGTAAAGAAGAATTATTATCAACTTGCACTACACATCCAATTCTCGTGCGTTGTGGGTTTAATAGATAAGGTTCACCCCATGGTAGATATTGCAACAAAGAATATGTAGTGCTCGTGTTTTCTGTTCATCGATTTTCATTTGTTTTGTTATCTACTAGTTTTTGGTAATTCAATTAATCAAATTAAACTCTGCTGCAACATTTATGAGTGAGCGGGATCTTTATATTTTTGTTGCAACTACCAAAACAATATATATTTAAAAAAAAAAAATTAATAGAGCTCAATTTATGCTTAAAATTTTCACATCAATTATTATAGGAAAGTCGTGATGAACCCTATCCACCACTAGTAGCAATTCATCATAGCTTCATTCATAAGCTTGTGCACCAGCCGGGAAACGAACCCGAGTCTGTACCATGGCAGGGTACTATTCTACCACTAGACCACTGGTGCGTTGGTAGATTATTGAGAGGTTCTATTATCTCTCATCAAAATCAGCTGCACAATGTATTTTATTAATATACTGTTCAACCGGAAATATACTCTCTCACCTAACTACATTTCTTAGGTAATTGAATTCTTCGAACTATCTGTGTGTATTAGATGAAGTAAACATTCCATTTATTATATAAGTTTTTTTTTACTAATAGTTCGAGCAATCAAATAACTTCATAGTTCCAAACAAAAGACATGTTTCTTTCTTGATTGTTAATGTAAACTTCAAACTATCCCACAACATTTTTCTAAAGTTTATTGATTTCTTATATGTGTTTGTTTCCAAAAGTTTATAGAGGAGGGGTTTAATCGGACAGATCCTTTCCTAAATAATTTGCATGCATGATGGACATAAAAACAAGGCTAAAGGCAGTAAAGACGAATTATTATCAAATTGCACTACACATCCAATTCTCGTGCGTTGTGGGTATGAAAGCTATTGAGGTATGTGTACGTTATTCCGCTGCGTAATTAGATTACTTACTAGTACACGTTTAGCATTCCGTAGTATTACGTCCCCGTAATCCAACAGTGGCTGCATGTGATAATTTACTTTTTTAGTAGAATTATATGTGCTTGCATGAACTCCTCGAAACGTTTAAATAGAGCCTTGGGAAATCCAAGATCTGGTGTATGTTATAATTCCATATTACGGTGAAAGCGATTAAACCGTTTTAAAAGACTGATCTATTAGAAAGGATACGTCAGCAGTACGAACTCTTTCACGGCCTCCTTCCATTGGTTTACTGGTGGTCGGGTTGGCTAGATGACCGAGGAATCATTGTTGTTCGCCTTCTATCTCATAGATATCCGATGTTTGCAATTCTTTTTCAAAATGTTATAGTCTCCCTAATTTTCGCATGATTATCGATGTGTTAGTATTGAATGGCATCGATGGATTCATCATGTGCTAATGAGCTTTTGAATGAGACGAATTATGACTCGTGGTGCAAATGCATCAATGAGCTGCTTGATGATAAGGTCTGATAGACCACATTCGGAAGACGATGAGCTACCAGATGCAGGACTGACCGAAGGGCTAGCATACACCCACTACAAGTGGGAGCAGGATGACAAGAGAGCTAAGGAAACTTTGCTATATGAAATGTCTTCGGACTTTAAGGAAGAGTATAAGAACGTTCCGGTTACAAAGGACATATGGGATGCATTGTTCCTTAAATATGGAAACGGCATTGCAGTTCACCTGCTCCCACTTATACCCTCTTTAGATGAATGTCTAAAGAGCGATAGCATCAGTGTACTTGAGAAAGTATATCAACTTCTCAGCATGATCAAACCGCTTGAGGATGAGAGTCAGATGGCTGAATATGACAAAATTCAAGCCATAATCGGGATTCTTCCGAAGTCCTGGAGAGCAATCATGACTCTTTTAACTATGAGTAATTCCATGCTGGATCATGCATCAGTCCTAAAATTAATCGAGAGGGAAGAAGCTCGATTGGAAATGGTTCCGAGAGAAACCAAAGTGCTAGGACAACGTGCTGGGCAGAAGAGGAAATGGAGGAACAGGGAAAAGAAACAACAGGTTGTTGACCGTAAAACGTCGACAATGTCTAAACAAGGCAAACTCCAGTTAAAATGGAGATATTTTGCAGGGACTCCAACCCTCGCCGTATCGGTGACGGAGATAGTTCCAGCAAGCCGCCTGTTGTTAAGGTATGCGACATTTTATATGTTATGGAAGCTTTGGCTTCCTCAACTGTCATGTTAACTGATTTAAATCCTTCTTGGATTCTTGACTCAGGTGCGACGGACTGCATAACCAATGAAAAGGGATTATTTGCCATGTTCAGACGAATTTCGAAGGATTCAAAAAGGATATACATTGACGAAAACTCACATGTTGAAGTCGAAGGAGTAGGGAACTTTAAATTGTCAATGTGCAATGGAAGGACCTTACTTCTTGAAAATGTCCTTTAATCTCCTAGAATTCGAAGAAATGTTGTTTCTGTTACTTCTCTTATGAATAATGGATTTGCTTTCTCATTTGAGAACTCTCTTGTTCTGATAAATAAAGGCAATATCTTTTATGGGCATGCATTTTCTTCTAACGGTCTCATTGTTATGGATATGAATGGAAATGAATATTTGAACAGAATGTATTCAGTATCATTTAGGGAAGCAGAAACTGATGCGGCTGGATGGCATGCGAGGTTGGGACATATAGGGCTACGACCGAGTACAAACTCTAGCTCAGAGAGGGCTTTTGACCGGAGCAACTCATGTGGTGAAACCACTTATGAGGTCTGTCTAGCCAGAAAGTCCACCCGCAAACCATTCGGTGAAGCACTTCGAGTCGAGTACCCATTGCATTTAATTCATTCCGACGTATGTGGACCCATGAATGTCACCACTAGGGGAGGAAGACTCCATTTATTAAATGAACTCATTTTTTAACTAATAGCTCAAGCAATCCAATAACTTACCGTGGCAGACTGGTGCATTGGTATTTTATTGCAGGGGACTATTAACTCTCATAAAAACAATTTAACAATGTATTTAATTTAAATCATTCAACCGGAAATAAACTATCTCACCTTAACTCCAGTTCTCAGTGAATTAGATTCTTGAAACTATATGTGTATTGGATGAATCAAACATTCCATTGATTATACGGAAAAAAAATTACCAATAGGTCGAGCAATAAATAACTTCATCATTCTAAAAAAAACGGCATGTTTCTTTCTTGATCGATGATGTACACTTTAAACTATCCCACCCCAGTTTTCTTCTCTTGATTTGTTGTAAGTGTTTTTTTCCTAAAGAGAATGGAGGAGGGGTTTAATCGGACGGATCCTTTACTCAATAATTTGCAGGCATGATGGACATAAACCCAAGGTTAAAAGTAGTAAAGCCTAATTCTCATCAAGTTGCACTACACGTCCAATCCTCCCGGGTTGGGGGTTTGATATATAAGTTTCACCCCATTGTAAATGCTGCAACAAAGAATATGTACTGGTCATGTTGTCGGTGAATCGATATCCATTCGGTTTGTTAAATAATAAGCCTTATTGACTAGTTTTTTTTTTTTTTTTTTGCAAAACGAATGATAGAGCTCAGTTTACGCTAACGATTTCCACACGGATAAGTAGGAAAGTCGTGATGGACCCCTACCCACCACTAGTAGCAATTCATCACATCTCCATTCATAAGCTTGTGTACTAGTCAAAAATCGAACTCGGGTTTGTACCGTGACAGGCTTCTAACCTACCACTAGACTACTGGTGCGTCGGTAGTTTATTGAGATGGACTATTATTTCTCATCTACAGCAGCTGCACATTGTATTTGATTAATATACCCTTCAACTGAAATAGACTATCTCACCTCAACTCCACTTCTCAGTGAATTGAATTCTTCAAACTATCTGTGTGTATTGGATAAGGAAAACATTCAATTTATTATAAGAACTTTTTCACTAATAGTTCGAGCAATTAAATAATTTCATATTTCTAAAAAATGGCATGTTTCTTTCTTGATCGGTAATGTAAACTTTAAATTATCCCGCCACATTTTGTTGCTGTATATACGATGAAGCAAAGATTCCATTTAGTATAAGAATTTTGTTTACTTTTAATTCTTCAAACTATCTGTGTGTATTGGATAAGGAAAACATTCAATTTATTATAAGAACTTTTTCACAAATAGTTCGAGCAATTAAATAATTTCATATTTCTAAAAAATGGCATGTTTCTTTCTTGATCGGTAATGTAAACTTTAAATTATCCCGCCACATTTTGTTGCTGTATATACGATGAAGCAAAGATTCCATTTAGTATAAGAATTTTGTTTACTTTTAATTCAAGCAATCAAATAACTTGTTGTTTTCATAAAACAACAAGTTTCATTCTTGATCAATAATGTAAACTTTAAACTACCCCACCACATTTTTCTTCTCATGATTGATTTTTTGTATGTGTTTGTTGCAAAAAGTGTATCGATGAGGGGTTTGACCGGACGGATCATTTCCTCAATAATTTGCATGCATGGGGACATAACTACAAGGCTAAAATTACTAAAGACTAATTCTCATAAAGTTGCACTGCACATCCAATCCTCGCGGTAGACACTAAAACAAAGAATAGTTTTTGGGAATTGATTGAACCAAATTAAACTTCGCTGCAATATTTATGAGCGAGCTGTATCTTTAAAAATTTCCACACCAATAGTAAGAAAGTAGTGATGGACCCTATCCACCACTATTTGAAATTCATCACAGCTCTATTCATAAGCTTGTGCACTAGTTGGGAATCGAACTTGGGTCTATACCATGGCAGGGTTTTATTCTACAACTAGACCACAAGTGCGTTGGTAATTTGTTGCGAGAGACTATTATCTCTCATTAAAAGCACCATGTATTTGATTAATATACCATTCAACTGGAAATATACTCTCTCACCTCAACTCCATTTCACTGAGAATTGAATTCTTCAAACTATTGGTGTATATTGGAGGAAGCAAACAGTGCATTTATTATAAGATTTTTTTTACTATTTTAGCTCAAGCAATTAAATAATTTCAAGTTTTCAAAAAAAACGACCTGTTTCTTTCTTGATGGGTAATGTAAACATTAAACCATCCCACCACATTTTTCTTATCTTGACTGATTTGTTATATGTTTTTGTTGCTAAAAGTGTATGGAGGAGGGGTTTGACCGGACGGATCCTTTTCTCAATAATTTGCATGCATGATGGAAATAACTACATGGTTAAAAGTCGTAAACACTAGTTCTCATCAAGTTGCTCTACACATCCAATTCTCACGGGTTGGGGGTTTGGTATATAAGGTTCACCCCATTGTATATACTGCAACAATGTTGCCGGTGCATCAATTTTCATTCGTTTTGTTCTGTAATAGGCCTTATTGACTAGTTTTTGACAATTCACTGAATCAAAATAAAAAATTGCAATATTTATGACTTATGAGCGAGGTAGATATCTATTTTTTTGCGCAAGTGCCAAAAAAAACAACTGGAGCTCAATTTATGTTAATATTTTTCACACCAATAGTAGAAAAGTCGTGATGGACCCTATCCACCACTAGTAGCAATTCATCATAAGTACCGACCGGTAATCGAACCTGGGCTTAGACTATACCATTGCAGGATACTATTCTACCACTAAACCACTGGTGCGTTGCTAGTTTGTTGCATGTATATTCATGGAAGAGTTACCCTTAATTCTACTTGACAGATCTGTAATAGATGTCTATTATTAAGAGCAAGACATACAACCACAAAATCAGTCTTCGTCGAAAGGACACCATATATATAATATAAAACTGAGTTTCTAGGGAAGTCACAAACAGAAGGGTATACAGAGAAACAGCTAGGCGTATCTAGTGTTCTTAATGTGGGGTGGGATGGGGTAAATGTCCCCCATTTTTATGCAGTTTTTAATTAGTATTCTTAATTATTAGGTATTTTTTCATATTTGAATTAATTAGAGGGAAATATTTGAGTTTTACAAATTAGAGAGGCTCATAGAAGATTATTAAAGTTTTATTTTTCACAAATAATAAAACAGAATTACGGACCCATCTAGTGGAAATATCATTTTCAGATATAAATTATGTGAAGAATAAACTGCGGAATAGTATGGTGACGATCTCTTGAATTACTGATATATATTTAGAGGTAACAGTGGCGGATCCAGGAGGTTCGTAATGGGGATACGTAATGCAATTTTTTTTTTCAAAGATATAATAATTTTCTTAGGAAAATTTCCTTAAAAAATGCTAGTTTTAAAACGATGATAATTGGTACTTTTTTCAGTTATTTATTGTTAACTACATTTCAAATGAAAAATATTACTAAGTAGTTTTTAAACTATCACAACTTTAGCTTTAATTGCTTATGCAAATGTTATCATTGAGTCAAATTGGATTAGAACCGGTTGTGGATCAGCTGAGTTGAGTCAAGAGTCAGGACTCTATTATAACACTTGTATACGTTATTATGTCTTGTTTTTAATATTTAGAAAAGTATTTGGTTAATTTTGGAAGTTTAAAATGTATTTGACGACAAATTTGGACAGGTGATTGAAAGAAGTATTGATTATCATTGTTTTGAAACATGTTGTACATATTAAAACATATTGGTACCCGAAATCATCTTTTTCAAACATATTGTATGAGATATATTCTTATACTTATTTGACCTCCTCATGGAATGCATTAGATTAGAATAACTACAATTTATAATCTAGCAAATGAGATGAATTTTAAAACTTATAGACATATTCTTTAAGTCAAAAGCTCCCAAATTTAAATTTATTGAATCTTTTTCCGAATGGATTGAATGATAGTGTCACAAAATAATAACGAGTTTTTACAAAATAATAATAGAGCTCTTAGCGTTTTAGACAAAATAATAGGGTATTAGTGTCTCGCACAAAATAATGAGGATCTTACACATTAATAATAAGGATCGGGAGTATATTTTTATTAAGGAATAAACTTAGAATCTCACTAGAAATACTCGATAATGTGGTGACGTTCGTCACCACATTATATAAGCAACATCCGCCACTGAGAGGTAAGTAATGATGTTATTTTAGATTGTTTTCGAAAGACGAAACCTCGTAAAAAAACAATTATAGAGTATAGTATTTAGTTTATGTTTTTAATGATTATCGTCAAATTGTGTTATGTATATACTCAATTATGATTTAGCTTATAAAATAAATATTTAAAATTTTAATATTTAAAAAAAAAAATGCACCCCGTTATATAAATTCTGAATACACACACGACTAGGAGAACTGCAAGAGCAACTTCAATTGTTAAATTGGCATGCATGGAGATGGAGTGGATACCCTATAATATATGATGGGAAAAACAAATAGATGAAGCTGTTTAAGTTGAAAAGGAGACTGAATTGGAATCTACATCGCTACATGATGTATCTTATTATATCTTAGACACTACCTAAACAAAAATAGGGAAGGTCAAGCCAAGCCACGTCACGAGTGTTTGGGAATTGGGTCGAAAGAGAAATCACGTGGCTTGCTCGTGCGCGGAGGAGTTGAGCCTTATTTTAGTACCACACTGGAAATATAAGAAACAGAAGCTCACTGGAGCTGCTATAAAACTTAAGGCGGTGGCACCTTAAAAACCACGCAGTCACTCAGTGAGCACAAAGCGAACTATTCTTTCGCCTTTTACTAAAGAATACCGTGTGCTCGCTGCATTTAGTGACATACGCTAATTTTTGGAAGGTCTTCTGCCATGTGGTGGATGATCTCACAATTCTAGTAATAACAATTTAACTGATCAATTCATCCTAGCAAATGGTTTCTTTCAATACCATCTCAAAGAAAAGCTAACTAATCAAATAATTAGTTGACAGAATGCCAGAAATAGGTTAAGAAAATGCAACAGACAACATCACAAGTTTCATATGCCTTTCGGTACAATTATCAGTAAAGCTAATCAATTAGGCAGAGAAAAAATATGACTATTATATTCTTCTTTTTCAAATAAATGCAAATAATTGGGTTAAAATATTCATTCTTCAATAATGTTCATTCTTGTTGAAATGATCATTTTTTTCCATGACCATATTCTATTCCTCTTCATTTATTTTGAAAGCCTATTCCTCTCTATGGCCACTGCTGTAGACTCCTCTGATTGAACTACCAGCCTCCGAAACTGAATTTTAAGCCAGTTCTCCTGAAGGAAGCGTCTACACATTTTCAGCTCATGAACTACTCATGAACTACCAAAGAATATTGCAGTTTCATCAATGGTCAATTCATCTATATTCGTAGTTTATTAAATATACCACGCAACATAGTTAAATTTTCGATTCAAACACCTTAAGATATTTTCTACAATGCCAACATCTTTCAATGTTTCACCAAAAATATGCATCTTGTTGCTAATTTCTAGGTCTTGAGCGGAAAGATATTACATTTTCATCATCCTTCATTTGCAGAAGTTCGAATACTCTACTTAGGGCCTACAATTGTGCCTCTTCATACATGTTGAGCCATTGCATGTATTCTTCATCGAATACTATATTTTTAGAAGAATTTTTGCAAAGACAGCTCTTGTTTAGGACCGTAAGATAACCAATGGGCGATAGATAGGATAGATGATGGATAGTGGGCTCATCAAGGGGAGCTCTAACCCTAAACCTGAGTTTCTGAATAGTAATTTGCTTACTTGTTTTATTCATAGAGTTGTCCCTTAATAGGACTAAACTATTACAATCTATATAGATAAGATACTCTAACCGATAACAATAGTAAATAAGATATCTAATTCTAACTCTATCAATAATTATAGATATTAGCTTATCTATAATATATATTATACTATTATGGAAATATTTATCCATAACATTAAGAAAACGAGCTTGTCCTCAAGTTCAAAGATCCATCTTCTTCTAAGAATCAAAAACTGATGTTGGTTGTCCAAGTATGCGTGCATCAAAACAGTCATCGGGCAATGGGTGGGAGGAAATAGTTATTATGGGCTCAATTGTAACGGATGGGGGGTTGAGAAAGCAAACTGGATACTTTGGGGGTAGTTTGTTTTTGGGGAAAGGAGAGGAGTCATTTGGTAAAAAGGAAAAAAGAAACAAGGAGGAGTTAGGGTTTGGTGGTGTAGGAGTTTCGGGCGGCTGGGTGTACATGAGTTGCGAGGGTGGCGGCTCTGCAGGTGGCCGGCAGTGGAGCTGGCGTGGCGGTAGCGTAGCAATGGCGCGAATCTGGCTGGCCTCTAGTGGAAGGTGTTGCGGTGAAGTGGTCCTGGGGTTCTCCGGCGCCGAGGCAGCAGCGTGATGGAGGAGGTCCGGAACGGCGGCGGCGCGACGGTGAGGCTGCAACTTAGCAGGGGAGTGCTGCTTCTGGCTGGGATTGGCGGTTTGGGCGGTGGCGGCTGCTAGGGTTGCAGAGGGTTTGGTGCGTCCAGCGTTGAGGATGTCCGTGGCAGGCTGGGATGGCAAGGTGCGGCCGGCTGGCTTGTGGACATCGGGGGACTACAGCTGGGAAGTCGGAGGCGGGGGTGGTTGCTGCGGCGGTGGTGGAGCAATCGAGATCTGCGGCTGAGCTGGGAGGATCGGTGGCTCTATTGGAGTGTGCGTGCTCGCGATTCGCTTATCAAGTATCTCCTCCATTCTGTTAAATGTGACGCTCATCTTCGAGCAAATCACGTTCATCTCCGAGCAAATCTTCAACATCTCATTGCATAGGTCCCTCGGGTTCCTCATAGGATCGTCGACTCTGATACCAAATGTTATGACCGTTCGATCGAATCCATAGGCGATAAGTATAATAGATGATGGATAGTGGGCTCATCAAGAGGAGCTCTAACCCTAAACGAGTTTCTAAATAATAATATTCTTCTTGTTTTATTCATAGAGTTGTCCCTTCAAATAGGATTAGACTATTACCATCTATATAGATACGATACCATAACTGATGAGAACAGTAAATAAGATATCTAACTCTAACTCTATCACTAATTATAGATATAATATATTTTTGGGTTAAAGGTACTTTTGATACCACATGTTTGACCGAATGTGGCTTTTAGTACTGGATGTTTAGTTTTGTATACTTTTGGTACCAAACGTTTGAAAAAATGTGGTTTTTCGTACATCCGTTAGTTGGCCGTTAGTTTTGGCCGTTAAATGACATGTGCAAGTCACATGATCGACTCTAAACTTTTAATTTTGTTCAATTAGTCCCTCAAATATATTCCTAACTTTTATTTTATTTAACTTAGTCATAACACTTCAAAATCGGACCCAATTAAACCAATCGAATTCAATTGACATAGCCCCATTTGGGTCAAATTTATCCAATTGGAGATAGGTTCCAATTGGGTTCGATTTTGAAGTTTTAGGACTAAATTAAACAAAAGAAAAGTTATGAATATATTTGAGGGACTAAATTGAACAAAATTAAAAGTTTAGAGTCGATCACGTGACTCGCACATGTCATTTAACGACCAAAACTAACGGCCAACTAACGGATGTACCATAAGCCACATTTTTTCAAACGTTTGGTACCAAAAGTATACAAAACTAAACATCAAGTACTAAAAGCCACATTCGGTCAAACATGTGGTATCAAAAGTACCTTTAACCCTATATTCTAGCTTATCTATAATATATTCTATTCTATTATTCTAGCTCTCTATAATGACCCAATCGAAATAATATATATATATTTTTTTTTGCCTTTAGAAGATCAATGAGTGATCTTGCTTCCCAGATTGCCAACTCGATTCCATCAATGTTTACTCATTACTCTAACATGTCCCAATACTTCTTTGCACACAGTAAGTTCTCAATTATGAGGCTGCACTGAATATAGTTTTTGCTATTGAATTTGGGTGTGATCAACCCTACGAATGCATCTGCGTATGCTATCTCTTTCAACAATTAACTTGATCGAAAAATTCTCTCAAGCTTTTGAACCGTAAGCTCTTATACCACTTGTAAACAGGAACACCCTTTTGCTTGGAATACACAATTGACTGCAGTTAATGTGTGCTTTAAATCCAGAACTTTTGTTGGTATTTTTGGATCAAAATCTTAATGTTGGTAGATGAAGAGTAGAGAGAGATTGCATCTCTAATATTTCATTCACTCGATAGTAAAAACTGTCTACAACCATTCCTACTTAAATAGGAGGGTTAATAACTAAAAAACTGTCCAAGGTTTACCTATATTAAAATTAGGTGTCTGAAGTTTCAAATATTAAACTGTATTGTCCAACGTTTCAATTTTGTTAAAATGTAGTGTCTAAGTGTGATCACTTTAGAGAAGTCAATTCCGACGAAACCGATAGTCAAATTCGAGCTCCCATACACACTCCCTTCTCGTCATCTTGCACGGACCGTCACCTAAAAAGTTGGCCACATCCGTGCAAGTAAATCTCGCTCCGTTGTCGTTGGAAAATCGCTCCACACCACTCTACTAGAAACTTTTTTTTTTATGTTCAACTTTTGGGTGAAATTTGACGATTTTGTGAAAAGTAAAGAGAGATGAATTATAAGTGAGTGAGTGGGCTGATGAAAAGATTGAATGGAGATGAAAAGACATGTATAGACACCAAATTTGAACAAAAATGAAACTTGGGACAATCTATTTTAACGTTTCAAACTTCAGACACCTAATTTTAACAAAGGGTAAACCTTGGACAGTTTTTTAGTTATTAACCCTAAATATGAAGAAATTGTCAAAATAATTCATCTAACTCACTACTCATAGCTTCCTAATTTTCAGCTAAACACTTGCTGTAAAGAACTGCTAAGAAAATCCTAACCAAATGACACTTAACCACATTTCAAATACATCATAGACCAAGCAAGACTAGTCAACAAAAACATATTTTCTTAGACTCCAAGACACTGCAATACTGCAGTCTCCAGCTGCAAGTAAACTTCCTAAATTGCAGAGCTGTTGCAATTTCCTTCATATATCTTCAATCTTCAAATTCCAGTTGTTGCCATGATCATCACTAGCTATCATCTTCGAATCCAATCTTCATCGTTGAACCGGATAATGGCTATAGCGAGGAGTTTGGCTTGGCCATGGGTCCGGAGGATTGTTGACATGGTTAAAAAGAAGCCATTGTGAGTGATAAAATCGACAGTTCTAAAGTTTAAAATCTTTGAAAGTTTAAACTGATGAGAAATATTTGATGATATTAAATCATATTATATTATTTTAATATCTATAATTATATATTTATTTATAATAAAATTATCAAATATGAATTTCGTAATCAAAGAATCATAATAATTTATTACAATTTTATTTTGAAATATATGTGGAGAGCTTTCCAATAATACATAATAATAAAATAAATATTTCTAATTTATATATACTATTTATATAAATTAGGACATATGATTATTACATTGAGTTATTTCACAATATGATTATTGCATTTTGGGAATAATACTTGAAAACGATTTCTGTAGATTTTAGCTACAAAAACAATTCTCAGTTAACAGCAAGGGAAAAAAAACATTATCTCAGATAAAAGTATTGTCAATCAAATAAAAACTGTGGCGATGCACTTTAATAGCCTAAAATGGCTGATAACTGTAACTGTTGATTGATTCCTAACCACATGAAGTTGAATATAACCCTCTCATTCATTTTATAAATCTTCAGAACACTTGCATTGCATTGCTTTGCTATAGAAGAAACACAACTTTAGGGTTCTTAATTATTTTCCTGGATACTACCTATTATTAGTACGGAAAGATGTCCAGCATTCAGCAAAGCTTCAATGCTGGCCAAACACATGGCCAAACTCAGGTAATAATTAATATGGCACGATGTTCTTTGAGTTGTGAAATTTTGGTTTTTTAAATGGAATAGTCACTTATGTTTCAGAATGTTGTTGTTTCAATAATTTTCTATTAATTTTCACCCAACTTTTGTTAGTATACGCTGAAATAACATAGCCACGAGACTTTAATCATATTCGACTTAGTTTGATTTTTTTTTTAAGAACAACTAGAATACATATCATGTTACTTTCCATCTGCATGCCACATTATTTTTTCCATCGACTATCGCTAATCAAGGTAATTAAAAGTAACATTTTGAAACATTATTAATTTGATAATAAAATTGAATATTGACAAACATAAGCTATATAAGTGTAATAATAATTAATTATTAACTCAAAAAATATATTGATGGGCAGGAAAAGGCGGGGCAATGGACAGAATCAGCTAAAGAAGGGACAACAAATACAGCCCATTCTGCTCAACAAGGACTAGTAACCGGGGCAGATCAAGGCTCTAATCTAATCCAGCAGGTTTTTTTTGTATTTGATTTATTTATATGGCAATATATATAATTTGCCAAAAAAATGAATTATGAATTTTTTTTCTTGCCATCTTTGTTTATGCAGGCGGGGAGTCAAGTGAAAAGTGTGGCTCAAAGTACCGCTCAAGGTGTGAAGAATGTGGCTCAAAGTACTGCCGAAGGTGTGAAGAATACTCTTGGAATGGGTAGCAAATAATGGACTTATATATATATATTTGAAATTTAACGATTCAAAATAATTTATTAGAAAAATAATTTTTATTTTATAATAATTTAATAAAGGCACTCTCTTAGGTAAGGGTTATTTTACATATTCTACCAAAAGAAATGAAAGAAGATATCTTACCTTCATCAATTGAGGATATTTTCTTAGATTACCCTTATATATAAAATTTAATTTTAAGTTTAATATGAGAGTTTTCATTGTATTAATTTAGCTAAGCAAAATTAATATTAATAAGAATAAGTTGCGCTATTGATTATTTTTTCACAATTGTTCATCTTTTATAAATCCACAATTATCTATCTATACTCTATATTAAAAATCAGAGTTTCCAATAAAAGTTTTCAATTATTGATTGTCAAATTTACCCTTAGTGCCCTAATAATCATTTTCCCATACGTCCTTAGAATACACCTTTTCTCTTAAAAGGTGTTCCCAAACATTAGGGGAAGCGGTACCACCATTTCCCGCCTCTAAGCATGCCGAAATTTCCAGGAACCATCTATCTCTCATCATCCTCTTTAATATGGAGAATCCAACACGTGAATCCGATGTAGTGGTCCATAAACTAATCAGAAGTCGACATATGTCCACGTATCAGGTCAATTTTGACACATATCATGAATTGGTTGGCTGATGGTGCACCACATCGGATCCACGTGTTGGATCTGATGTATAGTACAATTTCTCCTCTATTAGGTGTCCGGTTGTCTGGACCATCACCGTGGACTCCATCTCACCAACTACTATGGAAGAAATCTTACTTCGACATGTTCCTTTTCTAGACTTCGTAGTAAATAGTAAATTATTGGTAAATCTCAAATGAATCATCTTAATTATTAAGTAGCGAAATCCATTGTCTTTTAATGTTTCCCCAAGAATTATATTCGTTTCATATGACTTCTTTAAAGTTAGTTTATTAAGATTGTTGTTTATACTTACTGGGATTTTATGTTAGTTTGTTTATAATAATGTCGAAGCAAAAGTGGTGGAATAGTGAAGACGACCATGCTGCAATGGAGAAACAGTTTGCATACATGCTCTACCGTGATGGAGTAGAAAGAGAGTAGATTATGCGCATTGCGCAATTAGGTGTACTGTTAATTGAATCTTGTACTATAATGAACTTTGTTGGTATTAAATAAGTAAGGAGAATTGAAAATTAGGATTCTTTGTTGATAATTAGTTATAATGTAATCTCATCTCCATTCATATGAATATGGGTTAATAACTAAAAAACTGTCCAAGATTTACCGTATGTTAAAATTAGGTGTCTGAAGTTTCAAATGTGAAACTGTAGTGTCCAAGGTTTCAAATTTTTTAAAATGTGGTGTCTAGGTGTGATTACTTTAGAGAAGTCAATTCCGAAAAAAACGACAGTCAAATTCGAGCTCCCATACACACTCCCTTCTCGTCATCTTGCCGGGACCGTCACCTAAGAAGCTGGTCACATCCGTGCAAGTAAATCTCGCTCTGTTGTCATTGAAAAATTGCTCCACACCACTCTGCTAAAAACTTTAATTTGTTATAATGTTCAACTTTTGGGTGAAATTTGACGATTTTGTGAAAAGTAAAGAGTGACGGATTATAAGTGAGTGAGTGGGCTGATGAAAATGATTGAATAGAGATGAAAAGACGCGTAAAGACGCCAAATTTCAACAAAAATGAAACTTGGGACAGTCCATTTTAACATTTCAAACTTCAGACACCTAATTTTAACATAGGGTAAACATTGGACATAACCCTATGAATATTCTTAAGTTGATCATATAAGGTCTTTGTCTTATCCGTATTTTTTTATTGTAATATGTATAGGAATGTGTCATGCAGTGTTTTAAAAACCGGACCGGACCTCAAACCGGTAAGATTGCCGGTTTCCGATCGGACCGGTTTAACCCGGTTTAACCCGGTTCATACCGGTTTTATCGTTTTTGTGTACATTGAAATTGAACTCTTTATCTTCTTCCTGTTGTCTCTTATTTGTAATTGCCAACTAGTGGACCCGTTGTCCCTCTCCTGCCCATTGTCTCTCTCCTCCCAGTAAAAAATTGAATTCTTATCTTCTTCCAATAATTCTTGTAAATGCCAACTAGTGGCTCCCATTCTCCCTCTCATTCCCATTGTCTCTCTCCCATTGTCTATCCATACTCCATAGATAAATTAACTTCGTTAGAAATCTTGAGCTAATGCCGGACGGAGAAACCTCTTCAAGCTACTCGAAATTCAGTCTCACGGCCAACGCCAGTGCTCCCAGACCCTTCAACGACCACTACAAGGGCTTTAGATCTCCAGTTTCACAGTCAATGTTCAAAACGGCAAAAGCGTGAAGAATAGAAGGCCAAAGGTAACACTTCTTTGTGTGGCGTGAAGAACGAAGATAGAGGAGGCAAGGAATGAGAGCTAGCTTGAATCTCTCTTGGTGAAGGACCTTGGCAGCCAGCAGAGCGGCGGGAGAACCGATGAAGACCTAGATTTACCTTCTCTGTTGCTTTCTTTTTAGCTTTGTCCCAGTCAGACCGATGCCGGTTTTTCCGGTCCAACCGGGTTTTCTCTAAGCGAACCCGGTTCGGTCTGCATCTGGAACTTTTTTAGTGACCGGACCATCTTAACATCTGGTTCGCGGTCCGACCCGGCCCAACCGCCGGTCCGGTCCGGTTTTCAAAACACTGGTGTCATGGACCTGGAGCATACACCCACAAATCTGGCCAATGTGAACGGAATCCATCCGGATATGGCAACAAATGAGGGTGAAGTCTCAAGGCGTCCCGATTCAACGTATCCGTCTAGGTTCGTTGTATTAGAGGATAGAATTAGAATATGCAATTACATGTTGTCATCTCCTTATTTCAACACTTAGAATTTTCTAAGTATGCTATGATTATATAATATGCACACATGATTTGATACACATGACATAACACGCGCATGACTTCACACGCATTGTATCATTTTGAATGCATGATCCGTATCTTTTATTATTATCACATGATTACTTGCATGATTTAATTATCAATCGTCTATTCACATCTTTCACAATCATGCTAGCATCACGTTCATGTTGACGTCATATGTCATGATCACATGCTTCTATGAGAATTATTACATAAGTTCATAAGCATGTGCGCATCGTTTATCATTCACTGTTATATGTATATCGTTGGTTGCGCTAATCATGTCGACAGTTAACATACCTCCCCACAAAAATTAAAGTGGAGCAAAATCGAAGCCGTCGCGCTCAATTGTCAAACAAGCCACCCTTGAGGTCAGCTCCGAACAGAAATTGGGCTTATATCCTAGCTTAAAAATAAAGTCAAGTATGGTCTGAACCATTACTTGACTCGGGGGAAAGTGTTGGATATCTGCCCAATTCGGGTTCGTATTTACATTCCGGACTTCGCAAACACGTCGAAAACCACAAATGGGTCCGAAAAACAAACACCCGAGGGACAAAACGGTCCGGACACACGTATGCGTCCGGACTGGAACCTCCGGATTTCCATAAGGCAAACCGGAGGTCTGGATTGCCATAAGGCAAACCGGAGGTCTGGATTGCCTAAGGGCAAACCGGACCTCTGGATTATCCCAAGCAATCCGGACCCCGTCAGATTCTAAGTCCGATGAGGTCCGGACTGCTGTCGAATACCGCACACATCCTTTTTTATCGTCCGAACACAAAGAGTGAAGAGTTCTCAAAAGCCTAACTAGACGACGGTTCCTATTTTCTGTTAGACCGGCGTCAAACCGCACAAAAACCGGGTTCGGTTCTAAGGTTGCCTATAAATAGGAGACCTTGGCCACCCATTTTGACACATGATCGAGATTTTGGCCTTGGAGCTCTGACCTCTCTCTAGAATATTTTCTCTCTCTAGACGCCTATTTAAGCATCGGAGAGGGTTCAACCGGCAAACCCCCGTGCTGGTTATTACCCTTCCTGCAGGTTAGCGCCACGCGAATCCGAAAAGCTTACCTTGCCGACAAGCTTGCACTGTGGACAGCCGTGCCTTGCCGACAGCCTACACTGCCAACAGCCGTACCTGGCCAACAAGTGCACATTGCTGACAACCCCTTGCCTACATCAGAAACTCCATTTCCGACACCCGACGTGTCCCCAACCTGAAGTGCCGAAGAGTCCAACTGCTCGGTTGGATTTGAACGCAACAACAGCGTTCCCGGAATCGGAATCGACCCTATTGTCAGACGAGTTGCAGTTCCAGGCCCGAGAACCTGATTCGTGACTCGAGCATCCGTGTTCTCCGAAGAAGAGCCGTTCGAGACAAGCACGTTCATGGCAGAGAGTAAGGCGTCGAGCTTGTCGTCGACCTTCTTGAACATGGCGTCGACCTGCTTGAACGTAGCGTCGCAACAGTCGTCATTGGTCTGCTTCTGTCATGGCGGATAGGTGGTCGGAGAGCTTCGCGAGAAGCCGTACGTGCTCGTGGAGGGTGGTGTCGACGCGAGCATCTTTCTCAGCTCGATTTTCTGGCTTGGAGGTCATCGTTAACAGCTGATGCAGGTGGCCGGAGGTGGCCGGAGATAGCTCTGATACCAAATGGTATCATTCAGCAAATAACGGCGCAGTAAAAATAAGAAAGAGCAGGAAAATTAGGTTTCATTCATCTACTTCCCAGCCGTGCAATTGTCGACAGATATAAATGAACAGATTATTGGGCCTATTATTGGACTTGACACTTATTTAATGGCATGGACTCTCTAAACGACTCATGGCCCGACCAGACTGACCGACCGACTTCAAAATAAAAATAGACTCGTAACAGCGCGATGGTGGTGCTCCGGTGACGGGAATTGAACTTGTGCTGAGATGGCATTGGGACGTGACCTGCTTTGTGAAGGTGGATCTGAGGGCGGCAAGTTAGGTTATCTGTCTTTTGTCTTTAGTTAGCTAGGGTTTAAGTTTAACACATTTAATTTTTAAAAAAAAATTCCTTCCTTTTTTTAGATTTGATACCGAGCCGGTGAACCGGCAGACCGCCCGGTCTGATCAGAACCGGTCGGTTCTCTAAGAAACTGGGTTTTGAATCAGGTTCGCTTCCTTCTTTATATTTTTATCAAACCGAACCGTCTAAGACACCGATTCCCGGTCTGATCCAGTCGAATCGTCGGTCCAGTTCGGTTCTAATAACACTGGATTAAACAATACCGAAGTTATAACTTATAAGTACACCTATTCAGAACTAGACCGGAGCCGGACTAGAATCGGTTTTAGAAATGATTTTATTTTTTACATAATTTTATAGAAATCTTAGGAAATGTTTGAATTGGTATTATTTCGGTTGGGAACTTTTATTCAAACCGTTCGGAATCAGTTCTAACCAAACTAATTATTTCACCTAGGAGTGAGTTTGAGCGGAACGGGTGGGCCTTTTTTTTAGAAAAAGACCCAAGCCCAAATATTCGGGATCTACAATTCATGTCACGAGTCTAAATCCGAGCCT
Organism: Clarkia xantiana subsp. parviflora; assembly: GCA_036873135.1. Classification (NCBI taxonomy): domain Eukaryota; kingdom Viridiplantae; phylum Streptophyta; class Magnoliopsida; order Myrtales; family Onagraceae; genus Clarkia; species Clarkia xantiana. The sequence goes on from JAPTYO010000011.1 coordinate 9,240,153, forward strand.
AAGTTTAGGGAAAAATTCATGCCCACCTCGGACTTTTGTAATTTAGAACAAGCTCGGGACAACTCGAAATTTACACAAACTTAAAAGAAACACACAAAATAAAATATTAGTAACATTTTTTCAAAATTTGTCACACACATTAATTTTCCATACACATATCAAATTCTCATACAAACATCAATCTCATACAAAGATTAAGTTCTATAAACTCAGAATTAAAATAACTAGAGTTGAGTCAAGATAACTAACACTACAAATTTAAGATTTGTTACAACTTTGGGACGGGACGAAAATTCAGGACTTTACCTAAAAAAAACCAAGCCCGAGCCCAAGTTTAGAGAAAAAGTCATGCCCGCTTGAGCTCGGGCACAATTTCGGGACGAGATTTTTGGGACGGGCTCTTCAAGATTTCGGACTCCTCGAGATTTTTGCTCACCCCTAATTTCACCCATGAATAGGATGAGTCAATTTGTAAAGTGGTTCAATGTAGAATCGAAACAGTTTTAAATAGTTTTAGTCTGAGCCAAAATAGGTCCGATGAACCCAACATTTATTTGTGTTTCGTTGAATAAAACCTCAAGTTACTTGTGGATTATGATTCGAGCTGGTTATGTTCTTAAGAATCGAAATATCCCTACCCGATGAATGTCTTCATGAGCAAGATCTGTTAGCATATAGTAATTGCCTAATTGGGCGCCGTAAATGGAAACTCATTAATATGTATATGTTACATGAGACAATTAGGTAAATGCATTATGTCTTATGTATTTGTTCTAATTTATTTTATTTCACATTATAAATACTAAATAACGATAAATATATATTATTGGTCATAGTAAATGTAAAAAAAAATTAAATTAAATTACGTAGCTATTTTTATATAAAATATTATTTCTTAAAAAAGTGAATCATGAGCAGTGTGGTCTAGTAGTTAAAAGTGGTTACTCTCATATGGTTTAGCTCTGAAATCTCAGGCTCAAAACTCATTAAAATATCTCATGTGGTTTAGCTTTGAAATCTCAGGTTCAAAACTCATTAAAATATCAGGTCTCATCTTGTCCACATATTGCCTCAGGCATATGAGGAGACGGGTAGAATTGGACTTAACAGTCCGACATAATTATGCTACTCTTAGACTACGCAGACGATATCATCACTCATAAAATATCTCTCATCCACATAAACAAATGTCTATTAAAATTGTCTCCCAAACATTAGAGGATAATTAGTGTAATAATCATAAAATGTCTGTCCTCCCCAAACAATTATAAGTCAAAATTTGTGGAATATTTTGGTTAGTACTTTTTAACTTGACAGTTTTGTTAATGATTTTTGAATTAGTTACTTTTTGGGAAAAATAATAATCGAAAACTTGTCTAATATGTGATATAGTCAAGAGTCGCATTTTGACCCAGCTCAACCAGGATCTATTTTTTCACGAGTAGCTATATCTATTAGCAATAAGAAATAGTCAGCAGTGTGATTGTTCTCTGAAGAAATCTCCAGATTCTATTTGCGTAAACAGTAACAGAAATTCAAATAAAATTCTTATTTAATTATTATAAACAAAACAATAGCAGATCATCATCTTGAAATAATAATAAGCAAAAGCATCAGCCTCCTACTTAATTTAAGACAATATATATGATACAAAACAATAACAATTCGAAAACGAAACGATCTTGTAGATCAAACTCATCGACAATCCACAGCAATGGTGGTGATAGCTGCAGTGCCTTCACATCCGGAGAGAAGAACCAAAAACGAGAGCACCGAAGGCAGCGACAACAACTGAGATGAACGACGGAGCGATGGAGCTCGCCGGCGAAGCAGGGCTTGGGGCGGGGGCGTCGACCTGTGCGGTGGCTGTGAGCGCCACGACGGAGAAGACGAGGGCCATAACCACCAACTGCGCAGTTCTTGAAGGTGCCATTGCTGTGATAGCTTGAGGATCGGAGATGAAGAATATTAGCTGGAAGAAAAATAGAGAATTAACAGAGTGTGAATGAATGATTTTGATGATAGAATGGCCGGAGTTTGACGGTTTAAATAATGACTCCGCATTACCAGCTGGCGTTTGATAGCTGTTTTTTGTGGGCTCCACCATCATTTCAAAATTTCCCCTTTTTTTAAACGGCGGAGATTCCGTTTCTTCCTTTTACTTAGTGCGGCTGCTAAATCTTATCATACATACACCGCGGAAAAACCAAAGGTTGTTGGGACCGGACTCTTTGTCGAGCTGGTTCATTCCGGTTCCAGCTAGACAAGTATTTTTTATGTGATGAAAACAGTACCGAATGAGTTTATTTAGAACTAGACCGGAGCCGGACTAGAATTGGTTTCAGAAATGTTTTTATTTTTTACATAATTTAATAGAAACCTTACGAAGGGTTTGAATCGTTAATGATTTGATTTGGAACTTTTTTTCAAACAGTTCGGAATCGATTATAACCAAACTAATTATTTCAGCTAGGAGTGCATTTGGGCGGATGGGTGGATTTTTTTTAAAAAAAGGTCCGAGCTCAATTTTTTGCGATCTATGTCCTGAGCCAAAATATGAGTCCAAGTTTAGATAAAAATCCTGCCTACCTCGGGCTTTTGTAATTCCGAAGGGAACGGGGTAACCGAAATTTACATAAACTTATAGAAACACACAAAATAACATATTAGTAACATTTTTTCAAAATTTGTAACACACATCAAGTTTTCATACACATATCAAATTCTCATACAAACGTCAATCTCATACAAAGATTAAGTTCTATAAATTCATAATTAAGATAACTAAAGTTGAGTCAAGATAACTAACACTACAAATTTAGTAGTCACAACTTTGGGACGGGACAGGAGATTCAGGACTTTACCTAAAAAAACCAAACTCGAGCCCAAGTTAGAGAAAAAGTCATGCCCGCTTGAACTCGGGCACAATTTCGGAACAAGATTTTTGAGACGGGTTCTTCGGAATTTTGGACTCCTCGAGATTTTTACTCACCCCTAATTTCACCCATGCATGAATAGATGAGTCAATTTGTAAAGTGGTTCACAGTAGAATCGAAACTGTTATAAAACCCCAAGTTACTGTGGATTATGATTCGAGCTGATTATGTTCTTAAGTCTCGAAATATCCCTACCTGATGAATGTCTTCATAAACAAGATCGCGTTACAAACAAAATGAAATAGCCTAAACAATAAATTCTGGTTGGATATCCAACCAATGTGTTATCGTGTCCCACACGAGCACTATAGTTCCTCGTATGTTGGTTGGAAGCCTCTGTTTGCCACGAATTGATAGCATGCGGTCTAGTAGACGTTGAGATATGTGGTGGAACGTTATGCACATTAATTCCAGCCAAGAGGTTTCAACAGTTAGACGTCGTGCCCATGATCCCGTTGTTTGCGTTGAATTTAGTCGCTGTGTCGATGATATATATGGATAACACCAGCTCTCTTTCCAAATTATATTTCCGAATAATGATCTCTGCTGTAAGGTTAGTGGATGAGCTCAATATTACCCCCCTTTACTGTTGGAAATATTGAGGGTAAATATGCAAATTTACAAAGTCCGAGGACCAAAATGCAATATTCTAAAATTCAATGACTAAAAAATAATTAGTCAAATTTCGGTTACAAGTAACTATACCAGTTAACATGCAAAATATAGGCAACACCGAAATTATACGTAAAATCGACACAAAACGAATACGTATTTTTTATACTGAGGCCCGTGCTAATCACAGTCTCCTTAAGGCAATTTCGCCCCTCCCAACCCTCGGGTTATGCAAAGGGGTTTATACAAGGGGCGATCACCTCCCAGGATTCAACAGTGTCATCGAATCGTGTTATGCATGCAACACGCTCGACCGAACCGAACCCAATACCTGAACTCAAACAAAGAACAGGAAAGCCGACAACAACGGCTAAAAACAACTAGAAAGGTTGAACACGACATAAGTCGAAATCAACCTAAGAAGAACTCTGCAATTCGTCAACACGAAGAACAGAGGAGGAGAAAAATAACTTGGATTCCAAAAAAATGGATTCCGAAAATATTGGATACTCAACCAAAAGGAAGATATCTCATTTTCTTCTACCAAAAAAGTGAAGAGGAAGACTCCTTTATATAGGAGAGGAGAAGGGAGGAGATGCTTGAAGTGGTCGATGTGGTACAAACAAATTTCCACATTCACTAAAACAAATTGGGCTGGGCTAGAGTAAAAACAATGGGCTTGAACAAAAATAATTTAACTAAGCCCAAAAAAACTAGCCTTAGTAAAATTTAATATAAATGAGCCCAAATTTTCTAACAATCCCCCACATGAATGGAAATTGGAAATCTAGACACGAAATTTGAGTTCAACGGTCAATACCTGCAAAGAATAGGTAGGGGTGACCCCTTTGAACCTATCCCTTGTGAGATCATGCCTTCTCTACTGACTGGTCGGTAGACGCGATGTCCTTGAACCGACTGTCGTTGGTGTAGATGACGACATAACCCACACAGGTACCTTCCTAGTATGGTTCGGTTCACGCCCTGTGATCCCTAGGCCCTGGATCACTCGCCTGGTTCTGCAAGCGTTTCTAAGAATTGCGCCCTCAACAATTCCTTTCGAAGCGGCCCCACTTCTCACTCGCATAGGTGATTCAATGTCTCAAGAGCATCATGACGACTCTGAGTTCTCCTTACGAATCACTAAAAGCTTTGCATAAAGTGTGATTTCAATTAAATAATTTGCAATTACTATGCTCGGTTTAACCGATATTTGAAGATCAACACAAGCTAAAACTTAACCTTATCTCCATCACTGTATGCATCATAGGAATGGGCTCGGGGTTTGACCCCCACAGTGATCACACTCACCCTTGTGATTAGGTTGTCCCATTGAACCAAGTTCTTGGGATCTCCAGTCATCATGGTTGGGTTTTCCTTCTCAAGAGCGTTTCCTACACAGGCTTTAGCCTCATTCCCTTCGATGCTTGGCCAAATAACTCTCTGTTTAACCCTTTCGGGTAGCGGATCCGCTATTTATCTGCCGACTTTACGATATCGGGCACAATAAATATATTTGAGAGCAAATGTCTAATGGAATTATGACGTATATGTCTAAACATTCCATTATGCAGGTTATACTGTGTTATACAGATTGATCGTCGCAACGTTGCATCAATGTTCTCAAACCAACAAAGTCCTCAGACTATCATTTCCTGCAGGAATAATTTTGTTAATCCAACATCTAAATTTAGATTGATTCTTTTGTGGACAACAGTTTCGCAAAGTGTCCCATTTCCCAACCTTTAACAAAGGTTTTCATGCCAAATGGGGGGTGCACCACTTATTTCTGCTTTAACCTTGTCTCTTAAAGAAAATCTTCAACATTTCATTAGATTGGATTTAATTTGGATTAAACCAAAACAAACTCATCAATTTTTGCACTAACACAGGTTTTGGCCAATTAGTAAAATCCTCGAGAAAATGACATAGCCATTCTGCATCTTCGGCACATTTCTCCAGTACAATAACTCAGACTTGATCGTTGATCTGGCTATGACTGTTTGTTTTGAGGATTTTCTACGACACTGTTCCACCTCGTAAGGTGAATACGTAACCCCTTATACTCAAGGTGGTAGTGTCTAATCGGATATAACATTCTATCACATAAGGATATCTCTTTGTGTAGACCATGATTACGAATATGTCTCAGATACCTAAGTACCCTGATTACCCCGTTCTAGTGGACAACACTAGGGTTTCTCGTATATCGATTCAATACACTTACAACGTGAGCGATATCTGGTCTAGTGCATGACATTAAGTACATGTCACTTCTAATAATCCGAGCGTACTCAATTTGGGACAATCATTCTCCCTTATTCTTTGAAATTACATACTCGTATCTATTGGAGTACTGACCTCGTTCTTATCATCTTTGTTGAATTTATCCAAATACTTGTCAATATATGAGTTTGACTTAGAATGAGACCTTCTGATGATCTAATGAGTTTTAATCCAAAGATCACATCGGCAAGATCCATGTCTTTCAGGTCAATACTCAAATTCAACATAGGTCCAGTGGACCGGACCACCTCATCGTTATTTCCAACGATTAGTATGTCATCAACGTAAAACGTTTTTCATACTTATTTATTTTGAAACATTTCTCCAATAAAGCGCTGTCAAATTTATAAAGCCATTATCTAGGCATCTGCCTAAGACTATACATAGATTTGACAAGCTTACAGACTTTCTTTTCCTGCTCTCGCGCAGAGAAACCCTCAGGTTGTTCCATGTAGATTTCTTCCTCTAAATATCCATGTATAAAAGTTGTTTTCACATCCATTTGATGTACTTCTAGAATTTGCAAGGCTGCAATCGCAAGCACCATCCTTATGAATGTGATTCTAGTTACTGGAGAATATGTATCAAAATAATTCCACCATTCCTTTTGTCTATAATCTTTTATGACAAGTCGGTCTTTGTAATTATCAATTGATCCATCTTCTTTCATTTTACGTTTGAATATCCACTTGTAGCCTAACGGTTAGTCTCCGGGCGGAAGATCCACCAGCTCCCAAGTGTGGTTCTGCAAGATGGACTCAATTTCACTATTGATTGCCTCTTTTCATAGAGGTCTCTCAGAAGAGTTTACGTCTTCGTGGTAAGTCTAAGGTTCGGCTTCAAGCATATAGGTCAAAAAACTGGACCATAGAATTTTTCAATCCTCGCCCTTTTACTCATCATGGGCTCGACCTCAACATGCCCTCCATGTTCTCGGTCTTGACTATTTTTCCTCTATAGTCTCATATGCTTGCCTCTCCTCTAGACTTAGCCAAAAATACATTTTCCAAAGAAATATGCATTTATTGATTACATTAACGTATCTTTGTGTTTATTTGACACTTTCGATTCAAATCGATATACGTTACTATTCTGAGCAAACCCTATGAAAATGCAATCAACGATTTAGGGAATGTATGCGTCTTTTCCGTAGAGGTATCATAATTTTTAGCAAGACACCCCCCCACATTCGAAGGCACAACTCAAACATAGTTTTATCTTCCTTCTTATGGGGTACCGTATTCAAAAGGTAATTGCTTGTTAAAATAGCTACCACGTCATAACCCTAAAACAAACATGGTCTCAACCATACTATTTTAATTTCTACCAGAAAAATGTAATGTGTTAACACACGAGTTGGGTATGAAGTTATTACTAATTCTCAACCACATCATCATTGATCCTCGGATCATCCTTTTATCGTTGTAGATCCTCAGACCATTAACACATCAACATTTTTTATTTTTTTTTCAGACCGTTGCGTTTCTCAAACGGTATGATCCTCAGACCAATAAAAGGCCTCGACCTGTTGCACCGCAAGTGCCAAAACAACATTTTCATATTTTTATTATTCGACAATATTTGTGAACTTTAGAGAATAAATAATTTTCCTCAAAAAATTGAATCTCAAAATTCAATTAAGCATCCTCTCATAAAACCAACAAATAAAATTTGCCTTAAGATTGTTGGAAATATTGAGGGTAAATATGCAAATTTACAAAGTCCGAGGACCAAAATGCAATATTCTAAAATTCAATGACTAAAAAATAATTAGTCAAATTTCGGTTACAAGTAACTATACCAGTTAACATGCAAAATATAGGCAACACCGAAATTATACGTAAAATCGACACAAAACGAATACGTATTTTTTATACTGAGGCCCGTGCTAATCACAGTCTCCTTAAGGCAATTTCGCCCCTCCCAACCCTCGGGTTATGCAAAGGGGTTTATACAAGGGGCGATCACCTCCCAGGATTCAACAGTGTCATCGAATCGTGTTATGCATGCAACACGCTCGACCGAACCGAACCCAATACCTGAACTCAAACAAAGAACAGGAAAGCCGACAACAACGGCTAAAAACAACTAGAAAGGTTGAACACGACATAAGTCGAAATCAACCTAAGAAGAACTCTGCAATTCGTCAACACGAAGAACAGAGGAGGAGAAAAATAACTTGGATTCCAAAAAAATGGATTCCGAAAATATTGGATACTCAACCAAAAGGAAGAGATCTCATTTTCTTCTACCAAAAAAGTGAAGAGGAAGACTCCTTTATATAGGAGAGGAGAAGGGAGGAGATGCTTGAAGTGGTCGATGTGGTACAAACAAATTTCCACATTCACTAAAACAAATTGGGCTGGGCTAGAGTAAAAACAATGGGCTTGAACAAAAATAATTTAACTAAGCCCAAAAAAACTAGCCTTAGTAAAATTTAATATAAATGAGCCCAAATTTTCTAACATTTACTTCGTCTACTGTCTGCTCTAACCAGTCTGTCCACCTTGGTTCCTCATCTAGACGCAATCCCATGCCAACCAGCTTCGTCCACGAACCCATAATCATTTTTCTCCGTACATTCACAAAATATATATGCACGTAGCTGTCGCGTTGATATACTGTCTCACCAACTCTATCAAAATTCGGTAAAATCCGTAAATATATTTTATTATTAAACACTCCGCTAAGCAATAAGGGGTGTTTGGATAGATGTAATTTGGAATGTAATCTCACATTACATTCACATTATGTTGGTTTGGTTTGCCAAATGACGTAATATGCATTGTAATGTAATGTACATTGTAATATGAGATTACGTCTGTTGGGCTACGATTATTGGGATAAGCTAACAGGAAGTCGAGAACGTCTGACTCGAGACTGATAAAGATGAGTCGACGACTACTTACATTCAGAATAAGAAGATAAAGACAAATGGTCGACACCGATATAAAAGGATGTCGACGACTAAGATAAACGCCCGAAGAAAGACGACAAGTCCACTCAAACACTCTCCCTCTTAAGGTATGAGTCGAGTTGGCAACCTAGTACGATGATGAAACTTTTTCTCCTAAGAAAGGGACAGAGGTGGCGACCTACTTCAGCCGCCCTGAGGAAACCTTTCTCTTAAGGAATGGTGAGGTGGCGACTTGCTTGTCACCTAATTCAGCCGCCATGAGGAAACATTCCTCTTAAAGAATGGCGAGGAGCGACATGCTTGTCACCTGCTTTTACCGACTCTAGACAGAAACCCTCTTAAAAGAGTAGCCGTTTTTTAAAATCGATTCATTCTCACTATAAATATAGGAACATTTTTATTACGTAATTACATTCTATGATATACTTTTTACATTCTCCCTATGTGTCTATATACATAATAATTACATATAAATAAGATAATATATCCAATTTTCATATCGTCAAAAGTTAGATCCAAGTCCCAACCTAATCTTTCTTTACCTCTCTTTTAAGATTTTATCTTTTTGCCGATTGTTTTACAGACATGAATGATCGATTCACTCAACATCGCTCGGTTAACTCAAAACCGGCCAGGTGTGAACTGGGTTCACATGTTTGACACCGAACTGCCTTTGGATCCGGTTCTGGTCGGGCTGCCGGTCCGGTTCTGATTTAATTGAGTGGAACACATTATTCATTTCATTAACGTCGGCCTGTGCTTGCTGCAATTTGCTGTGGCGGCGGACTACACGTTTTGTTAGGCTGTAATGGGGCCCACCACCTGCGATCTCCCAAATCGCCGTAATTCGGTAATTGAGAGTAACGTGCACGGTCCATTATTAATAATAGAGAAATATATTATGTGATGTGTACATGTATATATTTTGTTGTTCCCCTTTTAGGGTTTGAAGCAATATTTTTATGTGATGTGATGTGATTATTTTTTGAGTTAATTATTTGATGATTAGATTGAAGCAATATTTGGTTGGTAATAAATTTTATAAGCTCGAATGTGAGCGTGACAAACACTTTTCACTTGGTTCATATATATTGAAGTGACTCACTCTTATATATTTACCAAAAAAAGGACCTACTCTTAAATCAACTTTCTTTTAAATCAAATTTCTCATTCTCAAAAACTTAAACTTGTGAGAAAAGAATTTTAGCATGCTCCTAAACATATCTAAAGAAAATATAATTATGCTGGAAGATATGAAAAACACAGTGAAATTCAAAATTTTAACTTTAAAATTAATTTTAAAATTTCCAATTTCACATATATATATTGTATGCCTCTCGCGATTCTAAACTTTAAATATATAATATATAAATTCACGCTATTAAATAATATTTTATAAAATTTAATATCCCAAAAGATATTTATCTATTTATTACATTTTACCAAAAAAATCTATTTATTATAATGTTATTTAATTTTGAATTTCATAACCAATGAGTCTACCGTTTTTCTTTAGCATTCTGATTTATGAATTATTTTTTTTTTTATTTTTTTTCAAATGAAAATAAATGTGAAAAAATTTCGGATGACATTTAAAATTATATATTTTAATATACACTAATGTAGTCATATAATTAACAATAAGAAGTATATATTCTTATAACAAATTTTTTTTTTCAGAAAGCGTGAGACATTTTAATAATAAGACGTGTGTTTTAACTAAAAAAAGCCACCTCGGTCTAGACCTCACTTGGGTCGAGTTTTCAGCCCGGCCATCTCGGCCAACCTCAATTGGGTTCAAATAATATTATAAGCCACCTCGACCGACCACAATTGGATCTAACACGGCCACCTCAGCCAACCTCAATTTGGATCCAAACAATATAATAGGCCACCTCGACCGACCACAATTGGGTCCAAACAACATAATGAGCTTCAAACTCTATTAATAGGAGGGTAACATTTTATTTTATTTTTTTTTACATTTAAAACGGTGTCACAAGGACTTGAAGCCGTGCGCTCTAATACCATGTTAATATTAAGACGTGCGCTTTAACCAACTGTCATAAAAGTCCAAACTTATAGGTAAATACATTCAACACACTCTTATTCTTCAACATCCTACCGGCCACCTTGGCCTTGACCAACTCATGGTCAAACTATGAGTATCAGCTGCACGGGCTTCAACCACATTTTAAAGGGAGGTAACACTTTTCATTTAAAGTGGCGTCAGCAGGAAACGATCCTATGCGCTCTTATACCATGTAGAGAATAAAACGTAGAATGAATGAGAATGTATAATTATCTTGTTTAGGGTTGGGTATATATGTACCTATATACATAGATACAAGACTTAATATATAATAACGACTAAATCTATAACAATATAATAAAAAAAGAGATATTGATAAGATATTAAAAATATATCTATTCCTAACACAACTCAATAAGAACATAATAAAATATATTAATTTATAATATATATTATTCTCTAATAAGACAATGACATTATTTTACATTATTAAAATAAGTTTGATCGAAATAGAATCTCATACAAGACACAACAAAAATGATTAATTTCTACAAATATATAATCACGTCATGTCAAGTATAAAATTAATCTAAATAATCAAGAGAGGAGGCAAAAAGAATCAGCAAAGAGCAAAATTGTCATTTTGGCACTATCAAACAACATTCGAATACATATTTTACAAAAAAAAAAAAAATTATGGCCTTTGATAACATTTTCCAAACATATGGTATCATCAGACCCTATTACTCCTTATGTAAATTTAGATTGGGTGTGTTAAGGTAAAGTCGTTCCAAATTTAATTTTTTTGGGCATTGTCCTTAATAATCTTTGATTATATAGAAAGTTTGGGTAATTAATAAATGTACTCAGTTTGTAGCTAACAATTTTTTTGCATTACTTGTAATAATTAACTTTATTTTTGTTAGTACTGTATAATTATAACCATTACATTTCCAATGATTATTATGCATTAAGCATATATATGCCTTAACCTATATATGTTTATCATGAAATTCGCCTGCAGATCATGATTCCATCACCTAGAGGTGCAAGAGAGACTTCGACTCGTGTGTCGGCTACTACCGCCTCGTTGAACTCAATAATCGACTTCTTCCATTGATCCCTGGGTCCTGAAATCGCACCCTCCGACTCAACCACCGAGCCCCCCCATAGAGTGTTATCATACACGATCAACCCGCCCACCTTCACCAACCTCACCACCCGCTCGTGGTAGTTCAAATAGTTGCCTTTATCCGCGTCCACGAACGCAAAGTCGAAGCTCCCCTCATTTTGGCCCTATCAGATGAACAAGAAAATATTTTCAAACATTTAATCGATCTACATGGTCATTTAATCAAGCAATTTCAAACACTGTTATACATAATGTTGAAATATGTATAACAGTGTGCTCAATGCATGAGTTTCGAACATATGAGACATTTAGTTAAGACACTTACATCTTGTAGGAGCTTGTCAAGAAACGGAAGAGCTTGGGACTCGACAAAGTCGACTTTGTGGGCAACACCGGCTTTCTCAATGATCGGCAAACCAATCTCAAAAGTCTTTCTATCAGGGTCTATAGCCGTAATCTAATTGAAAACATAAAAATTAGAATCAGACATATTAGTACAATGTTTTTTTTACACAGAAATTGGTTATCTTCCGTCAATTAGAACAAGATCGATAATAACGTACCTTGCCATCGGAAGGAATGGTGAGGGCAGTGAGGAGAAGAGAGTAGCCCGTGAAAACCCCAATCTCGATCGTCTTCTTCGCATTCACAAGCCTCATTAGCATCGCCATTAGCTGACCCACGTCCGGTGATGTTCCAAAGAACGCACTGTTTCATGCGACAAAACCCACATAAACACATGACAGAAGAAAGTCGGTGAAATTTATAACTATTACCAACAAATAACGGTTATCCGGTAAGTACCATTTTGCCTGTAACATTTACATTTTCTTTTAAAGGTTAAATGTTCATTAGGTGTCGTATATATTTGACCAAAATTTATTTTTGGTGTCATACTTTTGGTGCTATGAGTATGCGTTTTCTACACTTTTAGTGCATCCGTTAGTTGACCGTTAAGTACCACCCATGTGCAAATCATGTGACTTTTTTCTAAGTTTCATTTTTATTCAATTTAGACTCTAATATTTTCTCCGGCCACCCAATCTTGTTCCGACCACTGCCCTAAGTCTTCCGGCCACCGCACAAGGCCGTCGGCCACCACTCAAGACCGCCGACCACCATCCAAACACATCAGTGACCACCAATCAGGGCCGGACAACTTCGATTGGAGCTGTTCGGCCCTGATAGAGCCCAAATAGGAGCCACTAGTTCCGATCCGGAGCTTTTGCGGCCCCGACCGGAGCCACAAAACTATGACTCTGACCTAGTCAAACAGATGTATCAAGAGTATATACAAAACGTAAGCATATGGTAACAAAAGTTAAAAAAATATATATAACACCAAAAAAAAACTTTTTTAAACATATGACATAAATTATTTCTTCCGTAAATTAACTCATATTTTCAGTAGTGAGGAGGCATACAACGGATGGCTCGCAGTGGCGGCTCTGAGCTCCTTGAGTGATTCGGGTTCGCGTGGGTACACCGACGTCTCCAGTATATACTGTCATGTAAGAATCAAACTGATTATACACTCGTGACAAAATTAAACGTGATTAATTTGACGTAAACTGATACCTTGTACAAGCTCGCGCTCTTTAGTATACCAGCATCGACCGTGATCGTTTCGTTCTTATTGTCCCCCATTTCTTAACTGATCTGCAAGCTTGATTGGATGTTCATTAGTGTGTTATGCAGCATCATCTATTTGTATTGTTGTTGAGGTTTAGGGTTAGGGCTGAAAAGCAGGAGCAAAGTTAGGGTTCATGGAAAGAGTGTGGACTTACCTGAAAAAGTTGGAGAGTTCTTATTATCTGGTTTTGTAGTTATTATTATTATTAATTATTAAAATTGTAATGTTCAACAACCAAATTTAAATGAAAACATCGGGTATAAGTACTTGGAAGCAACGTATCAAGTTATGAGCTTTTATTTACGTGCAATCAGGTTAGCCAATCAGTGTACTAAAACCGAGTCGTGGCTACTAAAACGGCTTGGCGAATCTAGAACGAACTCGAGTCATTTTGGGTAAGAGTTCTTAAGGGACTTTACTTTCCTCAATCTACTTTCTTGGATGCGACGGAGGGAGGCTGTCATGGGCTTGGTCAAGTATCTAGAGGGGCGTGATGGCAAATCAGTTCGGGTTTTCGAGGATGCTTGTGTACCAAAATTAAACGGTCATTGACTTGGCTCAAATAGGGACGGCGTGAACCTTAGCCTCAGGGTCTCGGAATTGATTCGGCCTCCAGATCAAGGTTGGGACTTGGAACAAATAGAGCCTTGAGCACTATATGAAGCATCCATATCCGAAGAGGAGTACATGTACCCGACAAGCTCGTGTGGCCAACGTCCAAGAGAGGGACAACCGTTCCAATATTGGTCTATCATCGGCTCCGCGAGAAAGAAATACCGATCCCGCCCTTACGGTGTTTCACCTCAAGGAGCGTTTCAGTCGGGGTTTCGAAGGGAAATTAGAAGGGCAAACCACCAAGGTCAAACATTTCCTTTAGACAAGTTGTGTAACTGTCTTACCAACTTTCGATGAACTCAATCAAAGTGGAGTTGAGGTCGAAGCCAAATGTCCATTTTGTAATTGTACAAAAATTATTGATCATGTTTTGTTGAATTGCTTATGGACTAAGCCCAGTGGTGGATCTGAGGTTTATAATGAAGGTACGTTATCAATTTATTTTTATTTTTTGTATATTAACTTATTTTTTAGGATTTTTTTATGTAAAAAAACAAGTTCCAAAACGACGATAATTTTTAATTCCTTCAATAACTTATCCAAAATTATCGTTAAATGCATTTCAAATAAACAATATTAGCTTATTAATTTTAAAGTATCACAACTAAGCCCTAATTACTGGTACAAATGTTACAATTGATTCAAATCAAACCAGAACTAATTGTGGGTCAGTTGAGTCTCAATCAAATCAGGACACCATTGTAACACTAGTAAAAGTTATTAGGTCTTTATTTTGATATTTAAAAAAGTATTTGGTTAATTTTTAAGTTTAAAATGTATTTGACGACAATTTTGGACGTGTGATTGAAAAGTATCAATTACCGTTGTTTTGAAATATGTTGTACATTTTAAAATATATTAGTACAAAAAAAAATCTTTTAAAAACATATTTTATGGTTTATATACTTATACTTATTGGACCTCCTCCCGTAAGATATTAGATTAGAGTAACTACAATTCAAAGTTTAGTAAAAGAGAATATCCGACGAATGTAGATAGAGACGATCCTTGAGTAGATTTTCTTCCTCAAGTTGTTGTACAGCTGCTTGACGATTCTGACCTCCATTTCCTCGATTTTTAGTTCCATTTCCTCGATATGCACCTGGACTCTGGTTGTTTCCACATAAAAATTAATTCTCCGCCATATTAGCAGCCGAATTCACGGTGTTTATTCACGGTGTTTTTTCCGAGTCTAGGCCACGCATTCTCATTCAAAAGAGTTCCTGACATGATTGTGTCTCCGCAACGGCAATTTCAAGCTCGCGTGGCTCTGATACCATGAAAGCTAGATCAAACGAAGATGGAGATGGTGCGGAATCGAGAGAGGAAGAGAATGGAAGATCACCCAAACAAAATCTTAGTGCATTGCTTCATTAGAAATCCAATACAGTGAACGAAGTCTATATAGGGAAACCAGCTAACTATAGAAGAATGAGAATTGTATTATTGATCTTATTTAGGGTTGAGTACATGTACCTATATATATAGATACAAGATTATATCTATAACAATATAATAAGAAACATAATCTGATAATATACTAAGAATATATCTATTCCTAATCTAGATATATTTATCTAAATATAATAAGATATATTTATCTATAATATATCTTATTCCCTTATACGCCCCCGCAAGACGGACGTTCTGACAAGAATGCCGATCTTGATACGAAGAATATTAATGAATGCCCCAATAGTCCAGTCTTCATCGGAGGATGCCCGAAGAGATCCAATCGGCAACGGCGGAAGCCCGGAGATGTCCAGTCGGCACGGCGGTAGCCCGGAGGTCCAGTCGGCACGGCGGAGACCCGGAGAAGTCCAGTTGGTCAGGATGCCGCTGGTCACGATGTTCACGTTGGTGAACGATAAGCAAACGACGGAGGTGAATTTGCTCGTTGGAGCAAACCTCTTAATTCCAACAAAAAGGCCGCAAAAAGACAGCAAGTCTCAATCAGAAAGCTTGAAGCTAGTCACGGAGCCACGGAAGAGTCCTCAGGTGTAGCGATCAGATACTTTCGCTCGTTGGAGCTAGTAGGATCGAGGATGCTGGTAGATAGAAATACCGCCATGAGAATGGGCCGATAAAAAAATTACGCTCGTTGGAGCGGGTACCAAAAGATCGGTGCAGAAATCGTCGATACGGAAGCATGGATTTATTGTCTTATTAGAAAAGAAAGAAGAAAAAAAAAAATTGAAATTAGAATTGGCCAGGGGGCGGCCGGCATGACATCTTCATAGTGCGGTGCCGACCGCCCCTGGACAGCGGCGATGGTGGGCGGCGGCTTCTAAGTTGTACTCGTTGGAGTTAGAAAGGCTCTGATACCATATAAAAGAATGAGAATTGTGTTATTGATCTTATTTAGGGTTGAGTACATGTACCTATATATATAGATACAAGACTATATCTATAGCAATATAATAAGAAACATAATCTGATAATATACTAAAAATATATCTATTCCTAATCTAGATATATTTATCTAAATATAATAAGATATATTTATCTATAATATATCTTATTCCCTTATACTAACAACCTCAACTAGCTAAGTTCTAAGTAGAAGAAATAAGGTCCTCGAAATATAAATGCACAAAGGTCCTCATTGTTTGATTGCAGAACAATAAGGTCCTCGACAATACTTCTTCATAAATCAGTTACCACTTTGCCTATACATACAAAATGATACAAAAACCCAATTTTATAAATATGATGTTAGTTGAGTTTTGTATTATTTTATAATATTTGTAAAAAATTTGAGCTAAATATATAATATATGCATAATTGATTTTCCTAGAAGAATATTTCTTGTTACACGGACACAACACGAAAATATGGTGACACAAACACGACACATAAATTTCACGATACGATACGAACTGCCACCCTAACTGTTATACCTGTTTCTAATGTTATATATATATATAGAGAGAGAGAGAAGAAAAAAGATTAGAGATAACGAAATTGAGTCAAATATGTATGTTGTTGTAGCCGCCAACTGCAGTGAAAACAAAAATTGAATGAGTGGGAGATCGATGTCTCATGCACAGTTTGTGCATTTGTGACAGTTCAATCACATCTGCTTACTTTCCCCCTTTCTCTTCAACCAACACTCTTCTTCTTCATCTCCAACACAACTTTATATATATATATATATAAACCTTCACTCTTATATACACAAACACAACTTTCCAGTTTCACAAAAATGAATCTCAAGTCCTTAATAACTGCGGAGATTATGTTTGTAGTAATGATTCTCGCTTTGACGACCGCTAGAGCCAGGCAGTTCGACACGAACCTGTTCAAAAGCATTCAGGTACCGAACTTCGTGTTCTCCACTTCTCCAAGTATCGATTGATATTATTAATTCAAAATTCAGTCTCTCTAGCTAGCTAGCTAACAATTTAACGCGATCTTTTGGTATATGAAGAGCGAAGATGGCGATATGATTGACTGTATTGACATCTACAAGCAACCTGCTTTTGCACATCCCGCGCTAAGGAATCATAAAGTCCAGGTTTGTTAATTCTTCGTTTCCTTGGCTTACAAGAAACCAAAACAACTTTCGGTAACTTTTTTATTTTACTAATAATAATGTAAAATTGGTGAGCATTAATGAATGCAGATGCAGCCGACGAGTCATAGCTCGATAGAAACAATCGAATATCAGAAGAATTCGTCGGATGATACCAAATCGCAATGGCAAATGTGGCAGAGAAGTGGAAGATGCCCTAAGGGAACGATTCCTATACGAAGAAGAACCCTAATAAACAACGGGTCGATGACGAAACCAGGCGTTTCGAAATTCATGACGGACCGCAAAATCCCGAACCTTCTACAAGCGAACCGCTCGGTATATAATAAGCTTGGACTTTGAATTTGACATTAATTAATTAGGGTTGATGAACTAATTAATATATGTATTGTGTGTGGACGATTTGATTACATTAGGTGGCTATACTGATAACAGCAGGTTACAGCTACAATGGAGCCAAGGGAGATATAAAAGTGTGGAACCCTTACGTGGAGAGGGACGATGAGTGGAGTAATTCTCGAATTGCAATGGAAAACGGCCCCTACTATCACTATGAGAGTGTCCAATCTGGATGGATGGTTCGTGCGTTAATTACTTCCATAACTTCGTACATATACTGATTTCATTAATTAAGGATCTTAATTAATTTAATTTCAGGTGAACCCGAGCTTGTACGGTGACAGAAGGACTCGCTTCTTCGTGTATTGGACGGTGAGATTCATACATACATTTCTTCCAAACACTTTAATTTACCTGGACTTTCTATTTTAGACTAAATTGTTATATATTTTATAATTTCTGTTAAATTGGATAAAAATTAGCATGTGTTAGTTATTTTTGACATGTACAAGATGGGTTCAGTCAAAAATTGAAAAAGTTCGTCCCAAAATACTTTCAATTTGACACTTAATTGGCTAGTGCCATTAGAATAGGGTGAAGATCTAACTGAATGTAATTTCACTGTAGTCCTTTCATTTCTTTTGCCAGTCCATCTAGCTAGTACACGTAAAAAAGACCTCATGCGGTCGCACATGCTCATCTTCGTTCAATTTAACGAGCATTATAACAAATATAGCAATTTGGTCTGCAATTAAAAGTCCATACATCCAATATTTTTTTAAAAAATGTTTAGATAATGATTTTTAAATCGGTCCACATTCATGTAGCAATTTAGCTACTAACTTGTTTATATAAAAATAAAAATATAAAGGGACAAGAAAGATGATTATTAATGATGATGTTTGCAACAAATTAAGTTATATATAGACTCAGTACCTTTTGATACATAAATGATGTTGTTGTTGCAGGTAGACGGGTCGAAGAAGACAGGTTGCTTCGATCTGGTTTGTCCGGGATTTGTTCAGACGAGCAATGAAGTGGCTCTTGGAGCCGCCATTCACCCCATCTCCACCATCGATGGCCTACCCTTTCAGATTTCCCTTTACATCTTCAAGGTACCTAAACTTCATTTCCACATCATTAGCTAGGGTTTTTAATTTCCTATTTATATTTCAGCCTTAATGAATCAATTATTTTTTGGCCATTTAACAAATGGATATCTACATTTTGATTTTTTAAATTTTGCTTTATCAACTTTCGAATTTAGATAATAATAAAAGAGATACACATTCGTCTCTTAATCTATCAAAACTGGACAAAAAAGAAAATGACATGTACACCTCACATGAGGTGCCAATTGACCGAACTACTCATGATTAAAGAAACAAATACGCAAGTGATATTGAAGGGCAATTCAATCAATTATATATATAGGACATAAAAAGACTTATGGGCACAATACATAACATTTTTCGTCTGATTTTAACAAATAAAATGACATTTTCCACTACAAGAAAACACCCTATTAACACGCACCAGTTCGTTTCAAAATCGTGTGCAAACGTGTTAGAAACGGGTTATACACGGCCTGGCCTCGTTATTAGTAATCGAGTGTGAAATTTTTTTTGACACGGGTAGGGCGTGCCTATTACTGTACGTCGTGTACAAATCGTTGCAGACATGTGTTAGTATACCTCGTGTCAAACTCTTGTCAAAATCGTTCCACACCTACACGCCATTGCACACGACCTTGTGCACGTCATTTATACACCGATTCATTGTTTTTTAGTGAATGAATCTGATTCAATAAAATACATGTAGAATCAATATTCTTGACTCGGAATATGTATATTAGGATCAAAAATCTTGTCTCAATAAATTTCTTTTACAATCAACAATTTTAACTCTATATATTTATATTATGATCAAATAATTCGTCTCAATAAAATACTTTTTTAATCGACTGTATTGATTTAAATAAATGTATATAGAAGCGACATTTTACTTTCATTATGAAACTATATATTAATTTATCGTGCATTATTTTGCCCATAAAGCTCAGTAAAATACTTTTATATTGCATTATAAATGTCAATACATCTCTATAAATACAATTAGGACAATTAAAATGTTCATACATACAAAACTACGATCCAAAAGCTATAAGAGAGTATAGTGAACAAGCAGATTGGCACATCTCTTTTCCGTGTCTCTGAAAAAGCCCGTTCACTCCATGGATACCAATCCTCCTTCAATCACAAGAACAAAAGATGTTAAATATATTTGCACAGGTTTCATAATGACTAAGGAAGTGTTTTCAGTTTAAGTCATTTTTTTCCATCAAAGATATTAAGAGTGATTTCCATCCATCAAAGATCTCTATTTACTTGTACAGTCAAATATTAAATTCCTAAAAACATTATCATTGTTCAGGCAATGATAAATCCAGAAAAGAAGGTATTGAGTGATAGTTATTTGTGCATGAAGAAAGTGAAAAATGTAATTAGAAACCAGACTAACCAAGTGACTGGAGTAAGAACATGACATATTTCCCCTTATCAGAATCAATCACAAGTTGGACCTCTAAAACCTAGTCACGAAAAAAAATCAATCAAAACATCCAAAAAACATTATTACTATATAGTATCAAAAAAGTATATCTATTTTACCTGGAGTATTACTAGAACCCTTTATCACAAGAAGTGACTCCCAAGTAAGTGCCTTCTCTTTATCAACTGCTACTTTATCAATACTGATCCTCCTACAATAATTAAAACCCAATTGAAATGTATAATAACCAAAGCATTAAGGGTTGACGAAACATAAAATCCAAATAATGACCTGAAAAATGCAGTCATGATCATTTACATATGAGTTTCTTACTTTTTAATGACCCTGTCGAGAAGGTTCACTGAACAAGATACAAAAATTCAAAGCAGTTCAAGTTTTATAAATTGTATATAGATTCTAATTACACCATCACCGAGTGAACAAATCTGGTGTAGCTACTCTGATAAATAATCTCCGCTTATAGACTGTCCGGGTGCACTCTAAAGAACAAATATGCACTCTAGATCCAAATAGAAGATCCACAAGCACAAGGACTTGTAAATTTTTACCTGGACTGGTTCATTCCCATCAGTTGCCACCGGAAATGCAACACAATAAAAAATTGTCAATTTTCAATCAAAGTTGTAAATAAACATAAGCACAAGGTGAGATATAATGTTGCATCTTTGTTTGACTTCAACAGATGGCTCTGCAGTAGTCTTCCACCCAGCATCTGGAAATTAGAGCAGATTATTAATTAAAGGAAAAATAATATTGCTAAATTGCTATCTTCTAATTAGCAGCTATAGACACTACCACTATTCTTTAGACAGACTTAAATCACTGGTGATAGAGCACCGTAACAGATTGCAAGGCCTACATGGCATTAGTCAATCATGTGCTAACTTCATTATCATCATATACATGAACTTTGTATCTCTTTGACATAAAAAAACATTATACTCCATGTATTAGTTTCTGTAATCTAAAATATTAAAAACTTACACAAGAAAATATCACTAGCGATTATCAAGTCCCAGTTCAAATCAGGATTAGGAAAGGTCTCTCCCCATGAATCTGAAAATATATGATATCAACTTCACTTAGCTAATTATGAGCATGATATCAGCAGAGTCTAATTGGGAGGGAGCTTACTTATTATTATTGAGTAAATTGAGAGGATGCCCACTATTTCTAATCCATCTATCCAATCAAGAATGCAAGAATAAAGGGGGAAATTATTGATCGGCGCTAATTCTTCTTCGTCTCTCTGTCCCATGATCTAAAAGTTGCTCACATCCGTTCTTTCTTTTATATATACTCACACCTAACCAAGGTAAGTAATTTTTCCTGAGAAGAAATCAAGGTAACACTTAAGCAACAACCCTTAAAATCACAACCTAGACTGCAAGAATTATTAAAAACCTTAATTATAATTAATTACACGGCAGTAATATAGCACCAAAATACTGAATAAATGGATGGCCTAACACAATGAAGCCGATTAAGGAACAAATTTGCATACGGTGTGGGGGGGAAAGAAGCAATTACCTGAGATTCAGACAATGAGGGTTTCGATGAGGACAGCGGTCTGGATGGTCATGTGGAGAAATCCGGTAATCCTAGAACCCTTGAATGGGTAGGAGGGGCGGAACTCGGTACGGCAAGCCATGAGACCGGGCATCTCGACCTCAACAAGATCGAGCTCAAGGCGAATGAAGTCGGCCTGAGACATGTCCTTGACCTTGTACTCACGGCCATTGGAGGCCTTGTCGACTTGGAGCACCATTGAAGGAGATGCTAGGGTTTCGAGATCGGATCTGAAATGAAGAAGTGGGAGTGTTGGCTGCGGCATGAATGGAAGGTAGAAAATGAAGCTGCTAATGCTAGGGTTATTTGGTTGAAAGATAAGATAGAAGAAGATGGACGGCTGTGATGTATTTTATGTTTTTCCTTAAAAAAATTCTATCATTTTAACTTATATATAACCGAGGGTTACTTAGAGGACTAATAGTGGTTAGTTAGTTTTAAGTATTGAGGAAAGGAACTTATTTATTTATTTGTTAATAAATATAATATTAATATAATATATTAAATATTAATATTTTAATAAAAAAATATTAATATCTAATTGGCCTTCTACATAACTATAACTATTAACTATATAATTAGGAATATATGATAATAATTTTATATTAGTATTTATATAATATATATACACATAAAGTGTAATTAATGTTGTTTTATTTGTTAATATTAAAAATTAAACTTTGATACAAATTAAACCTATTATTTTATAAAATATAATATTACATAGCTTACTATAATATATATTACATTATATTTAAGGTATAATAATTTAATGTATATTAATTTATGGTTTAGTGTATATTGATTTAGGGCCAATTTTTTAAATATAATATGGGGACAAAATGTATTTATTTTTAACTTATATATATTGTTCAGGGTTTATGGTTAACTATGGAATAAATATGAGTTCATTAAATTAAATGTGTGTCATCTATTACAATAATAAACGTGTATCACATTTAAAATTAAGTTGGAAAATATTAATTAGAGTATAATGATTTAAGGTATTAATTTATGGTTTAGGATATATTGGTTTGTGATTTATGATTTAGAGTATAGTGGTTTGGGTATTGGTTTATGGTTTAGGGTATATTAGTTTATGATTTGGTATAGTGAATTAGAGTATAGTGGTTTGTGATTTAGGGTGTGATGATTTAGAGTATAGTGGTTTAGAGTATTGGGTTATGATTTAAGGTATAGTAGTCTATGGTTTATGAATATAGTCATTTAGGGTAAAATGATTAAGGATAAAGATGAATTAACATCACATTGTTACCATTTGCTAAAATTAATATGAGATTCTAAATGTGTGTTTTGATATTAGATTATAAATGTGTATTTTATAAAAAAATAGTTAATTACTTGTTATTATTATTGACGTTCTAACCAAATTAGACTGTAACAAATTTATTTTATAAAAGTGCATTAAAATATGCATTATTATTTAGGGTATAGTGGTTTATTATTATTTTTTTTTTTGTAAAAGTGCATTAAGTCGTTATTATGTATTTATTTATGAGATAAGCCTATTGCACTAAAATAAATGAAAATATGGATCAATAAAAATGTGATGTAATAATGTCTAATTAAAGAATAAATGTTAATTATGAAATAAATGGTTCATGGTATTGATTTATGGTTTATGGTATAGTTGTTTGAGATTTATGGTTTATTGATTTAGGTTATAATGATTTATAGTATAGTGGTTTAGTGTATTGGTTTATGTTTAGGGTATATTAGTTTATGATTTAGGGTATAGTGATTTGTGATTTAGGGTATGGTGATTTAGAGTATATTGGGTTATGGTTTAGGGTATATTAGTTTATGGTTTATGTTATAGTGATTTAGGGTATATCGGTTTAGAGTATGGTGATTTACGGTATCGTGGTTTAAGGTGTTGAATTATGGTTTAGAGAAATTCACTAGTACATACCTTAAATTACTAACAATTAAGTAATTATACCTTAAATTATTACCACATACTTTAAATTATTAGTATATACCTTAATTGACATATTAAAGTATTTCAATAGTTAATACCATAATTTACTAACACTTAAGTCATTATACCTTAAATCAATATTAGTGTATACCTTAATTCATTACTATATACCTTTAATCACATACTAATCTAATTCACTACTACATACCTTAAATGACTTAGGGTTTTGGGTCATTCTACCTTAAATCATTAGTGTATGCCTTAAAGTAGTCCTATATACCTTAAATTACATATTCATCTAATTCGCTACTACATACATTAAAGTACTTAGTAGTTAAGTCATTATACCTTAAATCATTAATGTATGCCTTAAAGTAGTTCTATATAACCTAGAATCACATATTAATCTAATTCACTACTACATACCTTAAATTACTTAGGAGTTAAGTCAGTATGCCTTAAATCTTTAATGTATGCCTTAATGTAGTCTTAGACACCTTAAATCACATATTCAACTAATTCACTACTACATACCTTAAATTATTTAGTAGTTAAGTCATTCTACCTTAAGTCATTAGTGTATACCTTAAAGTAGTCTTATATACCTTAAATCACATATTACCTTAAATCACTACTACATACCTTAAATTACTCAGTAGTTAAGTCATTCTACCATAAATCATTAGTGTATGCCTTAAAGTAGTCATATATACCTTAAATCACATATTCATCTAATTCACTAGTACATACCTTAAATTACTTAGTAGTTAAGTCATTATAACTTAAATCATTAGTGTATGCCTTAAAGTAGTCCTATACACCTTAAATCACATATTCAACTAATTCACTACTACATACCTTAAATTACTTAGTAGTTAAGTCATTCTACCTTAAATCATTAGTGTATGCCTTAAAGTATAGTCTTATATACCTTAAATCACATATTACCTTAAATCACTGCTACATACCTTAAATTACTTAGTAGTTAAGTCATTCTACCATAAATCATTAGTGTATGCCTTAAAGTAGTCATATATACCTTAAATCACATATTCATCTAATTCACTAGTACATACCTTAAATTACTTAGTAGTTAAGTCATTATAACTTAAATCATTAGTGTATGCCTTAAAGTAGTCCTATACACCTTAAATCACATATTCAACTAATTCACTACTACATACCTTAAATTACTTAGTAGTTAAGTCATTCTACCTTAAATCATTAGTGTATGCCTTAAAGTAGTCTTATATACCTTAAATCACATATTACCTTAAATCACTGCTACATACCTTAAATTACTTAGTAGTTAAGTCATTCTACCTTAAATCATTACCGTATGCCTTAAAGTAGTCCTATATACCTTAAATCACATATTCAACTAATTCACTGCTACATACCTTAAATTACTTAGTAGTTAAGTCATTCTACCTTAAATCATTAGTGTATGCCTTAAAGTAATCATATATACCTTAAATCACATATTCAACTAATTCATGTACACACACCTTAAATCAATAACATTTAGCTCATTATACCTTAAATTATTACTATATACCTTAAATCATTGTTAGATGCCTTACATCAATAACATTTAAAACATTATACCTTGAATTATTAGTGCATACCTTAAATCATTCTAGATACCTCAAGTCATTACTTTCTACCTTAAATTATAGTATATAACTTAGTTCACATATTAAAATAATTCATATATATATATACCATAAATCACTAACAATGAATTGATTATTTCTTATATAATTAGTAAATACCTTAAATCTTTATACCTTAACTGATTACACATATCTTAAATCTGCCTAAAATAAATGGATAAAACCACTTAGCCCAGTGGTAACACGCTTTAACTCTGTCATATGAAAGCTGGTCGGTGGTTCGAGACTGGTCAACACCACCATATTTTTTTTAGTGTAGTACAAATATTGGGGTCGTGTATAATTCGTATCAGGGTCATCTCAGTTATTTTTTCATCAACGAATTGTGCACGATCTAACCCTATGTCAGATTCCTCGTGTCAAATTCGTCCCAACAGTCGTCTACATTTGAAACGAGGTAACGCCCCGTGTCAATACACGTGCTAAACTCTACCTCGTGCCTAATTCGAATAAAACACGTCCCAATTTGAAACGACTAAACACCTCGTGTCAAAGTTCGTTTTATTTGAGGATGTTTTCTTGTAGTGAATTCCGTCTAATTTTAACAAAAAAAAAAGACATTTTTTTGTCTACTTTTTAGTCTATCCACATTTTAGTTTATAAATTTAAATTGCTACTTCAATTTTCAATTTTAAATTATAAAAAAGACATATATGTTTCTTTATCCTTCAAAACTGCACATAAAATAAAACACAGTGTTGCTCACATAAGGTATCAATTGACGGAATTACTCATGCCTTGAAAAATAAATACATAACTGAGATTCATGGATAATTCAGTCAATTGACAAATAAAAAGAGTCACATGAACAACATATGATATTTTGCCTTATTTTAACAAATAAAATGATTTTTTTTTTCCTTTATAAAACTAAAATTCAAGTAACGAAAGTTAAAGTGAAGTTCGCGATAGCAATTTTTGCCAAAAGTTCAAGGTAGCAATTTAGTTTTTTAAACTCTACTATATATATATATTTGATCTAGCTACTAGCTAGTTAAACGTTGATTAATTTTATTAACTTGATAGGATCCCATCACAAGAAACTTCTGGGTTCAATACGAGGGTCGAACCAACGTAGGTTACTGGCCGGCCGAACTGTTCAGTAGCCTGAAGTACACGGTGGCGACAGTTCAGTGGGGCGGTGAAGTTTATAGTTCGAGGGTGGGGGTTACGCCGCACACGGCTACTCAGATGGGGAGTGGACATTATCCGTTTAGTGTGCAGGTCGATACTGCGGGTTCGGTGAAGCGGATACGGATTAGAGACAACTCCATGTTCCTTAAATTTCCCGAATGGGTGAGCCCGTACGCCGACGAGTACGATTGTTACCGAACTTCGTATACCAGCATGTATCTTGATGATCCCGTGTTTCAATATGGTGGCCCTGGTCGAGGTTTTATGTGCCATTGACTCATTTTGGTGCCATTCCAGTAATAATCTCTTCAACCATTTGGATTGAACAATATTATGTCCTTTGAATTTCTTTACTTATTATATTGAGCTTGCTTGTCATGGAGAATCATTTGTTTGGGATTTTGGATACTTACTATTTGCAACTTGGGATCTTAAGTAGTTTGCTGTTATCATCATTTACTCGATTTGTTTTATCAATCGCGCGCCGATTTTATTGAAGGAAAAACTATTACAAGCTACAAAATTAGAAAACGACCGCTCTGAAATGATTGGTAAACATACAAATCCCGAACAAGTAAAGCAAGTAACAACAGAAAAACAGGATTACAATCGGAAATAACTAAATTAAAACACCAGATCGGCTTAACGGTAGAGATGACCCCAGGAAAATGATAACAACTTGGTGAGGAGGAGTCCAACTGATACAGCAACGAATTCAGCCGTTCGGAGGAGAAAGGAACATCCCTCAAGGCCGACAAGGCTAACAGAGGACCTGCACAGCAAACGATACCAGACAGGATCCACAGTAAATCTAAAACACAAACAACTCCATTAACACATGAAGATGACTGCATGAGCATGAGTAGTGTAGAGATTTCTAATTGGTAGGAGCTTGACGAAACCAGGTTAGCGAAGCGCCCCTGACTATGGAACATCCGCGAAGGACTAGCTTACAAGTGGGGTGCCATAGAAATACTCTGCTTCTCCGTTAGGATAGGGGTTTTACAATGAGATACGGACCGCGAGCGCGGTCTTATCGTGGGTACTCCGAAGAGTACATATCATGCATTCGTTTGTGTGATGAACGGAGCGTTGGTTCTGATGAACTATGAGTTCGACTGTAAGGGGTAGATGGAGGAGGGTAGTGGGCTGTACCGCCAAGATATATTCAAATTTGAGCTTAGAGCGGCGAACACCATCCACGACGACGCGTGGAGGGACGATGGCGACCGGCGCACGGCGTGTTGGGAGTGGAGGTAGGCCGTGGAGGCGCGTGGCCTGCACGCGCCACTACAGTAGGCGCGTGGGTGGAGGCGCGTGGATGGGTTAGGTGGTGCGTGTGGCGGCGATGGAGGCGCGTGCGTGCTTGTGGTGGCGCGTGGGAGCGTACGGAGGTGGATGTGGTGGTGGTGGGCGGTCTTTGTGCGGGCTCGGGAGAGGTGGTGGTGGTGAGGGTGGTGTGCGCGCTTCCGAGAGATGGTATTCACATCTCCGTCGCTGTTGGGGTGAAGGGGACGTGAGGGGGGAGGGGGGAGGCGGACTCCGTGATTTGGCGAGGCGGATGCGGAGAGTGGGATGAAGGCGAGGTTGAACAAGGCCATCCGCTGTAGTGGGGCTTCCGGTTTTGGCTTAGGCTTAGATTTAGGCGTATGCTGGAGGAAGAGTTGCTCCATGCTCATGACCGTCGAGAGAGTTTGCATCGAGCAGTGACTTCCCTTCGGTTTTTGGATTTTGAAAGAGATCATTTTTTTTGGCCAACAGTAACAATTTATTCAAATAACATAATCAACTACAAATTGTTCAAGGGAGGATAAATTCTCGGTCCTTATCAATCAAAAGTAACATAGAGTGCGGGGGTATAGATACCCAATTACTAATATACGACCTCTTTCTAACCTGAATTACAATTTAGCAGTTAGCACAGCTATTCGCTTTTCTGGGACAAAGGACTAATGCACGGTGTGAAAGCACTCCAATCATGTTGTTATATATATATATATACAAAAAAAAACTACTCAAACTTTGTCTACTTTTGTTATTTCTGTAAGACTTGAGTGTTCTCTTGTGCCAAAAAAAAACTTGCAACTATATCTATATACCAATATATTATTTGTGTTGGGTCCTCACCCCAATAGACATTTTTGGCACCTTTTCATTTTATTAACAAAAATTATATTATATTTAATTTCTATATTTTATAAAATTAATAATTTAGTCATTTCTATATTTGAGAAACAATTATTTATCATTAATACTATTACTAAATCATTATTTAAATTTTGTTATTTTTTTAAGGTCGCTGAGTCGACATGTCATAATAATTATAATTAACTTACAATCCAATATTCATATCAATTTAAGTCAGCCATATCATACTCATTCCGTTCAAATTTCGGATACAAGTAATTTTTTTTATTCAACGAATTATATAGATCAGGCGATATATGTTCCGCCTATTAAGATTTTTCTATCACATAGATCAGCCACTTACCAAATTATATATTATATATATATATATAACAAGTAAAAAATATGGGTGAAATGTGGTTCTTGAAGTTTGACCTCGTACAAATAACATTTTACTCATCGTCCAATATTTATGGACTCAAACTATTAATTTAGCTCTTCTATTTGTTAATCAAATCACATTGTGTACAACCTAATTAATGTTAACTAAATATTGTTGTAAATTCAAGTCTAAAATTTATATTTTTGTGATTTAATTTTATCTTTATTGTTAAATCAAATTTTGTTGGTATTGTGATAGTGTATATAATTACTTTTGTATATGTCAAATTTGTACATTGATGACTCTAAGTAGTTAAGAACAAGTTTACATTCTTGACACCTCAAGTTGATGAGTTAGATACAATTGAGCCGTTAATGACCAACGTAATGCTCGACCCAACTCATTTATATATCTAACTATAAGGCTAACTTAGTACCGCAACTGAAGACATTAATTAATTTTTTACTTAAGTATCCTATTCTCTTCCTCATGTTTTGAATTACGTTATGCCGCTCTTCTCTATCACAATAGATTCGTTTCTCACAACGAATCAACTTGCCCATATTTTACTTTGATTAATTATAAATATTAGTAAACTTAAGATAGATTATATATCTTAAAATTTAAATGATCGATACGCGTGCAACGCACGCGTTAATAACTAGTATATATATATATATTTTACCAAATACAACCCTCGATTGATTTCTCAAACCACTAATCTCTTAGAATTGTTTAGAATGCATGTATGTCAAATTATATTCTATGCAATATAGTTAGTATGAAGTGCTATTTCTTTATTATAATCTTAATTTTTCTGTTTCTTTGTAAGACTATTTTTTTACTGAGCCAAAAATGACATAAAAGAAAGAAGTATGTAGTATGGTTTATAAAATATAGGAGTAACTATCGAGATGTTAGATTCAAAATATAAGGCATGTGTGATCAAGCTTCTTACAGAGGAAGCACTAATTAATTAGGAGATCCAAAGCTTTGGAGTCATGGCATACAAGATTTAGGACTGTCAAGTTGAAGTTTTTTTGCACAAATTTAAATTAGTTGAATTGTTTTGAAATCTAAAATCTAGGTGTTAGTGCAAATATTTTTGAACGTACATGCAATCTAACCATCAATACAGATAATTTTCATCCATGGAAATATATAAGCAGCATATAACAAATACTTGTATAATGTAGTTTGGATGTTTAAACATCAATAGTTCATTCTTTGTTTGCTTATTGTTGTGATTGAAAAAAAAGTATTAAGACAATAGTATCTTCAAAAGCTAAAGAAATGAAGCTAGAAGATATCAAGTTTTGGTTACTGTAGTTGTAATCAGTATATTGAAACGATTATACGTTTTATTTTCTCATGAAAGTTTAAAATGTCAGATCATGTACAAACGATTCTGAACTTTTGACTATATTTAGTGATTTCTACGTGATGTATGCGCTCACTGGTCAGTGTTGTTCAGAGAAGCAAAGCGTCTGAACTCTCTAATCAGATCAGATAAGTAAAAAGCAACTTCAGGGGAAAAAGAGCAACGACGCTTAACAGTGAAGGGGTAAAGTAGAAAATCTATAAAATTAGAGAGACTAACACTTACTTTTAAGATGAAGAAGGATTAACAAACTATTTACTGTGAATGATTCTTATTATTATTTTTAAAATATCTTTTTCATCTGTTCATTGGTTAGTTAAGATCACATCATCATTATAATACTTATGTTTGGCTAAAAAATTGTAATTTATCCTTACTCATTCATTTGATAAATTTTTTTATTACATACATTTTTCAATGAGTAAGGTTCACTTAGTTTTGAATTCATTAATATTTTAACCTAAATTTTTATATAAACAGGACACTGAGTCAATAACTAAACGTATATAATTAATTGCGTTTATCTTTACTATATAATCATACAAACTGTATCAAAACGATACAATTTTATTATACTAGAGAATTATTTACGTGCGTTGCATGTCACTCAACTTAAAATAAAATAAAAATTTAGTATATATATTTTTACAAAATCACATATTCATTCAATTAAGTAGATGTATCGTGAACATATAAATAATTTTTGTATTCCTCAAAAAAAGATTTAAAAAATAAACATATTTAAATAAATTATTTTATTAAGAATATTTCCAAAATCAAATGAAGTTTTAAGCGGATGAAACAAAGTGTGAATATTTGGTCCACACGGTGTTTGTTGGGTATGTGTTTTTGTGTTTTGAAGAGTAAATTTATTTCGGGTGCCCGGTCGGATTCTTTTATACTTGCCAAACCCGT
Source organism: Clarkia xantiana subsp. parviflora (assembly GCA_036873135.1). Lineage (NCBI taxonomy): Eukaryota > Viridiplantae > Streptophyta > Magnoliopsida > Myrtales > Onagraceae > Clarkia > Clarkia xantiana. The sequence goes on from JAPTYO010000011.1 coordinate 9,271,887, forward strand.
AGTCTTATTAATTCATTACTTGTCGTCGGCCTGTTAGTTATAATTGAGTGTATATCCATTATCATTCATTATTTTTGTAAAGTTTACACTTTTTGAATAAAATTTAGTTTACCTTCGTTTTCACCCATCCTTAAACCTTACCGTTGTTTAAACTTTAACCATATGCTTGAATTCTTACAAATCTCGCAATTTGTAGTACCTTAATTAATTCCCTTTATAAGTGCATTGAATTTCAATTTCAATTATTTTCAAGTGAGGAATGCATTTTTTTTTTTGGTGAAAGAGGAATGCATATTTGACTCAATCAAGTAATTATGGTGCCATATTAAGGAAAGGGAATTTTATACCATTTATATATTATTAAAGTAAACGCATCTCTTTATTTTGGTCAAAGAAGTAAATGCATTTCAGTTGTATTATTTTTTGTGTCTATCATTTAAAATACTCACTTATTTTATTTATTATTATTATATAAAGAAGACATATATGTTGGTCTGCTCTCATTCCCTCAATAAGCACATAATCTTATTATTTTTCTCCTAGCTCGACCAATATATATTTGAGATCTAAACTCCAATGGTGAGAGGATGTTTTGTAATATATTTGTTATTCCTTTCAAGTAATTTGAGTATTTTCACGTTTGCTTCAAGTCGAAAAGCCATTCCGAAACAATTGTTGAAGCAAATTGATGAAAAACTTACAACTTTGAATAAGCCTGCCATTAAGACTATTAAGGTTAGTACCTACCTACTAACTTTTCCACTTCTTTATGCATGTAATTGAATAAATATTAGACACATTTTAGGGTTATTTTTCTTACGTATTATTTGTTTAAATTATATATTGATTCAGAGTGAAGATGGTGATATCATTGATTGCGTCGATATCCACAAGCAACCTGCATTCGATGATCCCACAATGAAAAATCATGTTATTCGGGTAAAATTAATATATAATAATATTTGTTTTGGCCCTCAATTATTTTTTTAAAAAATTATTGTTTATTATTGCAGATGAAACCAAGTTGGGAGCCAGTAGAAGAAAGTGAAAGATCTTCATGGCCAACAAATAACGTAACATATAAGCATGTAACCTCTCAAATCTGGCTGAAGAGTGGAAGCTGTCCTGAGGGAACCATCCCCATCCGTCGGATCAAAAGGCAAGATTTACTAAGAGCTTCATCCATCCGTCGATTTGGCATGAAACATCAAATTCCAGTCCAAGCTCATCACTCAAATTCTTCCATGGATAAAGTGCGTTCCATTGTTATTAATAACACCGTTATCAACTTCACTCCAGTAGCAAACCGCTCGGTAAGAACTTGATGGATTATGAAACGCATAATCATTCATTAGTCAGTAAAACTATTAGACAATTTTGAATATTTGTAGTCAATCACCATTTGAAAAACACCATATTTGCAAAAGATTTTCCATAAATAGGTGATCTCACTCATGTATATAATTCCAACTAAATTTCTCGTGGTGATGGATCGCGATAGGACGCGGTTCTTTTGACGTACGGGTATAATTATATCGGGGCTTCGGGTGATATCAACCTTTGGAACCCTAAGGTTGATTTGAAGGGCGATTACACGACTGGACAGATATGGCTTCTAGCTGGACCTGGGGAAGAAAGTATTGAAGCTGGGTGGACTGTAAGATCTTCATCATATTATTCTAAACCCTACAGTTACATATAAATTACTATTATTTTATAAAAATTATTTGTGGACAACATAGGTGAATCCGAGTTTGTATGGTGATACGCAAAGCCGATTGTTCATCTATTGGACTGTAAGTATTATCCTTCATGTCATCTAACACCATCCCATTATATATATAAACTTTAATTAAATATGAATTTAAACTCAGCGCTAAATTCAAACATGCGCATTTTGATACTATAATAAAGTTCAGACTAACTGTTGAACTAACTGTCCTAAAACGCTGCATGCATGACTTAATTAGTCTTTATAGTTCAACAATATATACATTGTAGTAGTAGTATGCACTTCATCATGTATTTATTCATTTTCTCCAGAAGGACGGATATAAGCAATCAGGGTGCTTCGATTTAACGTGCACCGGGTTCGTTCAAGTAAGTAGGGAAATCGCGGTCGGTGCTGCTCTCTCTCCCGCCTCGTCGCAGTGGGCCCAATACTATACCAGTATCGGCATCTTTCTAGTAAGTATTCAGAACCAATCAGATGAAATATTAATATAATACTTCATATATTTGTTTGTGTACCACATTAATTGAAAATAAGAAATTTGGAGTAATAATAAACAAGAGAGATACCACACAAGTCCAATAGAAATTCTTCATTTTCTGGACCTAAGTGAGAACAGTGGACTCAGTCAGACTGAGTTAAGCTAACGAAAACAGTTACTCGAATTTGGGGACGTGACAATTAGTTAATGGTTTTTATTTTTTTTCATTCTCAGGACACAAACACGTCCTATTGGTGGCTCCAATACGGCCCCAACAAAACCAATGTAGGGTACTGGCCGGCAAAGAATCTGTTCTCATACCTCCCATATAGCGCTATTTTCGTGCAGTGGGGCGGTCAGGTCTACAGCGTGGCGGTTCAGAAACAGAGGAACCCACACACCGGGACGGCCATGGGAAGTGGCGAGTTTGCGGAGAGCTTATACGGGGTAGCAGCTTTCGTGAACCATGCGAGGGTAGTCGATTTTTCGCGAAGTAGCAAGTACCCGCTATGGATCGGAACTCATACTACTGAAATAGATTGCTATAATGCCTACAACTATAGAGAAGGCATTGTTGAGGAGCCCATGTTTTTCTTCGGCGGGCCTGGTAGGAACTACCATTGTCCGTGAGAGGAACCATAGTTTTTAATTAATGTTGGTGTAACTAGAACTATACATATCTACTTGTTTTTGAACTTTGCTTTGTGCGGGAGATTCTAAAGGATGTTCAATATGATTGGATTTCGTTTAGTGCGGAAATTTAGTTTTTAAATTAATTAATATATTAAAAAAACGCATACATCTTATTGTTGATAACTTTATTATAATATTCTATGTAAATTAAAATATATGATATCATATGCAAGCCGAAAAGTGTTCATATCTACTAAGTAAGAGTAAATGAAACAAATATAATAAATTTATATAATATACTCTATTTAAATCATGTGATTTTTTCAAAAGTTAGAAATATTGGTTGTCACCTGATACAATATCAAGCATTTGGAGCCGAAAGAAATTGAGGTTCCCACTTCGAGTTACTCTTTTGTAGCCTAGAAAGACCAAATTCGCTGGTGGCTCGGTCTAGTTATGAAGGTCCAAATCTTATGTAATATATTGGTGAAATGCTAATCATTCAGATTAGAGCTGCGAGTTTTAGATAACAGTTGCAGCCTATGAATTTAAGCTAGTAAAACTCACAAGTTCAATCTATAAGTGTCCCGACCCTTATTTGCACATGTTTGAATCCTATCAAAACACTCATATTTCGAATAAAACATGTTTTCTCTCGAAACCGTGTCTGACTCTTTTCGATTCGAATAAAATATAACTAGTTTAATCTAAAGTCCATGACCATGCCATTTAAGACCCTCTTGGCTCTGTGGCTCCAATCGAGACAAGAACCCTCTGATTTGGGAGCTTTATGACTAGAGCTCCAAATGAGAGATCGAGTTAAAGCAACCGAGTACTCTGACGGAGCCTCTTGTGTCTGATTCTCTAGCTTCCGTTGCTTCCACTCGATTTCCTTCGGACCGCCCCCCCCCCCCCCCCTTTCTTCCAAAAGAAGGGAAAAATAAATAGGTTCTTCGAGGAATCCTCTTGTTTCTCTTGCAACTCCTCTTCGATATCTTCTATTTCCTTAACATGCAGTTCCCTCTTTAGTCTTTTTTGCATTTCCTTAACTTCTTGCAGTACTAGCGAGTTCCCCGATAATTTTTTGAGTTATCGACGACTTACTTGATAAATTTGAGGGCTGCTAACGTCTTTACCGTTTAACTTAGGGGTAAAAAGGTGGTAGCCAGAGTTTGGGTGATAGCTTGCCGAAAGTTGATAGGGGTATAGCCGTCTTTAAAACATCATTCATAAGTATAATTTAAAACAACAAATAACTCTCGATTTCAATATAAGAAATTCAAAAGCAGAAATTTTTAAAGTTTTGGTAAAAATATCAGCATTAGTATCATCACTCCTGCAATATTTAATGGAAATATATGGGCATTTGCAAATGTCACGCAAATAATAGTATTTCACATCAATATGTTTGTATCGACCATGAAGACCACATGTTCTTAGCCAACCTAATTGTGGAACTATTGTCACACAAAAGCTTAGTTGAGTTAGGTTGCTAAAACTCAGAGAAGTTAAAACTTTTCTAACCCAAAGAATATGCATAGCACATTATGTGGAAGCTATTAATTCAGCCTCTGTACTTGATAATGTCATTATCTTTGTTTCTAGGAAAGCCAAGAGACTGTTGCTCCTACTAACATCTAAACAAATCCACTGGTGTTACGCCTATCATCTTTATACCCTGTATAATCACTATCACTATACTTTAAAAAAAATGTAGAATAGTTAAAAATTATTAAGTCGTGATCCTTTGTACCCTGCACATACATAAGATATTTTTTACTGCAAAGAGATGGTTATCTTTTAGATTTTCCATAAACCTAGAGACTAAAATCACTGCACATTGCAAATAAGGTCTTGAGGCTGTGAGGTACATTAAACTTCTTACTAATTACGTACCTATATAATGTCTTATCAACCTCTCCAATTTGATCTTGCTTTACTAACTCGCAATATTCTCAAAAAGGGTTCTTACTGCATTACATTCATACATATCAATTTTGGCTAAAACGTATCTTGAATATATTTCCAATTATTCACTGTGATATGATCTGAAATTTAAGAAATTTAAAGACCAAGGTAATAATGAAGCATACCCATGTCCGTCATCTCAAATTCAAGCTTCATTTGGTCTTTGAAATTCTGAAACATAGAACTATTGTTCTCAGTATACACAAGATCATCCACATATACACACACAATGAGAAAATGAGTTTTAGAATCTTGCTTGAGAAAGAGTGTGTACTCATAAGAAAATATAGTGAAGCTTTGAACTATAAATGGCTCTTCAATCTGTGATACCAGGCACGTGGGATTTTTTAAGCACACAAAAAGACTTCTTTATTCTATAGTCTTTCTGTTCATGCCCTTTTATGATAAAACCTAGTGGTTGATCAATGTAAACTTCTTTTCCCAAATTTCTATATAAGAAAGCATATTTAATATCAAGTTGATATAAGGTCCATCGGTTTGTAGTTGCTAAGGCAATCACCGTTATGATGGTGTCTAATCTAACCACAAGGGGAAAAAAATTGTGTAAGCTACCTCATATTCTTGCTTATAACCCTTTGCTACAAGTTTGGCCTTATATTCATCAATGATTCAATTCTCCTTTAACTTGGTCTTAGAAACTCACTTTACTCCTATTGTTTCATGCCCACTAAGTAAATCAACTAAGTCCAAAGTTTGATTATGTTCAATAGAATCAATTTAATATACATTGCTCGAATCCGCTTTGTGTCTCTATTAGTCTCTATTTGATCTTGATCCCGATATCTCTCTAAATGGAATCGACGTCTCCTTGAAAGGGCTCGAGGTCGTCTCCGTTGTGCTCACTTCTCGTCTCCGCCTTCTTTTCTCCTTTGTAGACCTGTAAAAGGGACACTGGGGGATCCCGGTAAGATATAAGATATATGCTTTTAGAGAGATAAAGTAAATGCTAGAGAGAGATAGTAAGATTACGCCCAAATGATGAGATGGGAGCTATAATTATAGAGTTCTTATTAAACCGCTCCAGTTCCGGTGTTTTTTCGGTCCGGCTGTGGCGGTTTAATGATATAAACCGGTGTTGACCGTAAATATGATAGATTTGACATTGGTCTTACCATATATGTGATTATTATAATTTAAGTGTCTCAAGGATGGCCTATATGGGCGAGTCTCGAACGGATAATGGCGAGTGTCCGGGCAAGGGGTACCTGGCCAAGAGTTCTACGAATGGAGCTACACCACTTGGGTGTAACTCTCGGTATATACCGAGTTTCTATGGAACTTGGCAGCCAAATGCTATATAGTACTTGGCAGCCAAGTTCTGTAGCACCTGGCAGCCAAGTGTCGTATGGCACTTGGCCACCGAGTGCTGTATAACACTCGGAATACCAAGTGCCATACGACACTTGGTATCTACCTGAGCGCTATATAGTGCTCGGGTACCACGAGTGCTTTATGGCACTCGGTGCGCTTCGGTTCGGGTGGGATTACCCGTCCGAGCTGTATTTTGGTCTGAGGTTGAATCCTTGTGTTTCGGGGTGTCCGATGTTAAAGTTTCAATCTGTAACTGACTATGGTTCGATACGGTCTCGATGTTGAGCCTAGTTTTCAATAGCTTGGGCGTATATCCAACACTCCTAACATATGAGTAGCATGATGCCCGTCGTGTCCGCCGGTCGCATGACAAACCTCGTATAAACTACTCGAAGCGGGGATTGGATCGAAGAACAAATGATGATGTGTTGGACGACAACATATTAATAGGCACCCTCCCATTCCGGCGAGTGGGAGCTGTTAGCATTTGGACAATGGGCCGCCGTAATAGGGAGCCCATTAATAAATTCCATGTATCTAAGAAATTAGGTAATGTCACATTAGAGATTTTGGGCTAGGCCTAATATCCCAATTGACATGGGAGGCCCAAAATTGGGCTTCCCTCCTAACATGGCCTGCCGACTTATACTAGGGGTAAAGTGGACTTTTGTCCACTTTACTCCTCTTATAAATAGGGAGTCCTATGAGGTTTTATTAATGCTAATTCTCTCTTCGTAAATGGTGAGATTAAAAGAAAATCCTACTCCCTATTCCTCTAAGTTTCTGCCGAACCTACTACCCCCAAGGAGGTGCCAAAATTGCGTCGAGCAATTTACTCCAAGAGATCCATCCCGCGAAGAATCGACTCAGGCTTTGCTGTGAGGCATAATCGGCATAGGGCTTCTCTAATAGGAAACTCTTCGGGAACCGTGGATCGAGAACTCCTCTCTACGGTTCTGGGCTATAGGAAACATTGTAGGTATGTGCACCTTATTCCGTTGTGTATAAGTTACCATGCAAGTATCTAGGGTTTTGTTTCCATAGTATTAATCCCCTAAATCCTACATTATACTCACCCGTAGGGAAACGATCGCGGGTGAGAACAGGCCAAACGTAATCCCCCACCTCAAAAAGCACCTTACGATAAGTACAAACAACCCGAGCTTTGTATTGGTCGTTGCTAGCTTGGATGTGCTGCACCACCTGTTCATGAATTTGCTGCATGTGTTCAGCTATCTCAGTTGCTTTGGGACTGAATTTGCCTACACGACGAATAGATGATTAGTCCAACACGACGGAGGGGTTTCGACCATAAACGATCTCGAACGGGCTGAGACCGGTGGTCCTATTCTTTGAGTGGTTGTAAGAAAACACAGCTTGAGGTATTGCCATATCCCATTGTTTCGGCTTCGTACCCGCAAGACACCTCAAGAGATTACCCAAGCTTCTGTTCACCACCTCGGTTTGGCCGTCCGGATGGTAAGCACTACTAAAATTGATATGCGTTCTTAACTTCCCCCATAGGCTCTTCCAGAAATGGCTCATAAATTTAGTGTCACGATCCGAGGTAATATAACAAGGTACACCATGCAAATGCACAATCTCTTTAAAGTAAAGATGAGCAATGCGTGTCGCATCCATAGTTTTACGACAAGCGATGAAGTGGGCCATCTTAGAGAACCGATCGACGATTACGAAGATAGAATCGGAGGCCCGTTGGGTGTGGGGCAGCCCCAAAGTGAAATCCATACTGACATTGAACCGTAAAGATTTTAGGATAGGCAGCGGCGCATATAAGCCCGCATTGGTGAGGGCTCCCTTCGCTCTTTGGCAAACTTGACAACGGTTCACAAAGTGTGCGACGTCACTACAAAACTTCGGCCAGTAGAAGTCGGAGGAGACGAGTGCTAAAGTCTTGACCCGACCAAAATTACCTTCTATTATGCAGCTCACGTACAATATGGTGGTGGAGGGAACAATCGGGAACACACAACTGTAACCCGCGAAACAAGTAGCCACTATGCAACAAGTAATCATGGCGTTGACCCGCGGTGACATCCATATAGATCTTACCAAAGAACGGATCTGCAATGTACATATCCGGGAATGTCTCAAACTCGACAACCTTGCTGCGAAAAGTGTGCATAAGCAAAGTACGACGACTAAGAACATCGGCGACCCAATTAAGGCTCCCGACTTGATGCCTGGAGTTAAACGTGAACTCCTGCAAGTAGGCGACCCATTTAGCGTGCCGTCTACTCAATTTTTGTTGCCCATTAATGAAATTCAACGCTTCATGATCGGTGAACAACATGACCTCCTTTTGAATCAAATAGTGACACAAATGCTTAAGCGTTTGCACGATAGCGTAGAACTCGAGATCATACGTGCATTAGTTCTTCTTGCATCCGGATATCTTCTCACTAAAGAATGCACGACCCAACTGACTCAAAACTCCCCCAATACCCATAGCGGATGCATTAAAATTCACTTCAAAATTTTGTCGAAATCGGGTAGTGCCAACACCGGTGCTTCATTCATTTTCTGCTTCACCGTACAAAAGCTTTATTCGGCTTCCGTAGCCCATCGAAACTCACGTCCTTTGAGGCATTCTGTCATGGGTGAGAACAAGGAATCGAAGTTGCGAATAAATCGTTGATAAAAATGAAGCCAAACCATTGAAACTTCGGACCTCATAAAGTGTTCGTGGTGTAGACCACTCCATGGTGGCCTCTACTTTGGACTTATCTGCACGAACCCCTTCAGTGGATACCACAAAATCCAGGAATGTAACTGAAGTAGTGAAGAACAAACACTTCTTACGGTTGGCAAATAGACCCTCCTTTTGAAATATATAAAAAATTGCACATAGGTGATCAAAGTGTGCTTCCCAAGATGGACTATATAAGAGGATGTCATCGAAGTAAACCACCACAAATTTTCCCATAAAATGCCTCAATACCTGATGCATGAATCTCATGAATGTGGTCGGGGCATTTGACAACCCAAACGGCATAACGACCCACTTGTATAATCCTTGAGGCATTTTGAATGCCGTCTTCCACTCGTCACCCGGTCGGAGTCGGATTTGGTAATACCCACTCATAAGGTCTATCTTTGAGAAAACCTTAGAGCCCGCTAGTTGGTCCAACATGTCATCAAGACGCGGTATGGGAAACCTGTACTTCACCGTGATCTTATTGATAGTGCGGTTTTCCATACACATACGCCACGACCCATCCTTCTTTGGCACAAGAAGAGCAGGAACGGCACATGGAATCATACTCTCACGGATGTAACCACGTTCTACCTATTCTCTAACTTGTCGATGTAGCTCTTCGGTATCCTTAGGAATCAGTCGATATGCGGGTCGATTCGGTAAGATCGCCCTCGGAACGTGGGTGGCATCCCCGCAGGAAGATCGTCGGGCATTACGGCTGCGAACTCGGACAACAAAAGTTGCACTTCTACTAGTTGGTCAACCTCTTCCTTTACATCACCCTTTTCACAAGGCAACAAAGCATAAATCACATGGTGTTGCTCAACCTCAACCATAAACCTTGACCGTGACAATAAATTGTTCACGTTAGTGATAAGAGGCCTAAGTTGTTCTTCCCGACAAGGTGCCAAAACAACTGTCTTCCTTTTAATACTAAGGGTGTAAGTGTTTTTACTCCCGTCATAATTAACACTACGATCGTATTACCATGGTCCACACAATAACAAATTACACGCATCCATAGATACAACATCACACCAAGCATTGTCGAAATACTTAAGCCCAATCGAGAAAGATACGAGACACCGCCTCTCGACGACTACCTGTTGCTTTTGGTTAAACACGATAGCTTTTAGGGTCCTGGATGTTGATCCTTCTTCAAATTCAGCTTTCAGACGGCCTCCTCGGACACTACATTGTCACTGCTGTTAGGTTATAGGTTTCAGGTCAACGGGTCGCCGGCCTAAATCCTACTCCTCACTGGTGAACTAGCGGATCCTGTGCTTCCTGAGTTCGGTCGTTCTGATCCGTATCCTTCGGCCCTTCTCCTTCTCTTCTCCACGTGCCCTGCAAGAGGGGCAATATCAAGCACGGAGGGGGGGGGTGGTGCTTGATGTACCCTCTCCGATGCTTAAGTCAGTACATTTCTTAGAGAGATAAAGTTAGAGAGATGTCAGAGCTAAATTGCACAATTAGCCAAGATGTTCAAATGAATGGTGGAAAGGTCGTATTTATAGGCAACGGTGTCATTAAGGTGGCTTAATGACATCGTTAACCTTTAAACACAATTAATTAGCCCTTGGTTACATAATTAAAACCTTAAAGCACGGAGAAGGTCGGCGGCAATAAACTGAGTATGGGAGTCGGGAAGCGGTGCCGGGGCCCTTGGGGGGGGGGGGGGGGGAGAAAATCCGACCCCCAAGGGTAGGGGTTGGGTGTGGCCACCCAACCCTTCCCTAGGAGAGATCGGGTTGGCCCACCCGACCTCACCTAGGTGAGTTTGCCGCGGTCCGGACAAGTGTTTTTGCCTCGTCCGGACCGTTGGTGTTTCCGCGGGGTGTTTGGGTCGAAGTTTCGATTTATAATCATTAACGGGGTGATCAAAATAAAACGATTTAGAAGTCAACGGGTTCAAATTGGGCGTATATCCATCACATGCCCCCGAGTCAACCAATCCCCTGATCCTTGATTGACTCTATTTTAGGATGGTATGACACGCGCAATTTGAAACCGGGATTTTACCTTTTGTCGGAATCCTTACTTATCCATGGGTGTGTGTCTCTGCCTCTGCCCCCTGTCTTATAAGATAGAGGAATTGCAAATGTCAGAATAGCATAGACACGTGCCCAAGCGTGTGTCCATCTGAGATGGAAATAATAAATCCAGAACTGTTACAGACGCATACTCGAAAAATATACGCTCGTGTGAGGATGCAACATGAATACGGCTAAATGAGTTCATGCTCCAATTTCATGACGGGGTAAGCCTAAGTGGGGAAAAATCTCTATTTTGGTCCAAGATTTTTTCTAAGTATAGGATATTAACAAACATGCCTATAGGATACTAACTATGGTGGGTGTGAGTTTAACCGTGGTTAATGGGAACTAGGGGTATCAGTTTTTAAATCTGACCCTTGAATTTTTCCTTTCCAGAAATCAACGGTGTCGATTTGGCGGCTTTGAAAAAAACCCTATTCCCTTGTACTATAAAAGGGGTAAGTGATTACCTCATTCTCGTTGTCCTTTTCTCTTTTTTCTTTTTGGCGGTAGGATTCTTAGTCGGATTCACTTCTCGGGATGCGTGTCGCATTGAGGTACGTGCCTTTTCCTTTGTGTAAGCGTTGCTTTTGGGGGACGTAATCCCGCTTCCCCCTTGATTATTTCTTTACTTGTCTCGTTTCTTGATTTGTGGGTCTTCATGGTGATATAGTCCTGTTTGATTCATCTTCTTGCCCCCGTGTTTCTGCTCACTAGCGCGTGGGGTCTTCTTACAATGTGGTTATGACTATTTCCCTTTATCCCCTGCCTCTGCTCGCTGGCCCGTGGGGTTTCTCTATACTGGGGTTATAACTGTCTCCCCTTGCCCCCTGCCTCTACTTATTGGCCTGTGGGGTCTCTCTATACTGGGGTTATAACTATCTCCCCTTGCCCCCCTGCCTCTGCTTATTGGCATGTGGGGTCTCTCTGTACTGGGGTTATAACTATCTCCCCTTGCCCCATGCCTCTGCTTATTGGCCTGTGGGGTCTCTCTATACTGGGGTTATAACTATCTCTCATTGCCCCCTGCCTCTTCTTATTGGCCTGTGGGGTCTCTCTGTACTGGGGTTATAACTATCTCCCCTTGCCCCCTGCCTCTGCTTATTGGCCTGTGGGGTCTTCCCATATCATTTTTTTTTTACCTTTTGACTTTGTATTCGTCGTTTTAGGAAAATGAGTTTCATCTTGTCTCTACTGTCCTTTTTCTGTTTTTCTTGGGCTAAGTTTGCGTGTTTTCGGTCAGCAGATCTCCCCGGTGTTTGATGAGGAGTAAGAGGCCAGTACGGGTGGGAGTGGTTAGCTCCGGGACCGGACCTTCGATTGCGAAAAGGTCGGTTTTTTGTGGTGTGAAGAGGTGCCCCCCCAGTTGGAGGTAAGGGCGGTGGTGATGTTAGGGTACCATCTTCTTTCTATATTGATGCCCCCCAATCGAGGGTCCGGGAGCCATCTTTTGCTTCTCCCTTGTTTGGTAAGTCCTGGAATGTCTGAGTTTCCTTAGTGTATATTGGTGTCTACTCTGTATCTTGTTGTAGGTAGACTTCGTCTTCCGCTTCTGAGTCGAAAGGAGCTATCTCGTCCTCCTGTTGATGGAATTGTTGGGTCTGAGTGGGCGCCTTATTATGGGCGTGGGGATCGTTTTGACAATCAATCTTCTTTACAAACTCCTGAGGTTGGAGTTCGTGTTCTGCAGTCTGCTATTCCTCCTGCAGATCGTGTGCCCCCTTCTAAAGGGTCGGAGGCATTTTATGAATTGGCTCATGATGTGTTGTCTCGCTATGCTTCTGTAACTTTTCTTAACCTTTTTATCCTTTAGGACATTTCTTTTTCATGCTTTGTCCGTCTCACCCCTTGTTTTTGTCACAGGGTATTGCTGACATTGTTAATTTGTCCACCCTTGTTATTGATCTTGCTGAGGAGAAGAAGGTGCATGAGGACACTTGTGTCTCCCTTAGTTCTAAGCTTGTTAGTTGTTTGGAGCGTAGTCGTATCGCGGATTTGTAGTGCCGAGACTTGGAGAGTCGTATTGCCCTTCTTAAAGAAGAGATTGAAGCTTTAAGACAGAAGTCTTATCGCGATGAGGTACTTCGGGCTGCTGAATTGGTGTCCTTTGAGGAAATGCTTCGTATGGAGGAGAAAGGGTGTGCTATCGCTGAGTATAAGGGTTCCTCCTCTTATCAGGCTACTATCGATGTTCGCTGCTCTGTGGCTAAGCGTATTTCTTTAAAGGCGATTCTTGAGCGTATATATATGATTGCTCCTGACTTTCCTTTTTCTCAACTTGGTGATTTTTCTGTCTTTGCTGTTAGGCATATTGCCAAGATGAGGAAGTAGTACACCTACCTCTTGTGGTGGTTTTGCGAGTTTGTGGCTTGAGGTTTCTCTTAATTTAGGTCGTACTTCTCCTTCTTGCCTTCTAGCCTCTTTATGTTGGTCTGTTTTGGGATTGGATCTCAGAATCTTCTCATAGATTGTAAGGTTTCTGAGTGGCTATGAGTAAGTCTTGAACTTGTACTCATCTTTCTTCATTGAGTTTATCAAGGGTTCCTTCTTGTGGTGTCTTCTTACTACTCTTCCTGTTGGTGGGTTGCACTTGTCTTTGGAGTTTGAAACTCCCTATCTCTTAGTTTTGCCATCTTTGTTTGATATACTTGTCTTTACTTATGGCATACATGGTAGGGTGTTTATCTTCCCTTTTCATGATAACTTCTTGTGCCTTTGTGTGTAGTTCTTTGGTTATGGACCCTTCCTTTTCTGGTGTTTCCTTTTCTTTGCGTTTCTCTTGTGTTTTCCTTTATCGCCATACCTGCTATCTCATCAAGAAAAAACATTATGTGTTCTTCATACAATCTTTGCTTTGCAATTATTTTCTCATGGAATCCTTCTTAGTATGGAGCGATGATCTCTTCTGATACCTTTTAAATGGTATATGTTGCACTGTTAGACCAAAGATACGCTCTTGGTGGGAGTCGAATCTGTTCACGAGACAGGCTCTCGGAGGGCACTTAACGTTTCACAGGATAGGCTCCCGGAGGGCACAATTTAGACCAAAGATACGCTCCTGGTGGGCGTCGAATCTGGTAGTTTGAAATCTACCTCAAGATACGCTCTTGGGGGCGTTGAATCTGGTAGTTTGAAATCTACCTCAAGATACGCTCTTGGGTGCGTCGAAGGTCGTAGTTTTTAGAAACTACTCTCAAGATACACTCTTGGGGGCGTCGAAGTTCGTAGTTTTTTGAAACCACTCTCAAGATACGCTCTTGGGGGCGTCGAAGGTCGTAGTATGAAAACTACTCTCAAGATACGCTCTTGGGGGCGTCGAAGGTCGTAGTATAAAAACTACTCTCAAGATACGCTCTTGGGGCGTCGAAGGTCGTAGTATGAAAACTACTCTCAAGATAGTCTCTTGGGGGCGTCGAAGGTCGTAGTACAAAAACTACTCTCAAGATACGCTCTTGGGGGCGTCGAAGGTCGTATTATGAAAACTACTCTCAAGATACGCTTTTGGGGGCGTCGAAGGTCGTAGTATGAAAACTACTCTCAAGATACGCTCTTGGGAGCGTTGAGGTGTTGTTGACTTGAAGTCATATCTGCGTAAGGATAACATAATGATTGTATCAGCACCTTCTTTGAAAAATACTTTTGAGTAACTTCTACTTCTTAAGGGGCATTCATGCTTTATGTACACTTGGGGTGCCTTGGATGTATCCAGACACCCTTTGGAGGAAATCAAAGATACTTGTAGAGTCGGAGTAACTTCTTGAGTTCTCCTTCTCAAAAGTTGTTTTTGGAAAACTTAAACAATTATATGTAATGACTTGAAATAATCCAAGGATATGGTCTTTTACTTGTGCTGTCTTCTTAGACGTAGAACTTCTTCAGGTGTTCTCCACTTAAGGTGTTTGTGGAGATATACCCATCCCCATCCTCTAGGCGGTAAGCATTTGCGTATGGAACTGATGCTATCTTATATGGCCCTTCCCACTTTGGAGATAATTTTCTCACTTGGTCTAAGTGTGAGAACTCGTTCTTTCTGAGTACTAGTTCTCCTATGTGGAATTGCCTCTCCTTGACTTGGCGGTTGTAATATCTTGCGGATACAAGGCGCATTCGTGCATGTGCTTCCTCTGAGTTCCATCTTTTATCATCCACAAGGTCTAAGTCTAAGAGCCTTGCTTTGTTGTTCTCATGCTCTTCAAAGTACGTGGTTCTTAGTGATGATACAGCCATTTTTGCTGGTGCCACCGCTTCAGTCCCGTATACTAGGCCAAATGGTGTTTCTCCTGTGGCTATCTTTGGTGTTATTCGTACTGCCCATAGAACATTTTCCAACTCATCTACCCAACTTCCCTTGGTAGCATGGAGTCGTTTCTTTAAACCGTCTAGCACTATTTTATTTGCCGACTCTACTTGCCCGTTTGTCTGGGGGTGCTTTACTGATGCGAAGCGGTGCTCTATATTCAGCCTTTCACAGTACCATTGCAGTTTCTTGCTCTTGAATTGTGGACCATTATCACTTATTATTGCTTTTGGGACTCCGTATCTCGAGACAATGTGAGATTGAATGAAGTTAACGATTTGCTCGTCTGTTGTCTTTCCCATTGCCTTCGCTTCTATCCACTTGGAGAAGTAGTCTATTGCTACTATTATGCAAGTTTTCTGCCCTTTTGTTCTTGGTAGGGGGCCTATCAGATCAATCCCCCACTGTGCGAATGACCAGGCTCCCGAGATGGAACTTAGCTTTGCTGCTGGGGCTGTTATATTTCTGGAGTACCTTTGGCATTGATCACATTTTTGTACCAAGTCTGCTGCTTCTTTGCTCATTATTATCCAATAGTATCCTAGGTTGTAGACCTTTCGGATTATTGATCGTGCTCCTTCATGGCACCCCGCATCTCCTTCATGGAGTTCTGCAAGTACTCTCTCTGTTTCTGGGTATGTTATGCATTTGAGGAAGGGTGTGGAGTACCCTTTTTTGTAGAGTTCATTATCCATCATTGCATAATTTCTAGCCATCCTTTCAATCTTGACTGCCTCTACCTTATCCTTTGGGAGTTTTCCTTCCGTGATGTACTGACGCATTGGGGTCATCCAGGCTTCTCCTTCATCTATTACTAGAGTCTCCATTTGTTCTATCACTGATTGCATTCTTTGCTCTACAAAGTGAACCTCTTTGCCTGCTTCTGCCCCTAGGGCTAGTTTGCTTAAGGCGTCCGCCTCCTGGTTTTGTTCTCTTGGGACTGACTCAATGTCGAAGCTTTGGAAACTCTTTATTAGGCCCCTGGCTTGTTGTAGGTATTTCTGCATGTTTTCAGACTTTGCAGTGTAAATTCCTTTCACTTGATTGACAACTAGTTGAGAATCGCACTTAACTCTTAGGTGCTTTGCCCCTACTCCTTTGGCTATTCTTAAGCCTGTTATCAGCGCTTCGTATTCTGCCTCATTGTTCGTTGCCTTGAAGGTAAGTGCCATGGCATAGCGCAGAGGTGTATCCCTACTTGGTGGGTATAATAGGAGGCCTGCACCTGCACCTCCCCCGTTGGATGACCCATCGGTATGCATCTCCCATAACTCTTCTGGTGGTTTCTCCTGACTACTACTTGCCTCACTTGTAGTTTTGATTTCTCCCAAGTCTTCATCTGGGTTAATTCCGGTGAATTCGGCAATAAAATCTGCTAGAGCCTGCCCTTTTATAGCTGTTCTAGGGGCAAAGTGAATGCGAAACTCACTTAGCTCAATTGCCCATTTGGTCAGTCTTCCTGATGTATCTGGTCTTTGGAGGAGGTGTTTCAATGGTTGGTCTGTGAGGACTGTTACTTCATGCCCATGAAAATGTGGTCTCAACTTCCTAGCGGATATGATCAGTGCATAGAGGTACTTTTCTATTGGCAAGTAGTTGATCTCATACCTTGCCAATGTTTTGCTTACGAAGTATACTGGCAATTGTGCAGCGTTTTCTTCTTTTATTAGCACCGAGCTTACTGCCACGTTGCTCACGGAGATATAGAGGTAGAGGGGCTCCCCTGGTGTAGGCTTTGCTAGGGGTGTTAGTGTCTTTAGATGTTGTTTGAGTTGTTGGAAGGCTTCTTCACATCTTGGTGTCCATTCGAACTTCTTGTTTGCCCTTAGCACCTCAAAGAAGGGTAGTGCTTTGTCTCCTATTTTGGATAGGAATCTGTTAAGAGCTGTCAATCTCCCATTCAGTCGTTGAACCTCTTTGTGCTTCGTAGGTAACTGCATTTCTTCAATTGCTTGCAGTTTCTCGGGGTTTACCTCTATGCCTCGCTGACTTACCATGAAGCCTAAAAACTTCCCTGATTGTACCCCAAATGCACATTTTTTCGGGTTTAGGCGGACTTGGTATTGCCTCATTCTCTCAAACGTTGAGTGAAGGTTTTCCACATGATCTTTCTTCTTTTTGGATTTGACGATCATGTCGTCCACGTATGCCTCCATTGTCTTTCCTATCATGTCTCCGGAGATTTTGTTGACCATTCTTTGATATGTCGCTCCAGCATTTATGAGTCCGAAGGGCATCACCGTGTAATGGTATATGTCGCTGTCAGCGTAGAATGCTGTGTGAGGGGCGTCTTCAGGGGCCATTTTTATCTGGTTATATCCTGAGTATGCATCCATGAAGCTCATTAGTTGGTGACCTGATGTTGCATCCACTAACTGATCTATTCTTGGGAATGGGTATGAGTCCTTGGGACATGCTTTGTTTAGGTTACGATAATCGATGCACATCCTCCAACTTCCTCCCGCCTTCTTTACCAGTACTGGGTTTGCCACCCATGTTTGGAATCTGATTTCCTTGATGAAATTTGCTTTCAATAGCCTTTCCACTTCTTCTTGGATAGCTATCTTTTTGCTTCCTCCCATTGGCCTTACCTTTTGTGTTATTGGTCGCGTTGCCGCGTCTATATTGAGCTTGTGTGAAATTACTTCTTCTGATATTCCTGGCATATCGCTTGGTGACCAGGCGAACAGATCTTTGTATTCCCTTAGTAAAGCTACTAAATGCTTTTCCTCTTCCTGAGATAAGGCAGTCCCGATTTTTGCCTTCCTATCGGGCTCGTCTATGAGTATTTCCTTTAATTCCTCCATGGGGGCGGGTCTCCCATGATCCTCTCTTGGGTCCTCATCTATTAGTAGGACCTCTTTTGTTGTTTTCTTCTTGCTTAGTGCGATCCATGCACATTTCCTTGCAACCTTCTGGTTACCCTTTACTTCTCCTATCCCTTGGCTTGTGGGGAATTTCATTTTCTGATGTAGTGTTGATGGCACCATACCCCACTTGTTGATTGTAGTGGTACCCAGGACTCCATTGTATTCCTCAATTTCTTTTGTGATGAAGAAAGGGACATCGATCTTTAGCTGCCTCTGGCCTATCCCCAATGTCACGGGTAGTGTGACTGCCCCCAGTGGGTATGTTGGCTCTCCTGAAAATCCCACCAAGGGGGAGTGAACCTGTTTTATGCTACTTGGCCTTACTCCCAGTATGTCGAGGACTTTCTTGCTAATGATGTTAGGTGAGCTTCCACTGTCTACCAGGATTCTTCCAATGTCCATATAAGTGATCTTCATTGTTATGACTAGGGCATCCTTGTTGTCTGGTAACACATGTTCCATGTCTCTTTTTGAAAATTGTATTATATCTTCTTTCTTTCCTTCTACTTGCTCTTCTTTTGGTTTATGGTCCTCTAACTGTGACATATACGCTTCTCTGGCATTTGCTGACTCTCCTCCAGCTCCATAACCTCCATGAATGACATATACGCTTGCCATCTGGCTGGTGATAATTAGGCTTTCTATTCGAAACCCACGGACGGCGCCAAGTGTTAGGTTATAGGTTTCAGGTCAACGGGTCGCCGGCCTAAATCCTACTCCTCACTGGTGAACTGGCGGATCCTGTGCTTCCTGAGTTCAGTCGTTCTGATCCGTATCCTTCGGCCCTTCTCCTTCTCTTCTCCACGTGCGCTCTCCGATGCTTAAGTCAGTACGTTTCTTAGAGAGATAAAGTTAGAGAGATGTCAGAGCTAAATTGCACAATTAGCCAAGATGTTCAAATGAATGGTGGAAATGTCGTATTTATAGGCAACGGTGTCATTAAGGTGGCTCAATGACATCGTTAACCTTTAAACACAATTAATTAGCCCTTGATTACATAATTAAAACCTTAAAACACGGAGAAGGTCGACGGCAATAAACTGAGTATGGGAGTCGGGAAGCGGTGTCGGGGCCCTTGGGGGGGGGGGGGGAGAAAATCCGACCCCCAAGGGTAGGGGTTGGGTGTGGCCACCCAACCCTTCCCTAGGGGAGGTCGGGTGTGGCCACCCGACCTCACCTAGGTGAGTTTGCCGCGGTCCGGACAAGTATTTATGCCTCGTCCGGACCGTTGGTGTTTCCGCGGGGTGTTTGGGTCGAAGTTTCGATTTATAATCATTAACGGGGCGACCAAAATAAAACGATTTAGAAATCAACGGGTTCAAATTGGGCGTATATCCATCAACTGCTGCCACTGTCAATGATCAACCGACACACCTTATCCGAAATAGTGCACGTGCTCTGAAATATGTAGTTTCGCAACCAATCATCATCTGATTCTCCTTTAAGTCTCAAAAGAATATTACATATCACTAATGTATCATGACCATCACCATGCAACACATCATCATTATCCTCTTCATCATGCGTAGCATCACTACACTCTACGGTTTCTGCGACTCGAGGTTCATCAATCATCAAATTCTTACCCTTTAGACTAGCGGGTTTCTTACATTCCGTAGCTCGATGACCCGACTCTCCACAACGATAGCAACGAATCACAAGGTTAGAATTTACCGTTGTTGGCTGCAGGGAAGGACGTGGAGTTGCTATCGACCGACTCCCGCTATCGGTACGAACAACGGGTTTGCGTAACTGCTGCTTTTCAACTGCAAGGGCTCATTGGTAAGCCTCCAAAACCGTCCACAACGAGTGAAGACTTAATACATCCTGAATGGATTGTCTTAACTCACCCAAATACCTTGCTACCATCTGCTCTTCCATCTCCGAGAGATCGTTACGAGCGACCAATTTGTACAACTCCTCGGTATAGTCTTCAACGGATCAAGGACCTTGTCTCAAGGCGTGCAGCCGCTGGAACAAGGTTTGAGTGTACCCGAAATGTAGAAAATGATCTCGCATCTTCTTCGACTTGCCTTGTCGATCACGAGTCTGACGTAGCTGTTCCCACCAAGCCGAAGCCCTACCTTTGAGTTTGATGGTTATGAGCTTCACCTTGACACGATCGGGAACCTCCTTGTATTCGAAGGTGCGTTCTACTTCGTTGATCCAATCCACGAAGCTCTCGGCTTGTAAAGTGACTGAAAATTCCGGAAGATCGATTCGGATGCCTAGGTCTCCTTGACGATCCTCATGCCCATGACGGTTCCTGAATCTCGCTCGAAAATGATATGGATTCTTGAATGATGAGGAATCCAAGTCGTGTTCGGAAGATGAGCAACCTTCGATCTCTTGCGCCTCTAATCGCTGAGTTAATTCAGCGATTTACCTTTGTAGTTCTTCAATCATTGCATCACGGTGCGGGACTTCCTCAACCAGAACATGTCCACGACGACTACGACCGCAACCACCCGCCATGGCTCTGATACCAACTGGCGTAGTCTTGGAAATTTGAGTTGGATTTTCCAAGTGAACTAATGGTGGTTGGTAGGATGAAGAATTCACGAGAGTACCTCCAGTGGAGTTTTCTTTCTATATCTCAAATAATAATTGCATTACTTTAGTTTACGATAGTCTTTTAAAGGGAAACCAAACAACTACACCCAGTAAACAAGGACAAGGACAAGTAACAACGGATCTAGAAGCAAACAAAATAACAAAGTCCACGAAACCAAATATAGCACCAAAAAAAAAAATAGGAAACCAATAGCAAACTAAATAGTAAATCAAAGCTGCTACAAGAACACTTCCATCGGAGATGCTGCTAAAATATGGTTCACTTATGCGCCTTGCGGTGCACTGCAAGCTCGTGATATCGCAACGCTAGGAACGTCGAATCGGATTGCCCCTATCGTCATCAATATCCAAACCCGGTACATCATCATGTTTGTTCATAATTTTGAATAGGGTTAAAGGTCCTTTTGGTACCACATGTTTGCAAAAATTACACTGTTCATACCACTAGTATT
Organism: Clarkia xantiana subsp. parviflora; assembly: GCA_036873135.1. Taxonomy (NCBI): domain Eukaryota; kingdom Viridiplantae; phylum Streptophyta; class Magnoliopsida; order Myrtales; family Onagraceae; genus Clarkia; species Clarkia xantiana. The sequence goes on from JAPTYO010000011.1 coordinate 9,292,981, forward strand.
TTTTCGTACCGAATTGGTACCATATGTTTCCAAACCTTACTGTTTTGGTACCTCCGTTAGGGTTCTGTCAAAAACAGCCGTTAAATGGCATGTGCCATGCACGTGACCAGCCCAAAACTTTCAATTTTGTTACAATTTAGTCCATCTAATACATCCCTAACTTTTATTTTGTTCAATTTAGTCCTAAAACTTCAAAACCAAACAATTTTCCCAAATTGACCTAGCTGGACTTAGCCTAGGGCTAGGTCCGACCCTGGGTCACGGTCGCCGGACCCCAGGCGACCCCTACCCAGGGTTGGACCTAGCCCTAGGCTAGGTCCGGCTAGGTCAATTGGGACTTAGCCCAAATTGAGTTAAATTGGGGCTAGGTCCAATTGACCTAGCCGGACCTAGCTTAGGGCTAGGTCCGACCCTGGGTCAGGGTCCCCTGGGTCCGGTGACCCCGACCCAGGGTCGGACCTAGCCCATGGCTAGGTCCGGCTAGGTCAATTTGGGGAAATGGTTTGATTTTGAAGTTTTAGTACTAAATTGAACAAAATAAAAGTTAGGGATGTATTAGATGGACTAAATTGTAAAAAAATTGAAAGTTATGGGCTGGTCACGTGCATGGCACATGCCATTTAACGGCCGTTTTTTACGGAACCCTAACGGAGGTACCAAAACAGTAAGGTTTGGAACATATGGTACCAATTCGGTACGAAAAAATACTAGTGGTATGAACAGTGTACTTTTTGCAAACATGTGGTACCAAAAGGACCTTTAACCCCTTTGAATATCCTGATGATTCTTTTCTGCAATTTCTTTTACCTTTGTTAGACTTGATGCTGCTCTTCCAATTTGTATTTCAGCACCCGCATTTGCCCATGATTGAATTCAATTTCATCAAAGTCCCCATCATCATAAAGTCTTACTTGCTACTTCTGCTTTTTCATGCGTCAACCATAGGACTTGCTTCATCAATTTTCGACCAAAACACCAATTTCAGGGTTAGTGGTCAAATTTCCAGATCAAAATTTACTAAGATCAATAATCCAAAGTTCAATTTTGATAAAATTCATGTTTTTCTTGAAGATTACGAACGTCCAGTTTTAATTAAAAAAAAAACACAATTTCATGAACTATCAGTTTTACCAAAAATTCAAGATCGCCAATTTTATCAAAAACATGAACTCCCTACACATGCTCTGATACCACTGTTGAAAATTGGGGGAAAATCACTAGAGAAACAAAACCAGAAGGTACATGCTATGTAATGAATTACGCAGCGGATAGAACGCACATACCTATAACGCTTTCCGTAGTCCCAGGAATGTGACAGGGAGTTCATGGTTTGCCAGACGGGTCATGTAGGAACTCTTGTGAATGAACAATCTACGAGGAATGGTCTCCATAGGAAAACCTCTTTTTAATCGGTCACTGGGATGGATCTTCAGGATAATTGCTAAAAGCAATTTGGCACATCCTTGCTCAATAGGTGGTTCGGCCGAAACTATGTGGTGTTTGGGAGATGAATTTCTTTAGTCTCAAGGGAGAAAGTGATTAACCCCAAATAAATCTCTAATACTCTCTATTTTTAGAGGAGGTGGGCAAAACCCACATGGTGTTAACACACTAGTTTCGGCCGACCATGTGGAATTAGGGAGACCCAATTTTGGGCCCCTCATGTCAATTGGGATTTGTTGGGTTCGCTTCACCACTTGGGCTGCTTCGGGTTTTTTCTTTCACGAGCAGGCTTCTTCCTTCACGATCGGGCTCGAGATATATGTATAAGGACGGGAACGCCGCAATCCTTAATACACAATCACCGAGCTGGACTTCGATCATCAACCTTGGACTCTCGATCTTCGGGTCCTGCACGAAGGGCAGTAACCAGCGTGGGGGGGGGGGGGATGCTGGTTGGGCCCACTCCGATGCTCAAGTTAGCACTTTTAGAGAGAGAAAGCCTTAGAGAGAAGTCAGAGCATTTCCAGTCCTAGGCCCCCTATTTATAGGGAACCTAAAGATCATGCCCAGTTTGGAATTACCTGATGACGGTATATAAGGAAGACGTATACCGTCATCAAGGCGGACTATGTATGCACCGACTTCCTGCACTTTGGCAATTTAATCGGGGTGAGCGTACGAGGTATAAATGGTAATCTGGACCTACCCGGATTGTTTTATCAATCCGAGACGGGTCCAGATTGCCTTAGGACAATCTGAATCTCCGGATCACCTTAGGGCAATCCGAAAGTCCTTCGGCCCGGGAATTACGCGTATCCCGGACCGTTTTTAGACTTAGGTGTCCTGTAAAAGGGTTTTGGAATATTTTACGAGGCCCGAAACGTAAATACGAACCCGAATTGGACAGATATCTAACACTTGCCCCCGAGTCAAGTAGTGGTTCAAAACCCGTACTTGACTCTTTTCAAATATAAGATATTCGTCTAATTTAGGTTCGGTACTGACCTCGGGGGTGGCCTGTTTGTCAATTCGAATGTTGAGATCTTATTTGACCGACTTTTAATTTTCCGTCGTACGTACGTAATCTGTTTACAAGGTTAGCGTAGCGGACAATATGCGTACAATGATATGCATTATGATAATATCATGGTGTACGAAATAGACGTGTAATACGTTGTCAACACGTAAATGATGATAGTATAGTAGATGAATAACGTAATCATGTAATAAGAAAAACACTTAGAGTAATATGAAATTGGAGAACATGTATGTAATCATGAAGCATGATGTAAATATGAAAAATGATGCAAGCATGTAATATGATATAATCATGGAAAATGATGCAAACATTCAATTCATACTTAAATTTATAAAAGTAATCACGCGAATATCATGAATTTGTATTATGTACGTATAAAGGCAACAATCATGCATGACGATCTACGAAGAGCGTTATGTAATACTGGAGAGCATGTATGTAGAATAAGCATAAGAGAGATGTAAGTATGTGATACTAAGGACTTGTATGATAATAAATAATAGTTTAGTCATTAGCACATGGTGTAGGCACTATTAATGAGAATTAGGAGAGAGAATACCCATTATCTTGCATCCTTAATAGATAAATGGGTTAACAGGTGTTTTGGTCCATGATGTTTGACAACTTTTGGGTTTTGGTCAATGATGTTTTTTTTTACCTAGTTTTGGTACCATATGTTTGCAGATTTTTTCTAGTTTTGGTCTAACCGTTACATTCCGTCCATTTTCTGACTTGTTCAAGTCACGATATCCACTCTAAACTTTAAATTTAGTCCCTCTAATACTTTCTTAACCTTTTTATTGTTCAATTTAGTCCCGAAGTTTCAAAATTGACCCTAATTGGACAATAGGTCTAATTGAATTTTTGAAACTTCAGGACTAAATTGAACAATAAAAAGGTTAGGAAAGTATTAGAGGGACTAAATTGAAAAAAATTGAAAGTTTAGGGTAGATCACGTGACTTGTACATGTCAAAAAATGGACGAAATGTAACGGTTAGCCCAAAACTAGAAAAAATCTGCAAACATATGGTACCAAAACTAAGTAAAAAAAAAACATCATTGACCAAAACCCAAAAGTTGTCAAACATCATTGACCAAAAGACCTGTTAACCCATTAATACCCTAGATAAATCCTCAAGAAGCTCTCCATTCTTGAAGAAGAGGGAATTCATGGAGGTGTGAATTTGGAGCAATCACATCACATTTGACATTGATCAAGATCGAATCCGGGCAAGGAGGGAATCGAGGCGGCGCGTGAAGAAAAGGGGGACGGCGCGTGAGGCAATTGGTAGCGGCGCGTGAGGGCGGTGGTGGCGGCGCGTGTGGACGACGGCGGCGCGTGGATCTTCGGGTGAGGGCGAGTAGCAATTCGGACTTGTTTCGTGTCGGTGAGTTTAATTTCGTATATGGCTAGACCTTTCGTGACTTCGTTTGGCCTTGATTTAGACTTGAAATCATCATGTACCTAGTTATCTTATCATGCATACAAGGTGTTTGATGAAATGCATTAGAATACTTAGCCCCAAATCGGCCAAAACTTTCCTAAGTGCTGAAAATTTTAGAAAAGTGTAAATGAATCGTTATACTTCCCTTACGCATAGCGTCCATTGTTGACATGTTTTCCCATGCCTTAGTTGTTGTTCTAGCATGCTCGATATTGATGATTGGTAGTCGTACATACATGGCCGTCCATGGTTGTATGTTGGTAATGATAGCAGATGTTGTTGTATGAGCTTTACCGATAAGCGTCGTAGGAATATTCAAGAAGCATTGTGTAGAAGTCGATAGTAGCTAATTGATGTATGCAATCCACCCTATGTACATACGTACATGGAGACACTTAGAAGATATTTTCCTCTTGTTGACATGTATGTACGTACATGGGAACACTTAGAAAATATTTTCCTCTCGTCGACATGCATCATTGTCGACATGTATGTACGTACATGTAAACACTTAGAAAATATTTTTCACTCGTCGACATGCATCCTTGTCGACATGTATGTACGTACATATAAACACTTAGAAAATATTTTTCACTCGTCGCATGTATGTACCTACATGTAAACACTTAGAAAATATTTTTCACTCGTCGACATGCATCCTTGTCGACATGTATGTACGTACATGTAACCACTTAGAAAATATTTTTCACTTGTCAACATGCATCCTTGTCGACATGTATGTACGTACATGAAAACACTTAGAAAATATTTTTCACTTGTCGACATGCATCCTTGTCAACATGTATGTACGTACATGAAAACACTTTGAAAATATTTTTCACTTGTTGACATGCATCCTTGTCGACATGTATGTACATACATAGAGCTTGTATACTGACTGGCTTGTTACTTGTAATTTTTAGGATTCCGAGTTACGCAGACTTCTTTTCAGAGCTAGTCTTCTTGCCGTGGTTATCATGAGTGAGTCTTCTATCCCCGTTCCGTGAGTAACATTGTGTTCAAATGTTGGTAATGAGTTACATATTGATGATCCTCATACCCCTTGTTTATATCATCTTTATAGACTGGTTTATTGGCAAGAATTCTTCCTTGCATGCGGAGTCTATTCGTCACACTCCTCCATCCGTGACGTCCGCTACACCACTTGTTCTTGCTGCCCCCGTGACTTCTGGATATGGTCGTGGGAAAGGGCTCATGGGTAAGATGTTTTTTTCCCAGTAACTTTTCTTTTTTATCCCTTTAACTCATAATTTTCTTTGTCTTTTTTGGTTATCCAGTACGTTCCCCTGCTCTTGACGTTTCCGTGGATGATTATCAACTTCCTGTCAAGCGATCCGAGGTGGTGTCGCATGTCTCGAGTGATCCAAAGCGTATAAGGACGAATGCTGCCTTTCCTCCTTCCACTCTTGATAAGGGAGAGGAAGTTGCGCGATGGTCTTCTGCCCCCCAGTCGAGGGATCGACTTGCAGAGGATCGCTCTTCGTCTGTTGGTATGAGATGTTCCTTGCATTTCTCATTATACTATGATTTTATATACTTAGTTTTTATTCCTTATTTTTTTCCTTGCAGTTATCCCAGCTTTGAAGCGTGATCATCTTCTTCGTCCCTTAGAAGGTGATATATCTGGTGATGCTTGGAAACCTCTTGGTAGGGGCGGTCTTCGTTTTCCGAAGGAGGTGAAACTTAATATGCCGGAGGTTGGCGTTCGTGTGCTGCATAGGAGTGTGCCCCCAGGTGATCGACGCGTTTGTCCGAGGACTGATGAAGAAGCCGAAGAGTGTGTTGAACATGCTTTGGCCAACTTTGCACCTGTATTTTAACAAGTTCTATTCCTTGATAACTTTTTGTGCCGTATGCCTTTGTTGTGCAATATTTATGACTTTGTGCTCTTGTGTGATTTTCAGGCTATGTCTCAGATGGTTAATATGTCGTCGCATGTTGTGGAGCTTGTTAGTACTAGAAGAACTACTGTTAACAAATGTAACACCATTAGCCTTGAACTTGCTCGTTCTAAGGAGAAGGTGTGTGCACTTGGTTTGAAGGTAGTCGATTATGAGACCCAATATCAGGTGCAAGAGACTCGAATTCTTGATCTAGAAGCTGAGATGATTGCGCTTGAGAAACAGATTTCTGATGACCTCACGTCTCGAGAAGCTGCCTTGATTGCCGCACGTGAGGAACATTATGCACTTGGAATTGAAGCGGGTTTTTCTCAGTACTTGAGTACTCCTGCTTTTGGGCTTGCAGCTAAAAAGATAACTGATATCATGATGGGCAAGCGTGCCGAGGATTACTTTCGTCGTGTCAACGCGCTTGCCCCCAACTTTCCTTTTGACAAGCTTGGGCCTTGTTCTGACTATGCCGTTAATTATCTTAAGGCAATGCACATTTTGGGGCTTGATGAGACTGCCTATGATATGATTGAAGATGGAGAAGGTGCTGATGTTCTTGCTACTCCTCCCGAACATATGGATGTTGTTCCACAGCTTACTGGGGATAGTGGAACTTCACATGTGTCTTTGAGTTGATGTTTGTCCTTGGTGTTGATTTTCTAGACATGCTGTCTTAGTCCTTTGGAGATGATGATATGTTTGAGGCTTTTGTCCAAAACTTTTATTTGTGTATTTGCTTTGTCTAGAACTTCGTCATTTGGACCTGTTTTTCAATAATAATAACTATATGATAACTTTGTTAGTAGTATTTCATACCTTGCGTTATCTTCGTTGTCCGTATGTATTGGACTTGCATGATAGGATTGAATTCCTTGCTGTGATGGATTGAACATACGATGTTGTGACTTGCATATTGCAGGGTGTTATGTACACTTGGTACTTGTAGCATGGCAGGTAGTAAAGTATTTGGCACTTGGCCTTTGACATGTAGCAGTGTCGTCTTGACGAAGCAAGACTTAAGTTTATACTGTCTCTTAGTTCCACTCTAAGGCGACGTTGTTACAAGATTCCTCTTGTTTATTTTGCTGTTGTTGCGTTAAATGCTAAAGAGCAAGATAACATTATACAAGACTCGACTTGTAAATTTGATGAGTTTTTATAAGTTTTGCTTTAAAAAGCGTATAACATGAAGCTATCTTAGGTCTTCATGGTGTATGAACTCTTAAGAGAGTATGCATACTTTGAGTATGTGGGGTTGTCGTCTATTAAGAGGATTCCCGCCACAGTGGGGTGATCAGTCCCATCATTGCATTTGCCGCATCCTGTTTTAATTCAGGGAATGGCTTATGAACATGAGGATTTACCCGAAGGACTTCACAACATGTCATTTTTTAGAAGTAAACATGAGGTTTGCACTCTTGGAAAGGATGTCGCAACATGTTACTTTTGATAGATGGTATTGTCCTTTTGAGAAGGATATTGCACCATGTTATTTTTTGGAATATTGCATGATATTGCTTTTGAATTTGTTGAAGATGCATTTGCTGATGTCGCCAATTATAAGTTGCATGGCGTGATGATTATGAGTAGTATGCACGTGTTTTCTAATCCAGAGTATAGTGCATATTGTGGGAAGGTACCTACGAGAGTAGATTGACTTTATTAAATGATTGATGTGATTACATGATTGTAAACAGACTTGGAGTTAGTAAATCTCTCTTCTTTTTATATAAGAGTTTAAGACAAAAGAACTTGATACAATAGCTCCTTTGTGACATGATGTTCTTCCTTTAACCGTGGAACTTCTTCAAGTGTCCCTCGTTGAATGTGTTTGGAAGGATGTTGCCTTCGGTGTCTTAGAGGCGGTATGCGCTAACATAAGGAATTGAGACAATCTTGTACGGGCCTTCCCATTTTGGAGATAACTTGTTGATTTGATCCAAGTGTGAGAATTCATTCCTTCTCCATACCATTTCTCCTACATGGAATTGTCTTTATTTCACCTTCTTGTTGTAGTATCTTGCAGTTATTAAGCGCATACGTGCCTGGGTTAGCTCCGAGTTTCGCCTTCTTTCGTCTGCCAAGTCCAGGTCTAAACACATTTCCGCTTCATTGGTTTGGGGGTCGAAGTGAGTTGTGCGGTATGATGAGACGGCGATTTCAATTGGAGCTACGGCTTCTGTTCCATATACCAGGCTGAACGGTGTTTCGCCTGTTGACTCCTTCGGAGTTGTGCGTACAGCCCATAGGACACTGCTAAGTTCTTCTGCCCATCCCCCTTTCAAAGCATGAACTCTCTTCTTAAGACCATCCAGGACGATCTTGTTGGCGGATTCGACTTGGCCATTGGTTTGAGCATGACGCACTGATGCGAAGCGGTGATCTATGTTGAGTCTTTCGCAGAACGCTTGCAGTCTTGAACTTCTGAATCGTGGCCCATTGTCGCTGATGAGTACCTTTGGTACACCATATCGTGCAATGATGTGGTTTCGTATGAAATCCATTATTTGTGCGTCTGTCATACGTGTTAATGCCTTAGCTTCAATCCACTTGGAGAAGTAGTCGATGGCTACTACAATGTACTTTGTTTGCCCCTTGGATTGTCGAAGTGGTCCTACCAAGTCAATTCCCCATTGAGCGAAAGGCCAGGAACTTGCAATTGGACATAACTCCGTCACGGGAGCCGTTATGTTCCTTGAATATAGTTGACAGGATTCGCACTCCGTGACCATGTTTGTTGCTTGGCTTCTCATTGTTGGCCAATAATATCCTAGACCAAGCTCTTTTCGGATTAAGGACCTTGCCCCCTCGTGACAAGCTGCTTGGCCTTCGTGTAAGTCCTTCAACACTGCCATGCCCTCTGGGAAAGTTAAGCACTTTAGGTATGGCGTCGAGAATCCTTTCTTGTACAGCTGGCCTTCAATCAACGTATAGTTGACAGCGATTCTTCTGATTTTTTGCGCTTTAAGTCTTTCTTCTGGTAGGACGTTATCCGTGAGGTACGCCAGAATTGGAGTCATCCACGTCGACTCTGTGTTGATATTTAGCACCTCTAGCTTGTCGATTACAGATATGATCCTGTTTTCGACGAAGTGTGTTTTTTGGCCTTGTTCCTTCCCTTGTGCAAACTTGCTTAGCGCATCTGCCTCTTGATTTTCTTCCCTTGGGACAAACGTTATGTTGAAAGTTTGAAAGCTTACAATGAGCTCTTTTGCTTGTCCCAAGTATTTCTGCATGTTCTCTGACTTAGCCACGTACTCTCCTTTTACTTGATTTACAACCAGCTGTGAGTCGCACTTGACTCTTAAATGTTTGATTCCGAGGCCTTTTGCAATCCTTAAGCCTGTTATCAAGGCTTCATATTCTGCCTCGTTATTTGTTGCTCTGAATGTTAAGCTTAGAGTATACTTCAACGGTTCTGACCCATCAGGTGGAATTATGAGGAATCCAGCTCCTGATCCTTCCACGTTTGATGAACCATCAGTGTACATTTGCCACACCTCAGTGTGTTCTTCATTTTGTTGTGTCCCATCTTGAATGTCAGTTTCCGGGGTTATTCCTGTGAATTCCACGATAAAGTCTGCCAATGCTTGTCCATTGATTGCTGTTCGTGGTGCAAAGTGAATGTGGAATTCACTTAGCTCAATTGACCACTTTGTTAATTTTCCTGACATGTTTGGCTTTGACAGGTGTGCTTCAAGGGTTGGTCTGTTAGGACTGTTATCTCATGTGCATGGAAGTATGGCCTCAATTTCCTTGTCGCAACTATGAGAGCATACAGGTATTTCTCAATTGGCATATAATTCACTTCATACTTTGCCAAGATCTTGCTCACGTAATATACTGGAAGCTGTGTAGTCCCTTTTTGCTTGACGAGTACTGAGCTGACCGCAGTGTTGCTTACAGATATGTACAGGTAGAGCGGTTCGCCTTGGATTGGTTTTGCTAACGCTGGGAGCGTCCGCAAATGCTGCTTCAATTGTTGGAATGCTTCTTCACATACTAGTGTCCACTCAAACTTCTTGTTTTCACGAAGTACTTGGAAGAATGGAAGGGCTTTGTCACCTATTCTTGCGAGGAGCCTGTTAAGAGCTGCTAAACGTCCATTTAGTTGTTGGACTTCTTTGTGCTTCTTGGGGGACTCCATTTCTTCTATCGCCTTTACTTTCTCCAGGTTTGCTTCGATCCCTCTCTCGCTGATCATGAAGCCAAGAACTTTTCCTGATTGCACGCCAAAGGCACACTTTGTTGGATTTAATCTGACTTGGAATTCTCACATTCTTTTAAACACCTGGCGGAGGTCATCAGCATGGTTACGCTTTTTTGTTGACTTTACGACCATGTCATCTACGTATGCTTCCATGACTTTCCCGATCATATCTCCGAAGAATGTGTTGACCATTCGTTGGTATGTTGCTCCGGCATTAATTAGTCTGAATGGCATGACCTTGTAACTGTAGATCTCTCTGTCTGCATAGAATGCAGTGTGAGGTGCGTCTTGTTTCGCCATTGGAATTTTGTTGTATCCTGAATATGCGTCCATTACTGACATTAGCTCGTGTCCTGCGGTGGCATCTACTAGTTGGTCGATCCTTGGCAGCAGATATGAATCCTTTGGACATGCATTGTTGAGGTCTCTGTAATCGATGCACATTCTCATCTTGCCGTTAGGTTTGGGTACCGAAACTGGATTCGCCACCCATGTTTGATATTGCGACTCTTCAATGAAACCTGCATTCAGCAACTTGCCCACTTCTTCTCGTATTGCGAGCTTTTTGTCACCCCCCAATGGACGTAGCTTTTGTGTTATAGGTCTGGATCCTAGTTTGATGTTGAGCTTGTGAGAGATTATGTTTGGGCTTATTCCTGGCATGTCGCTTGGTAACCATGCGAACAGCTCCTTATATTCTTCTAGAAGTGTCTTGATTTCTATCACTTCATCTTCTGACAGTGATGCCCCCACTCGAACCATCATCTCTGGCTCATCGATCTTGACTTCTTGCAATGCTTCCACAGGAGCGGGACGTGCATGATTCATCCTCGGGTCTTCATCAATGATGGGAATTCCGCCATTATTTGTCTTGTCACTATGTTGGAGCGCAACCTTGTAGCAATCTTTTGACAACTGCTGATCTCCCTTTACTTCACCGACTCCTGCCTTTGTTGGAAACTTGACTTTTTGGTGTGATGTTGATGCTATCATACCCCATTTGTTCATGGTGGTGTATCCCAAGATTCCATTATACGCGTCAAGCTTCTCTACGATCACGAATGGTACGTCTATTTGGAGTTGTTGCTTTCCTTCTCTCATTATGACTGGTAGAGTTATGAATCCTAACGGGTAGCTTACATCTCCCATGAATCCCACCAAGGGTGAGTCCATTCTTTTGACGAGCTTCTTTCTCCCCAGGGCTAAAATGATAGCCTTTGTAATGATGTTGGGCGAACTTCCACTATCTACCATAATGCGCTTGACGTCCATGCCATCAATTTTCATAGTTATAACCAACGCGTCGGTGTGCGGGAGCACAATGTGGATTTTGTATTTTGACGAAAAGTCAATGACGTCTTCCGCACGATCATCCTCTTCGTCAGCATCTATCATGACAGTATCCCTTATGTCAGCATTCTGACATATGCACTTTGTCCGGGTAGCATATATTTCTCGCTCATACGACGTCTCTCCACCGGCTCCAAAACCTCCGTGAATCACGTGCACATTTGTGGATAGTTTGGTTGAAGTGGTGGATCTCGTATTTGGCATGCGAGAGCGTTCTGGTTGGATTTTGGTTGACTTTGGCTTGCCTGCACCCGCCCTTTTTGGTCGTCTTCCTATCATCGCTAGCAGCATGACTTTTTGTTCGAATCACTTCAGACGGCGTCAAATGTTGGGTTCGCTTCACCACTTGGGCTGCTTCGGGCTTTTTCTTTCACGAGCAGGCTTCTTCCTTCACGATCGGGCTCGAGATATATGTATAAGGACGGGAATGCCGCAATCCTTAATACACAATCACCGAGCTGGACTTCGATCCTCAACCTTGGACTCTCGATCTTCGGGTCCTGCACGAAGGGCAGTAACCAGCGTGGGGGAGGGATGCTGGTTGGGCCCACTCCGACGCTCAAGTTAGCACTTTTAGAGAGAGAAAGCCTTAGAGAGAAGTCAGAGCATTTCCAGTCCAAAAGTGAGGGAATTATCCCAAATGGGAGACCTAAGCCCCCTATTTATAGGGAACCTAAGGATCATGCCCAGTTTAGAATTACCTGATGTCGGTATGTAAGGAAGACGTATACCGTCATCAAGCGGACTATGTATGCACCGACTTCCCGCACTTTGGCAATTTAATCGGGGTGAGCGTACGAGGTAAAAATGGTAATCCGGACCTACCCGGATTGTTTTATCGATCCGGGACGGGTCCGGATTGCCTTAGGAAATCCGGAGGTCCGGATTGCCTTAGGGCAATCCGGAAGTCCTTCGGCCCGGGAATTACGCGTATCCCGGACCGTTTTTAGACTTAGGTGTCTTGTAAAAGGGTTTTGGGATATTTTACGAGGCCCGAAACGTAAATACGAACCCGAATTGGACAGATATCTAACAGGATTTAGGCCTACCCCAAAATCCCTAATGTGACATTACCCAATTACACTTAGGATGTTGGGATTATATTAAAGGGCTCCTATTACAGCGGCTCATTCACCAAATGCCAACAGTTCAATATTCTCCAACTGTTTTATATTGTGACAATGAAGTTGTTGTTAAGATTGCTATTAACTCTGTTTCTCATGAACGAACAAAGTACATTGAAATAGATTGCCATTTTGTTAGGAAAATATTTTGAAAGGTGTTGTGCACCTTTGTCATATCAGAACTGAGAATCAGTTGGCAGACATTTTCACAAAGGTATTGCCAAAACAACATCTTTTTTATTATCTGATAAGTTGGGGCTGTTAAATGTGTTCAGGGGTGGAGGCTGAAGCTTAATTTAGAAATTGAGGAGAAGTCAGCTTAAGGGGGTGTATTAGCATTTGGGCTGCTGGAGTGCTTAGTGTCAATCTGGACTTCTTATTTGCTGGCTGGGCTTCATGTTTCTGGGCTGTTTCAGACTCATGTGTTTTTTGTTGTCTAGCTCATTCTTTGTGATGATGCGGTTTTGTAACTCTTTTGGTACCGGCATGCAAAGGTTCGTCCTTTTACTCCAGATTATGAGTACACCCAATCAGATCTGTCAATAACGATATTAGTTTGCGGACTTTGGTTTCTTCACTTGTTAATTTTGTGGTGTTTTCGTGATTTATGGTTGTATTGGACATTTATATAGCTATGTCTTAAGATTTGGGGATGTCTGACCAAATAAAGGAACCCAGACTGGACGTTTATACTTTGTCTTCTTCGCAATTTAGAGTTAGGATTTCAGACTCATGTGTTTTTTGTTGTCTAGCTCATTCTTTGTGATGATGCAGTTTTGTAACTCTTTTGGTACCGGCATGCAAAGGTTCGAATCCTTTTACTCCAGATTATGAGTACACCCGATCGGATCTGTCAATAACGATATTAGTTTGCGGACTTTGGTTCCTTCACTTGTTAATTTTGTGGTGTTTTCGTGATTTATGGTTGTATTGGACATTTATATAGCTATGTCTTAAGATTTGGGGATGTCTGACCAAATAAAGGAACCCAGACTGGACGTTTATACTTTGTCTTCTTCGCAATTTAGAGTTAGGATTTCAGACCCATGTGTTTTTTGTTGTCTAGCTCATTCTTTGTGATGATGCGGTTTTGTAACTCTTTTGGTACCGGCATGCAAAGGTTCGAATCCTTTTACTCCAGATTATGAGTACACCCGATCGGATCTGTCAATAACGATATTAGTTTGCGGACTTTGGTTCCTTCACTTGTTAATTTTGTGGTGTTTTCGTGATTTATGGTTGTATTGGACATTTATATAGCTATGTCTTAAGATTTGGGGATGTCTGACCAAATAAAGGAACCCAGACTGGACGTTTATACTTTGTCTTCTTCGCAATTTAGAGTTAAGATTTCAGACCCATGTGTTTTTTGTTGTCTAGCTCATTCTTTGTGATGATGCGGTTTTGTAACTCTTTTGATACCGGCATGCAAAGGTTCGAATCCTTTTACTCTAGATTATGAGTACACCCGATCGGATCTGTCAATAACGATATTAGTTTGCGGACTTTGGTTCCTTCACTTGTTAATTTTGTGGTGTTTTCGTGATTTATGGTTGTATTGGACATTTATATAGCTATGTCTTAAGATTCGGGGATGTCTGACCAAATAAAGGAACCCAGACTGGACGTTTATACTTTGTCTTCTTCGCAATTTAGAGTTAGGATTTCAGACCCATGTGTTTTTTGTTGTCTAGCTCATTCTTTGTGATGATGCGGTTTAGTAACTCTTTTGGTACCGGCATGCAAATGTTCGAATCCTTTTACTCCAGATTATGAGTACACCCGATCGGATCTGTCAATAACGATATTTGTTTGCGGACTTTGGTTCCTTCACTTGTTAATTTTGTGGTGTTTTCGTGATTTATGGTTGTATTGGACATTTATATAGCTATGTCTTAAGATTTGGGGATGTCTGACCAAATAAAGGAACCCAGACTGGACGTTTATACTTTGTCTTCTTCGCAATTTAGAGTTAGGATTTCAGACCCATGTGTTTTTTTGTTGTCTAGCTCATTCTTTGTGATGATGCGGTTTAGTAACTCTTTTGGTACCGGCATGCAAATGTTCGAATCCTTTTACTCCAGATTATGAGTACACCCGATCGGATCTGTCAATTACGATATTAGTTTGCGGACTTTGGTTCCTTCACTTGTTAATTTTGTGGTGTTTTCGTGATTTATGGTTGTATTGGACATTTATATAGCTATGTCTTAAGATTTGGGGATGTCTGACCAAATAAAGGAACCCAGACTGGACGTTTATACTTTGTCTTCTTCGCAATTTAGAGTTAGGATTTCAGACCCATGTGTTTTTTGTTGTCTAGCTCATTCTTTGTGATGATGCGGTTTTGTAACTCTTTTGGTACCGGCATGCAAAGGTTCGAATCCTTTTACTCCAGATTATGAGTACACCCGATCGGATCTGTCAATAACGATATTAGTTTGCGGACTTTGGTTCCTTCACTTGTTAATTTTGTGGTGTTTTCGTGATTTATGGTTATATTGAACATTTATATAGTTATGTCTTAAGATTTGGGGATGTCTGACCAAATAAAGGAACCCAGATTGGATGTTTATACTCTTCTTCGCAATTTAGAGTTAGGATTTACTTCTGATTACGAAACTTTATACTCTCTATATGTTCCTATATTGCGTGACCCAAATAGCCCCTTATTTTCTTAGCAACTGTGGTTAACCATTTGAAGCGGATCATGTTGTCTGTTCGTCCGACTGGAACACTCTTCCTTCCACAAGTACGTTGGAATTCTAATGAATAACGAAAGTTTGAGTTAAATAATTACATATGACAAATCCATGGTAAAATAAAAATTAATACTTTACCAATCCATTTTCCCTTAATTATTTGTTTTATATAACAAGGAAAGAAATTTACTAGCATCAAATTAGTAAATGCACCTCTTTTTCTGAAGTAAATGCATTTCTATATTGTGTGTATTTGACTTTGACTAAATTAAACTCTTTATTTCAGTTAAGAAGTAAATGACTTTCTATATTGTTATATATTTGTGTGTTCTACTCTTTGACTAAACAAACCCAAATACATTTTTCCTCATTAAATACACAACTTCATCTCTAGTATTCTCCCTCCTCCATAGCTGAAATTTATTAGTATCTTTTTCCCCACCAATTAAACTGTAGAATATGGTGATGATGAGATGGTGTTTTCTAATCTATTTCATCATATTAATCCTTTCAAGTTGCAGTATTTTCGCACGTAAAACCATTCATCCTAAGGATGAAGTATTGAAGCAGATTGATGAGAAACTTAAGAAATTGAATAAGCCAGCCATCAAGACTATCAAGGTAATTAGTTATCAACTTCATTTTAAGCTTATATATATGTAATAATTTTCTGGATTAAAATTAACTGTTTGATTCAGAGTGAGGATGGTGATATCATCGATTGTGTCGCTATCTACAAACAACCCGCTTTCGATAATCCGGCAATGAAGAAACATGTCATTCAGGTAATTAAATTCATTATAAGAACATTAGTCATTATGGAATTATTTATAAGGAAAACAATCATCTAGAGTTTATAAGGATGTGCATGGGTTTTATTACGTCTTATTAAAAATTCCTTACAAATATCACAATTTTTAAAGCTACTAGAATTTATTTTGTTAAAAAAAAAAGGTATTTACATAACAAAATCATTATCCATGATTATTCTCATCATGAATTGGTTGTATATAAAACTAATAAACCATAAAATGTTGAATTTATATGGCAGATGAAACCTAGTTGGGAGCCAAAAGAAGAAAATGGAACTTCTTCATGGCCAACAAATAATAAAAACGTTACATATTCGCATGTAACAACTCAACTTTGGCAGAAGAGTGGAAGCTGTCCTGAGGGAACCATTCCCATCCGTCGGATCAGAAGGGCAGATTTACTGAGAGCTTCATCCATCCGTCGATTTGGCATGAAAAATCAGTTCCCATTCCAGGCTAAGTCGAAAAATTCAACCTTCGATAAAGCGCGGACTATGATTGTTAACAACACCGCGATCAACCTCCGTAATCCAGAACCGAACCGTTCGGTAAGGGTCAGTGGCGGAGCCACAAACAGTTGAGGGTCAGGGATGCTACTGCATCTTTCAAATTTATATAAATTAATTTATATATACGAATAGATACGAAAAATTTGCACCCATCACTTAAATATGAAAAAATGAATGTTGCACGCTCTATCTTGATTAAATTACCAATAGTGAATCTGAGATGATGAAGTTAATGTTTTTTGGGTTAATTTTACGACAGGATGCTATACTTTTAACGTACGGATATAATTATATTGGGGCTTCGGGTGATATCAACATTTGGAATCCTAAGGTTGATTTGAAGGGCGATTACACGACTGGGCAAATATGGCTTCTAGCTGGATATGGTGAAGAAAGTATTGAAGCAGGGTGGATTGTAAGATCTTAATTAATCATGATATTCTAAACCCTAATAACATTACCTAAACCCTAACATTATCTATTGTATCTTGTTGGTTAAACTTAGTTTTTATATTTACAGGTGAATCCGAGTTTGTATGGTGATACCCAAAGCCGCTTGTTTATTCACTGGACTGTAAGCATCTTACAAAATACGGCTTAGATACCTACTTACTAGTCGAACTTTTGACAATACGATAAATTTGATTCAATTACAAATTTATACTCAAAATTCGATTTTTTTTTTTTTTAAGTTGCATACCTAAATTTTTAATTGAGGAATAGATTGTGATATCCCGTTATAATTTATGTCAAACTGAACAGAATGTTATGGATGATTTTGTGCAGAGCGATGGGTATAGCCACACAGGGTGCTTCGACTTAACATGCACCGGGTTCGTACAAGTAAGCAAAGAGATTGCGGTTGGCGCTGCTGTTGGACCCATCTCGGGTATTTGGGGGCCGCAATACTACGTCACTCTAGGCATCTTTCTGGTACCATACTCTACTCTAATTAGGATTAAAAATTCAAAAGAAGTCGAAACTGAAGTGTGACTTGTCAGTCAATCATGACTCGATTCACCTAATATGGGGATCTTATTGACTTGAGCATTATTTGACAACCTGATCACCTGCTCTGGGGTTGGGGACCCAAACAAAACCGAGCACGCCCACTTTGAGTGCAATTGAGCCCCAATCGAGTTGGAGGTCGATTTGACCCCAATCGACTAGGCTCAATTGAACCCAAACTGAGGGTGCTTAGGTAAATGCGAGGGAAAATTGTTGTATAAGCCTGGTGTGTACACCAAACCAATCTAACAGTGACAAGTGTCTTTAACTCTCACCATTCTAGGATTAAAGTTTTAAAAGAAAAAAACTTTAAAAACTGTAACCGCTAAGCCTACACAAGAATTGCCGATCAATTGGGTTTCCATTTGAAAAGTTGTAAGAAGCAAGTTTACTGTTGGATTTGTGCAGGACACAGACACACAATACTGGTGGCTCCAATACGGACCGAACAAAACAAATATCGGGTACTGGCCAGCAAAGAATCTGTTCCACCACCTTCCATATAGCGCCATATACGTGCAGTGGGGCGGTGAGGTGTACAGTGAGGCGGTTCAGAAACAGAAGGCAAACCACACAGGGACGGGGATGGGGAGTGGGGATTATGCGGAGAGCTTGTACGGATATGCAGCTTTCGTGAACCATGCAAGGATAGTGGATTGGTCCCGAGGCAGCAAGTACCCTCTCTGGGTAGGGATGATTAATACTGAAGTAGATTGTTATAATACGTATAATTATAGAGAAGGCATTGTTGGGGAGCCCATGTTTTTCTTCGGCGGCCCTGGTAGGAGCTACCATTGTCCATGATCATTCATCATCAACCCTAGCTTAGCTAGCTAGCTAATGATTTATCATAATAAAATATCATTATTTGTTTCTCTTTTTTTGTTGTTGCAATAAATTGTTTTTTCGATCTTTTTGATAATATATATGGATGATATATCATATATTTTCATTTTAGTATATTTTAAAGTATATAAAATAATAATAAATTAGAATTTTATATTTTTTTAATATATTTACTAAGCATTTTTCCGCGCAACACACGAGGTAGGATATTTTAGGGTAGTTCGAAATATATAAAATCATATCATTTATATTGTTAGAAACCATTGATCAATTAGGTAACTAGAGAAAATAATATATAGAAGAAAGTATATTCATCTTTAAAGCCGTTCTAAATTTAATTGTGGAAGAGTATATTTAGGAAAATTTATGAAATTGCCCTCCTACGAAGTTTTAATTTGAAAAATGCCCTCCTGAAGATGAAATTTATGGAAATGCCCCGTCCCGCTGATAATATCAGCGGGATGAAAGTGGCGTGTCAGCGGGACGTGACATTTCCCGCTGACTGACACGCGTGATGATAAGTCATCACGCGTGTCAGCCGTCCCGCTGATATTATCAGCGGGATGAGAGTGACGTGTCAACAGGAAGTGACGTGTCCCGCTGACTGACACGCGTGATGATAATGAAGTGTCAGAATTTGCGGTATGAATATAGGTTTTCGAGTGGAAACGGAAATCTGAGCAAGACCAATATTAAACTATTGGGTTTGACGTTTATCGGCAAAATTCCTTCGTTTAGAAGTCGAAATTTGCAGTTTTATGTTTCTTCGGGTCTTTTTGTAATTTATCGGTTTTGTTAGGGTTTGTTAGCAAGTTTCGGTTTTTGAGCTAGGGTTAGGGTCTTTCTTTTTAGTATTTAATCTATGTTAGCCGTCATTTACATTCAGATTATTGATATATGAAAAAAAAAATGAGGTTTTCCTCTACCTTACGTCAATTCTTCGAGTATTCTTAGAATCAACGAATTCTTGCGCCCTCTATTCATCAAATTCTCGGTATTCCCTTAGAATCAACGTGTTTTGATCCATCTATGTCGTCATTCTAGTTGATTCTAGGGGAATACCGAGAATTTGATGGATAGATGGCGCAAGAATTCGTTGATTCTAAGAATACCCGAAGAATTGACGCAAGGTAGAGGAAAACCTCATTTTTTTCATATATCAATAATCTGAATGTAAATGACGGCTAACATAGATTAAATACTGAAAAGAAAAACCCTAACCCTAGCTCAAAAACCGAAACTTGCTAACATACCCTAACAAAACCGATAAATTACAAAAAGATCCGAAGAAACATAAAACTGAAAATTTCGACCTCTAAACGAAGGAATTTTGCCAATAAACCTCAAACCCAATAGTTTACTATTGGTCTTGCTCAGATTGCCGTTTCCACTCGAAAACATATATTCATACCGCAAATTCCGACACTTCATTATCATCACGCGTGTCAGTCAGCGGGACACGTCACTTTCATCCCGCTGATATTATCAGCGGGACGGGGCATTTCCATAAATTTCATCTTCAGGAGGGCATTTTTCAAATTACAACTTCGTAGGAGGGCAATTTCATAAATTTTCCGTATATCTAAGTGGACAACCATTTAACTATTAAAGTTGGATCCAAATTACATGTTCACTCTTTCTGTTCCAGGTCGTGTTTCGCAGTTGTAATTTTAACACATGCAATCGATGTAATTAATTTTGTTTGCTTTTTTTCTTCTAAAACCAATAGTGATTCTGAGATCGTTATTTCTCAGGTCGGGATCTACAAGAGAGAAAATGTGGTGCTGTGCTCCACGACTCAACTCTGAGACTTAAATTAGTAATTGTTGAGTTACGATTATAAAGAAAGGTGAAGACACTTGATTGATAGTCAAGTCAAGAGCATCTAAGTCGAGACTCAAAAATATGAGTCAACGACCATTCATGTTCAGAATGAAAAGACAAAGATAAACAGTCGACAGCTTTATTTAGAGATGTCGACAACCAATACAACTTCTACAAATGGCGACAAGCCCTCTCAAAGACACACCCTATTAAGGCATGAGTCGAGTCGGCAGCCAAATACTATTAAGCAAACCCTTCCTCTTAAGGAATGGTGAGGTTGCGACCTGCTTCCACCTCCTCCATGAAGAAATCTTCCTCTTAAGGAATGCTGAGGTGGCGACCTGCTTGTCACATGTTTTTACCATCACGGAGAAACCTTCATCAATAAGGAATGGTGAGGTGGCAACCTACTTGTCACTTTCTTGTGCCGACCTTGGACAAAAACCCTCCCTAGAAGGTAACCGCCATTTAAAGTCGATTTTGCCACAGTATGCTGCTTTTTAACCTTCCAATCAACCACTGCATCTCCTAGCTTCACCACATATGAATTCACTGGCTTTCTGCTAAAAGGACATGATCCCCAGTCTGAATCACAATAAAGCCTCAACTGAAGGTCATTCTTTGATGGAAAGAACAGTCCTTGACCTGGAGAACCTTTAATGTACCTGATGATTCTCATGGCAGCTATGAAATGGCTCTTCTTTGGATCATGAACAAATTGACTCAACTGTTGTACAACAAAAGAGATATATGGACGTGTCATTGTTAGATACAAAAGCTTCCCTATCATCCTTATGTACCTTCCAATATCTTGATACCCTACATCTCCTGGATTCAAGCCAAAGGTTTCATCATACTCCTTGGTGGTGAGCTTTAATCCAACTTCCATAGGAGTATTGAAAGGCTCAGCAGTACCCAAACCAGCATCCATTATCAACTCTAGAGCATATTTGCATTGATTCAACAAAATCCCTTCCTTTGTTCTAGCAATTTCAAGACCAAGGAAGTATCTCATCCTTCCTAAGTCTTTTAATTTGAAATGTTGTTGCAAGACACCCTTTAGTTCAGAAATAAGAAAAGAATCTGAACTTGTGATAAGGAGATCATCCACATAGATCAAAAGGAAGACATGCTTATCTCCAATTGACTTAGTGAACAAGGAATAATCTGAGTTACTTTGCTTGTAACCATTTTTTATTAAAGCATGTGTGAGTTTCATATTCCATTGCCTCGATGCCTTCTTGAGCCCATAAAGTGATTTCAAGAGCTTACTGTTCCTCTTGAGTTCTTTTCCCCTCCATCAGAGAAACCAGGTGGAATTTCCATGAAAACCTCCTCTGTCAAATCTCCTTGCAAGAAAGCATTACTAACATCCATCTGAAAAATTTCCCATTCACTAGCAGCAGCAATTGCCAGTAAACATCTAACAGTTGACATCCTCACCACTGGTGAAAAGGTTTCAGTAAAATCAGACCATTCTACTTGAGTGTATCCCTTAGCTACTAACCGAGCTTTGTATCTCTCAAGTGAACCATCTGGATTATACTTGACTTTGTAAACCCATTTGCAACCAATTACTCTTTTTCCATGTGGTAAATCAGTAAGGACCCATGTTTTGTTAGCTTGCAGTGCACAATTTCTTCTTTCATAGCAATAATCCAATTCTCATCTTGAATAGCTTCCTCGTAACTAAGTGGCTGAGGAGATTGTTGGACTAGTATTCTATAAAATCCCTGATCTTATCTACATTAGCCAAGAAGCTCTTATACTGAGGAGATAGTCTGTCAAACTGTATATAGTTTTGTAAACCAAAAACAACAGCAACAGCATTATTGATGGTAGGTGTAAGAAAATCCCTTGACCAAACTGGAGGCCTCTTTGGTCTAGATGACCTCCTTAACAGTGGTGGAGATGGTGTGCTAAGTGTATCAAGACCAGGTAAATCTACAACTCCCTCAGGAATTGCTTCCTCCAGAGCAATATCTACAACTTCCTCAGTAATTGCTTCTCTAGAGCAATATCTTCATGTTGATGTGGAACATGAGCAGCATCTTCAACATCCTGAAGAATAGAGGAATCCTTATTCAAATGAGGAAGCCTTTTTGAAAGCTCAAGCTTGCTCATATTGAATGGAAAGACATCCTCTAAAAATTTCACATCTCTGCTAACATGAAAAACACCATCTGAAATGTTCATCACCAAATACCCCTTCTTTGTAGCTGAGTAGCCCATCAATACAGCTGCTTCAGCACGATGTTATCTTTGTTATTAAGTTTGGTTGCAAAACAAAGACAACCTATCATTCTGAGATGCTCTATAGAAGGAGAAACTCCATATAAACTCTCATGAGGTGTTTTACCCTTGAGAATCACATATGGCAAGATATTGATTATGTAACATGCTACAAGGATGCAGTAACCCCAATAACGAATGGTTATGGATGCTTGAAACCTGATGGCCCTTGCCACATCTAATAAGTGACGATGCTTCCTTTCAACTCTTGAATTTTGCTGTGGAGTGAAAGAGCATCTCTTTTGATGAATGATGCCAAGCTTCTCAAACAGATCTGTGGTTAAATCGTTCACAAACTCTCCCCCATTATCACTTCTGAACACTTTCAAAGTTGTATTAAAATGATTCTTGACAAGGAGAAGAAAATTCCTTATATGCAATGTAGTATCAGATTTGCTTTTCATTAGAAAAACCCATGTACACGTAGTGCAATCATCCAACTCAGTAAGGAAATACTGAAAACCCTTCATAGTTTGAACCTTATAAGGGGCCCCATAGATCTAAATGCACAAGCTCAAAAGGCTTAGAAGCATGAGACTTGCTTTCATCAAAAGGAATTTTTGTTTGTTTAGCTAAATGACAGATAGTGCAACTCTTTATTCTACTCTCATCAACAGAGGCTCTACACCTTTTATTCAAGACTGGTAGCTTATTTGAAGAAGCATGACCCAATCGAGAACGCCACAGCAGCAAATCTCCATTTCCATATGGACTAGCTTTAACAGAATTGGCCTTCACCTGCCTTTGAATCTTTAAGATGTAAAGACCATTAATCAGATGTACAGTCCCCAGCTTCTTCCCATCTAAGAGGTCCTGTATTACCACATTATCATCGTGAAATATGACCTTGCAATTCAATTGTTTAGGAATTTTACTCACAGCAATGAGATTGTACTTAAAAGCAGGAACTAAGAGCACATTTCTTAGCATACTGGTTTTGCTCAGACAATAAGAACCAATGTCTGTTACCTTGCACATCTGTCCATTTGGTAAGTGTACAAACTGATAAGAAGAATCATTTACTCTTAAATCAGTTAACCATTCAGAAAGATAAGTCATATGATATGTGGCTCCAGAATCAATGACCCAATCCATACTAGAAGATTCAAGCAATGTACCTGCCATATTTGCTTGCACATCAGTAACTGAAGCTTTTCCTTTATCCATATACTGAAGGAAAGCATCAATTCTTCCAATTTGAGCAGCCGTCAATCCAGGTTTCTGACTTATAACCTCCCCAAGAGGACTATCTTGAACCAGATCTGAAGAAGCATCACTTCCTCTAGTAACCAAATGAGCTGCTTGCCATTTCTTCTTCAAATCAGGACATTTGCCCCAACAAGTATCTACCTTGTGCCCCTTCTTTCAAAAAAAAAGTGCAAAACCAGCTAGACTTATCAATCCTTTTGCTTCCAGTATTCACAGAATCATTCGAAAAATTTCTCACGGATGAATTCCTATTTGAAGAAGATAATAATGCAGTAGAACTATCAGTAAGACCATCAGTCAAGTGTCCAGCAATAATTATTTGATCTTCTTCCTGTAATAGAACTGAATACGCAGTAGCTAATGTAGGTAATGGTTGCCTCATCAGTAAATTTGTCCTCACACCAACATACGTCTCATTCAAACCAATTAAAAACTAAATAAATCGTTTTTTCTCTTTATGTTCATTCAGCTTCGTATTATCAGCTTCACATGCTAAGATCAAATCATCAATGGCAGTCAGTTCATCCCACATAGACTTCAACTTTCCAAAATAAGCAGTGACAGACAGAGTTCCTTGAGTAAAATGATAGATCTTACGAGTAATTTGGAAAATTCTTGTTCCATCAATTTTGTTAAACATCTGCTCCAAATCATCCCAAATAGACTTCGCGGTAGGATTATAGAAAAGGCCACTTACAAGATCTTTGCTCACAGACTTCCTCAACCATGCTTTCACCAATGCATTGCATCGATCCCACTTCACTCGATGATCTGGTGCAACAGATTCCCTTGGACACGTTCCATCGATAAAGCATAGCTTGTTCTTAATGAGCAAGACTTCTTTGATCGCGCAGCTCCAGGATTGATAATTCTCCGAACCGAGAAGCTGAAACTCTAACAGAGATCCTCATGCCATATCTGATGGATGAAGGTAAAACTTGTCCTCAGCATTCATCTCGCCAGCCATAACAAAGCTTGAAAGATGAGAAATGTCACCGAAGATACTTTCGGAAACGATTAACGATCAATTCACAGCGTCGGTACCGCTCTGGAAATCAGACTTCCCCGACAGACCTGTGAAATTGAAGTCGTCTAGAAGAAGAGAATAATGAATCGACGAAGATCGACAAGTAATTCGATTCAAATGACGAAGACGAAGACGAAGATCAATCTCCGCCGGAGACCTCGCCGGAAAAAGTTGTTAGAAGCTCTGATACCATTTCAGATATTGAGAAAGGATTTCTTGATTATTAAGTTTCTCAACTAACTCAACAACTATTACGAGGAAGGTAGCTATATATATATATAGCAGCTTGGAGCTCAAATAACACTAACTTACTAAGCTATTAAACAAGTAAACTATATACAACTTATCACTAATAAACTCAACACCCTAATTATTTCTTCAATGGAATTAAGCTAGGAATTAGACTGCATCTAACCCTATAATTGCTGGTTGATTTTGTGATGATTATTGATTAGGACCGAAAAACATTGGTGGGTTACTGGTCCACCTATCTTATTGTAATTTTGCATTAGTCCAACTCTTAATTTTGTTTACAGATGAAACTACTAAATAAATAAATTTGAGTCTTTTTTTCACAATGTACATACACTATGTAAGATATACACTAAATAACGTTGTTGCATTTCTTGTATTTATACATTCATATTACAACATATTAACCAAACTTAAAAACCAAACCTTGTGGTATACCATTGAGGCTATACATACGTACGTATACATGGAACTTGCTAGCTACACCACCGTATATCTACAACCCTATTATAAACACAAGAACAAATCTTGTACAAAGCAAAAACAGGAACCTGGACAAGACAGGACAATGGTGTGTCCCTCAGAGATTCTCGAGCTGCCTATTCCTCTCCTCTTGTATTGACCTGATTATACGAGCCACCGACTCTGAGGCGGTCCTCGCGTTATGAGGCACCGCCTTTATCACTCTGCTAGGCGCCACCACCTGCTGCTCGTCACCTCCGTCAGGGAACAATTTGAACGTGCCACCTCCTTTAATTCCTTCCGTTTTCTCGATCGGACTATTCGGTGTACTCCCTTGCGAATCAAATTCTTTCGGGATACGGAGATCCAGTGGGGCCCGTGGAATCTCCTCGATCGAGGCATGGCCCACGGGCTCAGGGAAACATCCCGTTTGTTCAGGAGCCCGGCCCGGAATGGAAACTGGCAACATGGGCATGATGCCGTAAGTCGGGAAGTAGCTATGTTGCGGGTGCGCGGGAACCCCGTATACCGGGTTCCTAAAGTTTCCCATTACTGGGGACGGCGACCCGTATGGCCCGAAACCTGAAATGGGTGCACCGGAGAACCCGGTGGGTCCCAGACACGGCTTGTATATGAGCCCTTCCGTGGGGGACATCACCGGGACCAGCCACTGGTGGGGCCCCTGCGGTGCTGGTTGAGTTTGACCGGGCCAGGGCTCGGGAGGAGGTCCGGATGTCGTGATCTTATTGGTGGGCAGCAGCGGCTTCCCGACCGCATTCTCAGCAGAGCATTCCACTGGCTGGGTCGGGTTCATAACGGTAGGAAATTTTGGAATACATGAACCGGGTGCAGGCTTTTCTGCGTTGTAACTTTTCAATGGTGGTTTGATCATGGCGGAGCTGTCTTCGAAAAGAAGATGAGGATTTTCCGCTATTAATTTTTGGACCTGTTCAAATGCAGAAAGCAGTTTAATTTTTACCTTGATGCACAACCAGAGTTCTGGGTAAGAAGTTATTGTTACCTTGATCAGCCTATGCAACTCAAAGACTTGCATAGCAAACAATCTCTGCTGACTGTAAACAAAACAGGGCATTGGTATCAGAATGCAGAAACACAAGAAAAGATTCATCAAAACTTTAGATAGATTTATTTGATAAAATCTATTTCAACATCATATAACAGTAATAACACTAAGAAATCAAATCAAAACATTTTGCCATAAGCGGAAACCATAAATAATATTCAGAAAGAAAAAATAAGCTTACTTGACAATCACTCTTCTTGCCTTCCAGAAAAGTTTCGGGCCAATAACAGCAACAACCTCATCTGGAGAGATTTCCATAGCTGATGCTGAATCTACAATGGAGGCATCAGAGGAGCTCCTCTCATCTTTCAACTGCACATGACCACTTTGTTCTTCACCGATTAAGAAATTTCTTCTTGGTACAACCCTCTCATAGTCCCTCAAGCAATCCTCCTCATTTTTCTTCGATGATCCATCAATCGTTTTTTCTTGAATGTTTGAGCTTGACACGATATTTTTCGGATCGGTTAGAGTTTGACTTCTCGAATTAGTATCGAGCACACCATGCTTTGGATCGTTAGTCCTAAATTTTTGTGAGTGGGTAAATGTTGGAACTACATAATCATCTTCTAGACCAATTGTTCTTCTATCTACCTGAGGAAGTGAAGTAATTGCATTCACTCTACTGGTGGATTCAGATGGATTGGACTTCTCAGGGAAAAATGCTTGTGTTGGAGGTAAATGAAGAGGGGTGAAGCTGCTTCTATCAGAGCCACTCACCTGAAGTAAACAAAAAGAATATGGTAATCACACTGATACTTGGATCCCAAGTAACCCAAAAGTTAGCTAATGAGGTGAACATCGCTTGAATGTCTTTTTTCCGCTATTAAAAGCAAGCTAACATTGAAAACAATGACGACGGGAACATTCATGTTATTTTTTGTTTTACTATGTTATTTGGGCAAATTACTAACTGAAATTTTGAGGGAAAAAAATGCAAACTTGTCGAGTGAATTTTGTGAAAATTTTGCAATTTGCCAGCTTATCTTTGGAGAAATTTACCAATTGATATAACAAGAGATGAGTACATCCATATCTCTGCTACTATTTAACAGCGAATCAGACGGAGCTAGCAAATTGTCACTGTACAGATCAGCTAGCAATTTGTCATAAAAAAACTTCATCCATCAAATTGTCCATAGCACAGAATTCAGCTAGTAAGTAATAATCTCATTATAACATATTACTTGATGAAACTTTTAGAAATCAAAATTATGTTTGCCTACATTTGGTGATTGAATAAATTACCTGGGTAGAGGATGGAGGAGGAGTGATATGATTGTTGGTGTTTTGTTTAAGAGGCAAAATTGCAGGATTGAATCTATTTGATGGAACATTGAGTTGTTCATAAAGAGCCATCTTGTTCCTGGGAGGAGCACGCATGCCTCCTTTCTCTGTATCTTTTACATGTAATCTTGGGAACAAAGGTCCCATCATCTTCTTCTTCTCTTCATCTTTTCCTCTCTTCATCTTTTTCGTCTCTGAATCAACACAAATTCATAAGACCCAGATCTTCAAAGTTCAACTTCAAGAGTACCCAGTTGCTTAAATCAAATTACTCCTTCAAAAAATGAAACTTTTTGCAAAAAGAACTGATCACCCTTGCTAAAATTAAATTTTTCCTTACGAAAACGAGATTTTTAGCAGAAAAAATGATTTTTTTCATCAACGGAGACTGGAATTGAGGGATGGAAATCAACGAGGCGAGGAAGAAGAAAAACATATGGCTTCAATGGGTGAAATGGTAGAAAAGTGTATATCTGGACCCCATTGATTAATTAATTAATAAGAAATAAAGATGAAGAAAAGACTTCAAGAATTTTTTTAATTGATCTTTACTTTTGTAACAAACGATGAAATCGAAATGAGATCTAAGTAGTGGTGGCCGAAGATTTGGTACCGTTTTTTGTCCTTCCGTTCAATTCCTCAAAATTCTCCACATCCATTTCTTCCGTAGGTTAAGGAAGATTAATGGTTTTTTACCTTAGAGAATCTCGATCATTAATTTCTGTTCGCGAAAATAGAAATCCTCAATTTTCGTTCCATTATCTTGTTAAGTTTAGATTTTTTTTTAATATATTCATGTTGCTTATTGGCAAAAATATTTTTAAATCATTCTAGAGAAGGTTAAAAGGTCCTTTGGTGCTATATTTGGCCACTGCTAGCTTTTGGTGTCAGATGTTTTATTTTTTAGTTTTTTGTGCCATATGTTTGCATTTTGTAAACTTTTGGTGCATCCGTTAGTCAACGGTTAAATTTGACCGTTAAATAGTTTTGTTTTGTTCAATTTAGTTCATAATCTTTTTCCGACCACCGCCCAAAATATTTCGGCCAACACACAAGGCCACCGGAACCCACCCAAGTCCACTGGTGACCACCAATCGGGGTCGGACGACTTCGATTATAGCCGTCAGTCCCCGATTGGGCCATCGAGGGATCCGATCGGAGCTTTGTGGCTCCGATCTAAGCCCTCGGTGGCCAAGGGGCTGGACGGCTCTAATCGGAGCCGCCCGGCCCCGATTGTTGGTCACCGGTGGGTTTGGAGGGTTCCGGCGGCCTTGTGTGGTGGTCGGCGACCTTGTGTGGTGGCCAGAATATAATGGGCGGTGGCCGGAAAAATATTAGAGACTAAATTGAACAAAATAAAACTATTTAAATTTCAAACTTAACCGTTGACTAACGGATGCACAAAAAGTCTACAAAATGCAACCATATGGCACCGAAAGCCTACAAAATAAAACATGTGACACCAAAAGCTAACATAGTCAAACATATGGCAGCAAAAGACCCTTTAACCCTTCTAAAAATTAAGAACAACTATATATAATGGTATAACAGTTCAAAATTTTATCATTTTACGTAATGTTTCGAGTTTGAGCCTTCGAAATGAAAAAATATTTGTGACAAGCATTTTTCCATTTACAGATTGACCCGAATCGAAATTATTATATGTGTGAATTAACATGATATAAGTGTTGTTCTTTATAACAATCCGCAAAAAAAAAACATGAATATTATATTGAAGTGAAGATATTGAGAGTATATCCATATAAAGACATCTCTCGTTCTTGAGATTCTCCTAGTCTAATGTGACTTGCTCTCCAAGCTAGATGCACCATTGATTCAATCCATGTGCAATTATCAGCACTATTCCTGCAAGGTTTTTTGTGTTCCGCTGGAAATCGAGATATAGGTTTGCAAATCTACATCAATCTGGATATGTTCTTCATTGGTCAGGGGTTCGCTCTAAACGATTTCTGGCGAATCACCTTATTTTGGTTTATTTTCCCTTTTATTGCCTACCTATATTCTTGTTTGCATCATTTCTTCCATTGCTAGCGTTTATGTGCTTTTTCATTTGTTATTGCTTCAGTACTAGCATGGCAATTCCGTTAGGGTGGTTTTCAATAGGTTTTGCGTCGCTTTGATTGCTCTGTCTTTACTTCTGCGGTTTTTCTGTCGCTTTACTAGGTGTTCTAGTCCTAAGTTTCCTCGCTTTCGTCTTTTGCTTTGCTCTACTTATTAGAGTTTCTGTCAACTTTTTCTCTGTCTTTTCATTAAGTGTTGGCTTGATTTCATTGAATTTGTTGCACTGGTTTGATCTGATTTGTGGAGATGGTAACCCAATGACAAAGAAGGGAGGATGGTTGGTGATGTCTGTATCTCCATGGATAGCAATAGCTATGTTGTCAAGCAATGTGTTTAGATTGGGCGTGTGATTTGTGATAAGGGAGTTAGGGCCATAGCTATTCAGAATGTTTTGGAAAAAGCCTGGGTAATCTGGGGAGGGTTGCAATATCTGAAAGCAAAGGAACAGATTTGAAGTTTGTTTTTGAAAATAAGGAAATTGCGGAAATTGTCATGGAAAGAAGTCCTTGGACCATTTAAGGCCATTGTTTGTGCTTGAAAGAGTGGATGGAGAAGATTGCAGAACATGTTTGGGGAAGTTCTGGAGCATGAGGAGATCAGCAACTTTGGGGTAGATAGAGGCTTTATGAGGATAAGAGTCAACGTTGATGTTAATAATCCTCTTTTCCAGGATTCTGGACTTTTAGTGAAGCTAAAGGCAAATATTGTACGAAAGATTATCTAACTTCTGCTATAATTGTGGTTGTTTGGGGCATACAAACAGTAGCTGTGGGAAGGAGGTGATAATGTCTGAGTATATATGTAAACACTCGATTTTGACCCGGACGTAATGACGTTACACATAATATGTCAATTCCGGACGCGTCAAGCCACGAAGTATCCAAGAAATGCTTAAGTGCATATTAGGAAATTATTATAAATATATTTTAAAATATTTTGAATATATTTAATATTTTCGGAATATTTAAAATATATATATAATAATTAGTTTTTTTTAAAAAAAATTAGACAATTATCTGTAAGGTATTTATCTACAGATATTATCTTTATTTAAAGGTAATTATCTGTTGAGATATATATCCCTAGGAATTATCTGTAAGCTAATTATTTGTTAGCATTTTTTATTTAGATTTTATATGTAATCTAGGGTAGGTTTCTACTATAAATAGGGGTCTAGTTCTACATTGTTAACACACAGAAAAACACCACATCAATAATAATACAAGTTGTCTCGAAACCCGAGCGAATTTTGTCACTTTGTGCTTAAAAAAAACTTTTTTTTTCCTGTAGTTAGGAAAATCTCTAAACTAAAATATGGCTTAAATGAAGATACTTGCATGGATGATAGGGGCGGTTTTTGTTCTAAAAGACTGGCTTGGATAGCTGATAATTTTAGTGAAGGGGGATCAAAAAAGAGAAAGATTTGGTATGATGGTGAGGAAGAGGTTGAAAGTTGGATGATACCAGAGTCTGCTAGGAATGTTAAGCAAAAGCTGAGTGAGCTAGGGATAGTGACTTAATTAAAGTGTGTGTGGATGTGGGCAAGGATTTGGGTGACTGGACCAAACCAGTCACCAAGGAGCCATGAGTTTCATCAGTTGGAACTGCCAAGGGTTGGGGCCTCCCTTGACAATTCAAACCTTAAAAGGGATATGTAAAGAGGAGAGACCGTGTATTATCTTTATAATGGGGACTAAAAATCAAAGGGGGGTGTGTGAGAAAGCGAGGAATAATATTTCTATGAGAAATGGGTTTCTGGTGGATCCTGAGGATATTTCTAGAGGCCTAAGTCGGTGGTGGAATGATGAGGTTGAAGTAAACATCCTCAGTAGCTCAAAGAATATTATTGACACTGAGATTCAGTTGAAGGATAAGAACATCAAATGTTTTGTTTCGTGGATTTCTGGAGCTCCTGAGGCTAGTGATAGACTGCAAATTGGGAGTATGAAGGATGGAAATTACATAGGGACCCCTCAGAGAAATCAGGTGGAAATGATTGTTGGACAAGTAGGATGGAAGACTAAAATAGCATGATCATCGGCACTGGTTTGATTGACATTGGCAACAAAGGCATGAGCTTCACCTGCTGCAATAATAGAGAAGAGGAGGATCGCATTAGATCAAAGCTTGGCAGAGCGCTGGTTAGTCCTAATTGGCTTAATCTCTTCCCAAACACATTGGTGTTTAATAAAGCTGCTATTGAGGCAGATCATTATCCTGTTATTATCAACCTCTGGAAGAAGGATAGGAAAGTGAAGAGAATCTTCAAATTTGAGAAGTTGTGGTTAGAAGAAGGGAAGTGTGAGAATGTAGTTTCAAAAGCGTGGGGCAACACTGAAATCATTAAAAATCTGTATTCTGTTTGGCAGAGGCTGTTAAGAGCATGGAAGAATCGGGGAACAATTCGAAATGCATTGATGATTTGACAAAGAAAATTTAAGAAGAGAATAATAAAAGCAATGAGGGATTCTCAAAAATAATAGTTAACAGTTAGGAGGAGGAGTTGAAAAGAGCTTATAATAGGGAAGAACAATATTGGTGGCAGAGATCTCGAGTTAAATGGATTAAGGACGGAGACGGAAATACTTAATTTTTTTTCTGTAACACCACTATCCTGAGAATGAGTAACAAAATCATGAGGATCAAGAATAATTAGGATGACTGGTTAGATGGTGAAGAAGATATCAGTCAATGCATGAGTCATTTTGAGAATCTGTTTCGAAGTGAAGCTGCCAGTTGTACTAATGAGGTGCTTGATCATGTTAGGATGGTTGTGGATGATCCTATGAACCGAGTGCTTGAGAAATGTGTTTCAAAAGATGATATTAAGTTGTTGTATTCCAGGTGGGAGGATCGAAAGCCCCTGGGCCTGATGGATTTGCTGGTCTATTCCATCACCACTTTTGGGGAACCATCAAAACTGATCTAATTAGGGAAGTGTGCAATTTCTTTGAAACCAGTGCAAATCTTAATTTCCTCAATAATACTAATATTGTATTGGTGCCTAAAATTCCAAATTCTGAGTCTGTGGCTTGCTTTTGTCCAATCAGTTTATGTAATTTTTCCTACAAAATAATTTTAAAATTCTTGCCTTCCTTGATATCTCCCTTGCAAAGTTCCTTTGTTGCGGTTCGTGCTCACGGAGCTTTCCATTGTCTCAAACTCAAGAAGAAAGGTACAAAAAAAACTGTGCGATTAAAATTGACATGGCCAACGCCTATGATCATGTTGATTGGAGATTTTTATTGAAAGTAATGGGGATTTGGGGATAAATGGAGGAAGTGGAATGATATGTGCTTATCAAGTGTTTCCTATAATGTAACGGTGAATGGGAAACGTACTAGAGAGTTCAAGCTCACAAGAGGGATTAGGCAAGGGGACCCTTGTCTCCCTACCTTTTCCTTATCGTTTCAAATGTGCTGCCTTTTATGGTTAGTGATGCAGTTACCAAAGGGGAGCTGTGTGGACTGAAGTTGAAGAGAACCCGTCTAGTGCTTTCGCACATGTTCTTCGCCGTTGATGCTCTATTTTTCACCAAAGTTGACAGAAAGAACCTCCTTGCTCTAAAAAGAGTATTACTTCAATATTGTAAGGCGTCAGGGAAGGCAGTGAACTTTGACAAATCCAACGTGACTTTCAGTAAAAATGGCAATGGTGTCAGCAAGCAGATCGTAGAGGAATCTTTAGAATAAAGGAAGCAGACAGTCATGGAAAATACATGGGTCTACCATTGAATTGGCGACGTGCAAAAACCCATTTGAGGTGTCTGCTTTGATAGTGTCCTCCTTTGTTTCACTAATTTGATCAGGATCAATGCCTGTGAACACTGCTATGAAATCTGTTAGGGATTGACCTTTATAGCGGTTCTTGGCTCGAAGTGAATACGAAATTCACTAAGTTCAATTGCCCACTTGATTAGCCTTCCCGACGTGTTGGGCTTATAGGATTACGGGGTTAAATACTACGGAAACAAAACCCTAGATACGTGCATGGTAACTAATAAGTAGCGGAAAAAAGTGCACACACCTAAAATGTTTCCTGTAGTCCCAAAATCGCTGAGGGGAGTTCTCGATCCGCCGGACGGTTCCTGTAGAGGTTCTGGTTAAGGAAACTCTACGCGGATTATGCTCCACAGCAAAGCCTCTGTCGATTCTTCAGCGGGATGGATCACCGAGGTAAATTGCTTGACACAATTTGGCACCTCCTAGGTAGACTAGGGTTTCGGCCGAACCACTATGTATTTAGGGAGGAGGGATTAGCTCTTAATAAATCACCTAGCACTCCCTATTTATAGGAGGAGCAAAGTGGACAAAAGTCCACTTTGCCCTCCCTTAGGTTCGGCCGACTTATGTGTATGAGGGAGGCCTAATTTTGGGCATCTCATGACAATTGAGATTTTAGGCCTAGCCCAAAATCCCTAATATGACATTACCAAATTTTCTTAGGTAACAGACTCATATTAATGGGCTCCTAATAACGGCGCCCCAATCACCATATGCCAACAGCTCCCACTCGTCGGAATGGGAGGGTGCCTGTTAATATGTTGTCGACCAACACATCAACATTTGTCTTCGATCCAGCCCTGTTTCGGAATAGTTCATACAAGGTTTGCCGTGCGACCGGCGGATACTACGGGCATCGTGCTAGTCATCTGTTTGGAGTGTTGTAGTGCTCGCGGAACGTTGATTCCCATATTTAATCAACCTGTTAAAACAATATTGTGCCGCGTTGTATCCTAGGTCAACTGTCATTCTCCAATTGCCCAGTTTCCACATAGGAATACTCCTTCAGGGCATCAGTACAAGTATTCACAACCTTCAACTAAAATCAAGCTGGTGGCCACCTAGTGAATACAAGAGTCGGAGAATTACATGTGTACTTGAACATCCTCATCGCTCATATCCTTAGTCAAACTCAACCGGTTTCCAAAGACGTGGTCACTTTGCCTTTTTGTTCGACACTACGCTCGTACGCGGGGAAGAAAACATTGAGCTTGACCTTAGGTATGAGTTCTGACTCTGTGAGGATACTTTGGATGCTTCTTCATATAGCATCCGGGATCAGTCGCACGCTCAAGGTGAAGAATTTTGTGCCCATCCGAATCTCGTGGATTCTGTCTAGCACAACCGAGCCTAACCCCGTGGTCGAACATGGCACGCGCAGTATGAAGCGCGCGTCGATAGCACAACCTGAATTTAATCAGGAGTGGTAAATGTCATATGTTATCGCAGATTTGTCATCTGGCCCAGAATGTGGTTATTTGACGAACAAAGTTCGTCACGGCGATTTGCAAAACTTAGATCGCGTCGTGTTACCCCGAAACCAATGATCGTTTTGCTTTACCAGGTTTGCCACCGTGGTTCTTAGTCGTTCTTGATATGGTTGAGGTCCCCCTTTCCATCAAGACGACCGAGCCTGTGTGACAAGGCTTGATCCACATTCGACATTATTTTAATTGGGAGGTTATCCCTCCTACGACTAGTTTATAGACCGTAAAAATCCAATGTAATTCAAACATTATGACGTCGTAAAATCATAAACTCAAATTGCAATTCATTTCATTCAAATATTACTTTAATTCTCAAAATGTTATCATCATAATACATGCCACTTAAACTCTACGCAGTCCCAGCATCTTAACATGCTTTTCGAAAGCATCCGTACATAAAGGTTTGGTTAATGGATCTGCTATCATACTCTCAGTGGACAAGTATTCCAATGTGATTAATTTGTCCTCAACCATATTCTTAGCATAATTGTATTTTATATCAATGTGTCGTCCTATTATGGTACTTAGGATTCTTAACTGCCGCAATTGCTGCTTGACTTTCAGAGTATACATTTACAGGCTTACTCCCGTCCTCGATTCCAAGGAACGTAGTTAAGAGCCTTTTAAGACAGACTGCTTCCTGTGTATTCTTAGAGAGGGCCACGAATTCGGATTCCATCGTAGACAGCATGGCACAGGATTGCTTCTTGCTCATCCATGAAATGACGGCATTAGCAAGGAGAAATACTCCTCCTGAGGTGGACTTACGATCATCTGGATCGCCACCGTGTTCGACGTCACTGAATCCTGTCAATTCTAGTTTTCCTCCCTCATAGTACAGTCTGTAGTTGGCAGTACCTTTCAGGTATCGAATAATTCGTTTCAGGGCCTTTAGATGTTGATGTCCGGGGTTTGATTGGAATCGTGCTACTAGGTCCACAGCGTAACAGATGTCTAGACTAGTACATTGCATGACATACATCAAGCTGCCAACCATACTAAAGTATTCTGCACTTTTCATCTGTTCACGCTCTGCCAGGTTTTTTGGGCCGTCACGTTTCGACAACGCGCACCCAAACACAAACGGCGTATCCACGGGTTTAGCATCTTGCAATCTGAACTTTTTCAATAGTTTTTTGATATAGGATTCTTGAGAGAGACATAGCTTTCGAGCAACCCGATCCCTAGCAATCTTAATGCCTAGGATGTACGTGGCTTCTCCCACGTCCTTCATCTCGAATACAGATACCAACCAGGACTTTGATTCGTTCATGTAAATCACATCGTTTGCGGGAATCAATATGTCATCCCATATAATGTCAGGATGACATACTTTGACCCAGAGGTCTTAGTGTACACGCATGGATCCTCGTGAAGATTCACGAATCCGTTTCCAAAGATTTCCTCGTGGAACCTGCGGTACCATTGCCGAGACGATTGTTTAAGACCGTAAAATGATCTTTGGAGTTTACAAACTTTATGTTCGTTACCAGGAGTAATGAAACCCTCCGGTTGATCCATGTAGATCTTTTCCTCCAGGTTTCCGTGGAGGAATGCGGTCTTAACATCCATTTTTTGCAGCTCTAAATCGAGGCTTGCAACCAAAGCCAAAATGGCCTTGATTGTAGTGTAGTTGAGGTATTAATGGATTTTCATCCATCGGTTCAGGAATGTGATTATCAGGTTTGACTTGATTTGCACCTGCAGCAACAGTGATCTACGCGGTTGGATTGACTCCTTCCAGTGGATTTATTATGAAAATGCCTCCATTCTCATTTACCATGTCGTTTACTTGCGTTGCTGCCTCAAATCTCCCACTCGGAGTAAGTGGGGCCTGATATCATCATCGTGCTGTAGTTCAATCAAGACTTCATTTGTTTTGATGGTGCCAAGTGCAGGAAATTCGTCCTCAAGGAATATAACGTATCTGGACTCATGTTCGACCACGCCACCATTCTCCTGAGTTGCTACGAACACGTATCCCTTAGATTTTTCACAGTACCTTATAAAGATACTTTTCAATCCTCTAGGTCTCAACTTGCCAAAACGGCTGTTGGTTTGATGCGTGTATGCTGCACAACCCCAAGGTCGCAGCCCAGTAAGATCCATCTCTTTACCATTCCATAGCTCATATGGTGTCGTGTCCACCGATTTTGTAGGAACAAGGTTCACCACACGTGTTGCAGTCAACAATGTGTCACCCCACAAGGAGATTGGCAATTGAGCCTGCGACATCATGGTTCAGACCATGTCCAAGAGTGTACGATTACGTCGCTCAGACACACCATTCTGTTGTGGTGTGTAAGGGATTGTAGTTTGACGAACAATGCCTCTTTCACCGCATAACTTGTTAAACTAATTAGAGAGATATTCTTCACCTCTATCAGTGCGAAGGGTTTTCACATTCCGCTCATGTTGATTCTCTACGAGGTTAAGATAGCTTTTGAAGCAGTCAACGGTCTCGAATTTATTAGAAATCAAATGAGTAAACCCATAACGGATAAATTCGTCAATGAAACTCACGAAGTAACGTTTACCACCCCTTGCGGTGACATTCATGGGTCAACATACATCAGAATGAATTAGATGCAATGGATATTCAGCTCGTAGCAATTCACCAAATGCCTTGCGGGTTGACTTTCCGGCTAGATAGTCTTCACAAGTGGTTTTCACCACTTGGGATGCTCCCGAGAGTAGTCCTCTCCGAGCTAGAGTTTGAACCCTATCATAGCCTATATGTCCCTACCTCGCATGTCATCCGGCCGCATCTGTTTCTGCTTCCCTATACGATATTGAGTACATTCGGTTCGAAATTTCATGTCCATTCAAATCCATAATAATGAGACCATTAGAGGAAAATGCATGCCCATAAAAGACATTGCCTTTATTAATACGAACAAGGGAGTTCTCAAATGATAAAGCGAAGAAATTATTCATAAGAGAAGTTACAGAAACAACATTCCTTCGGATTCTAGGAGCAAAAAGGACATTTTCGAGAAGTAGGGTTCTACCATTGCGCATAGACAATCTGCAGGTCCCTATTCCTTCGACGTCAACTTGAGAGTTGTCGCTAATATATATCCTTTTTGAATCCTTCGGCATCCGTCTGAACATGTAAAATGATCATCTGTCATTGGTTTTGTGGTCCGTCGCACCTGAATCAAGTATCCAAGATGGATTTGAATCAGTTAACATGACAGTAGAGGAAATTAAAGTTTCCATAACATATCCAATGTCGCATACCTTGGCAGTATGCGATTTGATGGACCCAGCACCATCGCCGATGCGGCGAAGGTTAGAGTCCTTGCAAACTATCTCTGATTTTAACTGGAGTTTGCCTTGTTCAGGCTTTGTCAACATTTTACCGTCGACAACCTATTGTTTCTTTCCCTTGCTCCTTGCTTTCCTCTTATTCTGTCCAGCAGGTAGCCCTTGCATTTTGGTTTCTTTCGTTACCGATTCAAATCGAGCTTCTTCCATCTCGATTAAATTCATGACAGTTGGGAGATCTAATACTGAGCTGCAAATAGTTAGCACAATCCTGGTGGCTCTCCAGGACTACGGGAGAGTCCCGATGATGGCCTGAATTTTGTCCCATTCAGTCATCTGACTATCTTCCTCTAGTGGCTCGATCATGCTTGGGAGTTGGTATGCCTTTTCAAGCACACCAATGTTGTTGCTCTTTAGACACTCGTCCTAATAGGGTATAAGTGGGTGCAGTATAACTGCTAAGTCGTTTCCATATTTCAGAAACAGTGCATCCCAGATATCCTTTGTAACCAGAATATCCATATACTCCTCTTTGAAGTCCGAAGACATATGTGAGAGCAATATCTCCATAACCCTCTTGTCATCCTGCTCCCACTTGAAGTGGGCATATGCTAACCCCTTAGTCAGGCCTGCATTTGGACAGCTCATCGTCTTCTGAATGTGGCCTATCAGACCTTTATTGCCCAGCAGATCATTTATGCGTTTGCACCACGAGTCATAGTTCGTCTCATTCAAAAGCTCATTAGCATATGATGAATCCATCTGTGCAACTATGAGATACTAACATATTGACAATCATGCATAAGCAGGGAGACAATAACATTTTGGAAAAAGAATTGCTTACATCGGATATCTATTAGATAGAAGGCAACAAATAATGATTCCTCACACATCTAACCCAACCGACCGACAGTAAACCGAGGGAAGGGGGCCGTGAAAGAGCTCACATTACCGACGTCTTTTTCTAATAGACCAGTCTTTTAAAATGGTTTAATCGCTTTCACCGGAATGGGAGGTTTTAAAACACCCGATCTTAGCTTTCCCAAGGCCATATTTAAAACTTTTCGAGGATTTCAAGTTTGCACATACAATTCTAATAAACAAGTAAATCATCATGTGCAGGTCACATCCACGAAAAAAACTACTCATCATGCATACGCGTCATGCGTCTAATGTTCTGAGGAACTCATGCTAGCATATATAATTCTACTACCTAAGTAAATTATCACATGCTTGTATATCCTCCACATTCATGCATACGCATCATACGTGATCATTCCATTACAAACATGCATATTTGGCGACTAATTTTTGGTTTTAAAACATTTGGGGTTGACTTGCAATTCATGCTATCAATCAAACATGCGTACTTTTAGACATGAATCCTAGGCATTTACAACCATCACAACATGTCTCTCTTAGTGCGCAACTCATTAATTGAAAACCAGGGCTCCGCCCACAACATGTATTATCCAGCTAGCTTGACTTAATCAAGACGATAGTTCTAATCATGTAATTATATAGCAATTGCAATTCAGCCCACTAAATGACTCAGTCCCAAAATCATGCATTTTCGAGATATATCCCCATAATCGAAACTAGGCATCAGGTATAAACGTATAAGCGTTGTGTAGGTAATTTTAAAGTTCGAACACATTTGAATTTTAAAATTTGACCATCCTATTTTAAATTTGACACGGTTCGGTCCGGTTTTAAGGGTCCGGTTCAGTCAAAATCTAGTTCGGTCCGGTTCAGCCAGTCTGGTTCGGTCCAATAAGGTTCGGCCGGACCGGTTCGGTTTAAAATAGGAATTATGTTCGGTTCTTCACTCAAACTGGGTCGGTTCGGCCCATTTTAGTTTCCCCGTTCTGACCCGACCCGTATGGGTTGGACCGATTGAGAAAACCTGGTTTGGTTAACCCGCACCGGTTTAAGACCCGTGAACCCGACCCGGTTCGTTTGACCCTGTTCGGTCCGGTCGGGTTCCCTTGTTCTTCCGGGTTGGTTGACCCAACACGGTTGGGCAAAGCTAAACCGGCTCATTAGCCTATAGGGTTCGGCCGAAATTTTTACTTGTGCGCTAAGTAGTGTTTTAAAGTCCACCAAAAACTAAACTTAGCCTCCAAGTAATAACAACTATAGATATAGTTTCCAATATTTACACACACATATATATATACATGTTTCGGCACAAATATATATATTTTTTGTCAAGATTCTATATTTAGAGATAAATCTATCAACAATATATATATATATATATTCTCAATCTTTAGGCAACTAATATCTATCAATATTGACAATGTTATCTAAATTATCTATATTCGTAATATTGTGCTAAATATATTGATAGTTTCTATCCACAATTATCTTGTGAATCTAGCCCTAATTTTGTCCTAATCTCTTAGGTGTATTTTTCGGCTGAAATATATATTTAAAATTTCTTGAAAAATTTCGGTCACTTTAGGGTTACTTGTGGACTAAGAAATTAAAAATTTCACCTTGAACACCTAAAGTGGTTCGGCCGAAAAACACCAAGATTAGGGTTAGTGGTCAAATTTCAAGATCAAAACTTATCAAGATCAAGAATCCAAAGTTTAATTTTGATAAAATTTATGATTTCTTGAAGATCATGAACATCAAATTTTATTATGAACATCATGAAAATTTCGGCCAACATCATGTAAAAAAATTGAAAATTTAAAAAATTTATGTTTAAATTTTTTGGCCGACTATGTTGAATTCAAGAACATCAATTTTATCAAAATCATGAACTCCTAACACATGCTCTGATACCACTATAGGATTACGGGGTTAAATACTACGGAAACAAAACCCTAGATACGTGCATGGTAACTAATACGCAGCGGAAGATAGTGCACATACCTACAATGTTTCCTGTAGTCTCAAGATCTCTAAGGGGAGTTCTCGATCCGCCGGATGGTTCCCGTAGAGGTTCTGGTTAAGAAAACCCTACGCGGATTATGCTCCACAGCAAAGTCTCTATCGATTCTTCAGCGGGATGGATCGCCGGAGTAAATTGTTTTACACAATTTAGCACCTCCTAGGTAGACTAGGGTTTCGGCCGAACCACTATGTATTTAGGGAGGAGAGATTTCTTTTAATCTCACCACAAAGAAATAGAGAATTAGCTCTTAATAAATCACCTAGCACTCCCTATTTATAGGAGGAGCAAAGTGGACAGAAGTCCACTTTGCCCTCCATTAGGTTCGGCCGACTTATGTGTATGAGGGAGGCTCAATTTTGGGCATCTCATGTCAATTGAGATTTTAGGCCTAGCCCAAAATACCTAATGTGACATTACCCAATTTCCTTAGGCAACAGACTCATATTAATGGGCTCCTAATAACGGCGGCCAATCACCATATGCCAACAGGGCTTCTGCAGCAGGTGCTTTAAGGGTTGGTTTGTGAACACTGTTATCACATGTGCATGGAAGTAGGGTCTCAATTTTTGTGATGCTACTATCAGGGCGTAGAGGTACTTCTCAACCGCCACGTAGTTGACCTCATACTTTGCCAAAGTTTTGCTTACAAAGTATACTTGCAATTGAACATTTCCCTCGTTTCTAATTAGCACCGAGCTTACTGCCGCGTTGCTTACTGATATGTATAAGAATAATGGTTCGCCTGGTGAAGGCTTTGCC
Organism: Clarkia xantiana subsp. parviflora; assembly: GCA_036873135.1. Classification (NCBI taxonomy): domain Eukaryota; kingdom Viridiplantae; phylum Streptophyta; class Magnoliopsida; order Myrtales; family Onagraceae; genus Clarkia; species Clarkia xantiana. The sequence goes on from JAPTYO010000011.1 coordinate 9,335,108, forward strand.
AGTGGTGGCAATGTTTGCAAATGTTATTTTAACTGCTAGAACGCTTCTTCACATTTGGGAGTTCATTCGAATTTCTTGTTAGCCCATAGTACTTCGAAGAACGGTAAAACTTTTTCCCCTATCTTTGAGATAAATATATTCAACGCTGCCAAACGTCCATTTAGTTGTTGCACCTCCTTATACTTCGTCGGGGATTTCATTTCTTCTTTTGTTCGCAGCTTTTCTGGGTTTACTTCAATACCTCTTTGACTTACCATGAATCCTAGAAATTTCCCAGAATGTACCCCGAATACACACTTCATGGGGTTTAGACGTACTTGATGTTGGCGCATTCTTTGGAATGTTCTCCGCAAATATTCTACATGGCTTGTTTTCTTCTTTGACTTTACAATTTTGTCATCTACGTAGGCTACCGTTGTTTCGCCTATCATATCTCTGAAAACTTGTTTACCATTCACTAGTATGTTGCACCAGCATTTATGAGTTTGAATGGCATCACAGTGTAATGGTAGATGTCGTTGTCCGCATAAAATGCGGTGTGCGGGGCATCGCCTATGAACATCTTAATTTAGTTGTATTCCGAGTATGCGTTCATAAAAATCATTAGCTTGTGACCTGAGGTCGCGTCTACTAGCTAGTCTATTCTTGGGAGAGGGTACGAGTCCTTTGGACATGCATTGTTGAGATCTCGGAAATCTATATACATTCTCCAATTTCTATTTGACTTCTTAACTAGGACTGGATTTGTGACCGATGTCTGGTATATGCTCTCTGTTACAAAGCCTGCCTCTAATAGCTTTCATACCTCCTCTCTTATAGCCACCTTTTTGCTACCACCCATTGGCCTTATTTTTTGTGTTATCGGCCGTTTGATGGGCTAATATTCAGCTTGTGAGAAATTATTTTTTCACGTATTCCTGGCATGTCGCTTGCTGACCATGCGAACAAGTCCTTGAACTCTTTCAAAAGTGAAGTTAGGGCTATGACATCTCATTTTGATAGCGAAGCTCCAATTTGCACATTCCTTTCTGGGTTGTCGATTTTTACTTCTCGTAACTATTCCATGGGAGTCGGACGACCATACTCTGCTCTTGGGTCTGCATCTATTGATAGCGGATATTCATCAGTTTTCATTGCACTGGGTTGTAGTGCTATTGCATAGCACTCCTTTGACATTTTCTGGTCTCCTTTTACTTCTCCAATCCCAGTGTTGGTTGGAACTTCATTTTTTGGTGGTCTGTCGATGGGACTATTCCATGTGTGTTGATTGTAGTTAGTCCCATGATGTCGTTGTAAGCTTTCAGGCATTCGACTATTATGAAGGTGGTTTCTATGTGGAGTTTTTTTTGTTCTGTTCCCAATGGAACTGACAGTGTGATTGCTCCCACTGGATAACTTACTTCCCCAGCGTACGTCACTAACGGGGAGTATACTGGTTTTATGTCATTTTTCCATTTTCTCATCGCTTTAACTACTTGCGTAGTGATGATGTTAGTTGAGCTACCTCTGTCCAACAGTATTCTTCGGACGTTCATGTTGTTGATTTCCATTGTAATGACCAACACGTCCTCATGCGGGTGGATGACGTGATCCATGTCTTTCTTAGAAAACTGGATCGTGCCCCCAACTGGTTGTTGTGTGTTTATGCGCTGAATTGTTTCTTCTTTTGTCTGGGAGGCATTTGCTTCTCACGTGCTAGTTGACTCGCCTCTGGTCCCAAAGCCTCCGTGAATGAAATACGTACTTTCCATCTAACTCGTTGATGCGGGTGATGACTTTTTGTTCGAATAGTACAGACGGCGCCAATGATTGATCACGTGCGTCGGGATTCCGTCTTTGGGTAAACGTTCGCGCCGAGATCCGTCGTATGATGAACTACTCTTCTTGTATCCAGCTCCTCGCAGTCCTGCAAAAAGCGTCTGTCGGGAGGGTGCCCGGCAAACCCTCTCCGATTCTTAAATGAGTACGATGGCTAGAGAGATAAAGTATTCTAGAGAGAAGTTAGAGCTATCAATAATGAACTTAAGTTGTAAATGAAAGACATTGTGTTCTATTTATAGAGTTTATGGTGCAATAATCCGGTTAATGATAGTGTTATCCCGGCATAGTGCATAGCCACGGATATGACAGATATAAGTCATGTTTGGCATCGGAGGGGCCCACTGTGTTTGGTAATATCCACGTATGTTTCATATGGGCGTCGGAGACTCGAAGTGACCGATAATAGTGTGACCCGGATGAAAGGTCAGTCGGGTGTCGGGACCTCGCATGGGTGACGCGACGGTCCCAAACTAGTCCGGATGGAGGGTGTCCGTCCGAACTAGTCCGGACGGAAGCAACTCCGTCCTGACCAGTGGAGTTTCCACCGCCGCTCCGGAAGTCGTTCCATCCGGCTTACGCGACCCGGGACAACTTCGCGTGTCTGGGTCGTGTTTTATATCGGGGTTGTGTTTCTTGAGTGTTGGGTCACTCGACGATCTAGTTTCGATTTATAACCGTGTATGGGATCGACGTGACGACTAAATCAAATTTAAGTGAGTTCAATCCGGGTTTATATCGTATAGTATCGATAATCTTTCTTTGCATCGTCTTTTAACAATTTTATTTTATTTTTCTATTTTTACAAATTTCTTATTCTACACGTCGTGTCGTGGAAAATCAAGAGCTCAACTGCTCTCCACCGAATGTTTTGTTTCCACTTTCAGAAAAGATAACAACATAAAAGAAAACTATAAAGTAAATTTCTTTCTTGGAAGGAAGCTCAGCGTTGTCGAAAGCTGAACCATTATCAACTTCAAGAATCCAGGTCAAGCTCGTCTGCTCTCATCAGTTCATCGTTGAATTTCTCCAAGACTCCTCTCCTTCAGGTTGCTGAATCAAATTCGGAGATCGTTCTTGACCTGTGGGATTGGATTTCATCATCATGTATTCGCGGCTTTTCAAGAAAAGCACTCAGGAGAAGGGCGCGAGCGCCCTAACCACGATCGAGAAGTTGAATGAGGTACAGCTCGTCGTATTTCTGCTTGCGATCGTTCCAATTCGTTCTTTTTGTGCAAATTTATGCTCGAAATTGTTCATGTTGAAGTTCGCCATAGAAAGAAAGCTGTTCCATAATACGAATTGCTGTTTAATTGAATTCCGCAAACCATGTGGATTCTAATTTGGAGAAAGAATCTTGATTGTGTCAAGTTTCCCTGATTAAATTGACCTTCAGTGAGTGCTTTTCCTGTATATATTTGGTGAAATTGTGATCCTGATCTTTAAAGGACCTTTGAATTGTTGAACATGGACTTCTCTAGCAGTCATTCGTTCTAACTACTGGATGAACTGTCCAGCTTATGGTTGAAATTCCTCTAGATTTGATGCTTTTAAATTATAGTAGTTGCTGGCTAGTTGTGGACCTTTACTAGTAACTGTTCATGCTTTGGTCATCCTATATTGCTCAACAAAATCTCTGTATCTCCTTGGTATCTGGCAAGAGATGGTAAAAATTTACTATAGTATGTTTCATCTTTTTTTCTTTCATGTTACAACAAAATCTTGCTTTAATTACATGTAATATAGCTTGTTATTGTCTGAGTTTCTGTTGCAACTGAGTGCAGAACCTTGAGATGTTGGAGAAAAAGGAGAACTTTCTTCAGAAGAAGGTTGCTGCAGAAATTGAGAAGGCGAAGGAGCATACAAAGGCAAAGAAGAAAAATGGTACGACTGAAATTTAAGAGAGAAAATTAAATCCGGGCATACAAAACTTTTCTTAAATTGTACTTTGAGTTATATGAGAGTGCGGTACTAAACCAACACTTGTTATCTTTCTGGAATTTCTGCTGCAGCTGCATTACAGTGTTTAAAGAAGAAAAAGATGTATGAAAAACAAATCGAACAACTTGGCATGTATCAACTCCGCGTTCATGATCAGGTACATATGGCTACTTTTTACCCGCAAGTCTTATTCTTATTAACTTTTTCTTCATCTATTCAAATTGAGATTGTGAATGAAAGAATGATGTGTTGGATATTTAGATTATAATGCTAGAGGGTGCTAAAGCTACAACAGAGACAGTCGATGCCCTGAGAAGTGGAGCAGCTGCCATGAAAAGAATGAACAAGGCAACGTATGTGGCAGTACAATTGCTTCACTTTTGATTCTTGATCTCATTGGATATTGCACTGAAAATACCACAACAAAAAAATTAAAAAAAACAACAGTGCTGGATAGTTGATAATATCTCTTGAAATTTCTATCCACTGGGTGCAGGAACATTGATGATCTAGAGAAAACAATGGATGACATCAATGACCAGACTGATAGCATGCGCCAGATTCAGGAGGCTTTGGCAACACCAATTGGCTCTGCAGCCGACTTTGATGAAGTAACGATCCACTATTAGTCTACTTCTTCAAAATCATATATTTCGTTTGATTTTGTTACTTACAAATCTGCTGCTGGTGAATTTAGGATGAGCTGGAAGCAGAGCTTGAAGAATTGGAAGAGGCAGACTTGGATGAGGAGCTCTTCCAACCTTCCACAACTGCACCGGTGAATGTTCCCGTGGATGCGGGTAAGAAGCCAATGCGTCCATCTGCACAGAAAAATGCAGCTGAGGATGATGAAATTGCAGCACTGCAAGCAGAGCTAGCTCTTTAAACAGGTTCCCTTCTTTAACCCTTTTTTTTTTTTTCTGGAAACAGATTTCTTGCCTGTTTCACTAGTGATCATAACAGTCAAATGATTTCTAGATTGAGTAAATGCCAAATGGGTTTATGTATAATGAGTGATGAAGATTCATGGTTGAGGAATCAGTTGATTGGGTCTAATCAAATAAAATTTGTATACATGCTGTTGCTGCAGATGTGGATATACAGAAGCTATGTAGATATAATGGACAGCAAACTACACTGCATCCTCAGCAGCTTCACTTGACCATAAGCATTTCCATAGTTTCCACCAGAAAATAAAGTCATGAGATGCAGCATATATTAGCTAGGCTTCTACTACTACTACATAAATGTCATGTTTTTTTTATATAAAAATGATGAATTTACCCTCAGATTCAGGGTTTGATTCGAACCTAATGGAGTTAATTCTGAAGTTGATCATCGTTTAAGTGGAGAGCAACATTATCACATTCACATTTATGTCTCGTCTTTTTTTTCAGTTGTAGGGGTAAAATGGTATTTTTTGACGCAATATGTGACGAACACATATCTAACTAATGGGTCGCTAAAATTGAGATGTTTCTACTATGTTCCACAAGGACCATGTTTGTGGTACAAGTAATTATGAAACAAGTTGGTGCCATAAACTTGGAGGTGTAAATAATAGTTTGGAGAAATTTGTGGGGGGTGTTATTTTTATATCTATAATATATATATTTTTTTTAAAAGTTATCCGAATTATATATAAAGCGGTAAACAGTCTACGATCTCCTAATAAAGTCTGGGAGATCGGGAGCAAACCAAGATCATGTTACACCGGCCGTAGCCGCAAAAGAAACGATGTCATGAGCCCGGCTAACCCGTACTCGCAGTACAACTTTGATTACAACAGAAATTAAAGTAGTAAGAAGTCTAATATCATGAACAACCCCAAAAAGAGAAGGAATATAACAAGTAGAGGAGGAAGAGATCTGTTTTAGCAAGACTGTCGAGTCCGTGAATAAGGTATGCGCCACTCGATTTGAGCTTCTTGCTAACAGAAGTCCTGCCCGGCAAGTTAATCCTTCCGCTAGTAGGGGATCTTCACCAAAAGCCGATTCTATGGAGACCGCCGAGATACTCCCACTCTAGTTTAGTAAAATTGCGGCCCCATATAAGGTATTAGTACTGTGTCTGACTGCCCCATCGCATACAATGGTGAAAATAGTGTATGCCGAGGTTGTGCTTCTTCGTCTCACGGATGGTATGGCGCCTAAGAGTCGGGCGCCTGTAATTTTATTCAACTCGAACAAGTTAGAAAAATCATTACACGACAAGCGTATTAAATTAAATACAGATTGAGACGATGGTACTCTATTCCTAAAAATGATTGTGTTTCTCTCTAACCATATCCCCCACAAATTCAGACACTTCTGATTGAACAATTCAGTCTCGGACCCTGGGAAAGGCATTCTTGGGTCCTTCCCTGAGAGCCAATCATTCACTGTTTTGGCTAGTGAATTGGCTGAAAGTATTCCGAAATTTGATCCGAACCACACTCTTTTTGTGAACTGATAGTTCCACATGACGTGATCCCAAGTTTCGTTTGCTTCAGAGCAAAGGTGGCACTTGGGATTGAATGAAGGAATTCGTCTGTGTAGATTTTGCCCGAGTGGCAAGCTGTTGTTGCAGCCCTTCCAGATGAACATACGTATTTTTGGAGGCAACTTTGATTTCCATAGTTTCTTCCAAAAGGATGTACTGGTGATCGTGGTGGCGGCCGACGAACCTCCTTCTGCCTTGGGGTGAAGGCAGGAGTAAATGAAGTGATACCCAGTTTTAATAGTGTAAATTCTGGTTTCACTGTGGAGCCATAGGAACATGTATGTCGTATCGAAGAGGGGAAGATCTAAAGCGGAAATTGCTGTGGAAACGACGGTTGGGAGGATGGTGGACAGTTGGTCCATTATCCAGCGGCCGTTCGAAATGAATTGACTCACTTTTGTGCACGAGGGGAAGGGGGAAAGCGGAACTCAGTCCTTCAGTAGTCCCATGTTGGGTACCCATGGGTCAGTCCAAAAGTTTATGGAATGCCCGTTACCAACATGCCATCTGGCACCTTGCATAAGGAATTTCTACATTTTGATGAGAGTCCGCCAAACCGGGGAGTGGTATTGTTGTGCTTTGGCGTTAAAAAAGGTCTTGTTTCTCAGGTACTTCTGCTTCATGCATTTTACCCACAATGAATCCTTGTCTGTGATTATTCTAGCCGCTTGCTTAGAGAGTAAAGCAAGGTTGAAAGCTTGAGTATCGCGGAATCTCAGTCCCCCTTCCTGCTTTGATTTGCACAACGTTTCCCACGGTAACCAATGAATTCTTTTCTTGGTATTATCAGGGCTCCACCAAAAGTGTCGTATTAGTTTATCGAATTGGCCCGTTGTTTTCTTGGATAAGTTAATGTTGGACATTGTGTAGATGGGGATTGCACTGACGACGGATTTTATGAGAACTTCTCTGCTTGCTGGTGAGAGAGTTTGTTCATCCAGCCCTGAATTCTCGTCGTCGTTCTTTGGATATTCTGCTCCCCTATCTGTTTTCTATTTTGGGACCAGTTTGTGGGCAAACCAAGATATAGCTCTTCTGGTAGCATTTCCCGAACTTCGAGGATGTTGGCAATGTTCTGTGAGACTTGGTTAGGTACATTCGGACTGAAACGGATACTGGATTTGTTATAGTTAATGAGTTGGTCTGACTCTGCTTGGTATGCATCCAGCACTTGGCGTAAGTTTAATGTGTTTTCCGTGGTAGCCTCAAGAAAAAGGAAGTTATAGCCCGCAAACAGAAGGTGGGTGAATTCTTGCGTTGATTTACCCGGCTTTATCCCTCGAATACGTCCGTCCTGTTGGGCTCTAGACAATTCCTGGGATAGCATCTGGACGACAATGATGAATAGGCAGGGTGAGAGAGGATCGCCCTGTCTAAGACCCCTGGTTGGTTTGAAGGTCGTTGTCAGTTCCCCATTGATTAGGATCCTTATTGTGCTTGTGGAAATACATTTCATGATCCAGTTAATGAATGTTGTAGGGAAAGCCATGCTTACAAGCGTCGCGTGGAGGAACGACCACTCAATCCTGTCATATGCCTTGCTCATATCCAATTTGAGGGCAAACAGGCCTTTTCGTCATGTCCTTCTTAGTTTGATTGCATGGAGCAATTCCTGGGCCAAGAAGGTGTTGTCTGTAATGGTCATCTTAGGTACGAATGTTGTTTGGAACGGGGAAATCAGGCTTGAGATTACAAGACGTATACTATTGACTAAAATTTTTGCAAGGATTTTATATGTTGTGTTGCAGAGCCCGATCGGTCTCCAATACTTCATGGTTGTAGGATGTTCGCATTTTGGTATGAGGACAAGAATTGTTTCATTGGTCTCAGGTTCCATGCGACCTTCCTGAAAGAAATCTCGGGTAGCCTTGGTTGTATCTGTCCCTGTGATTTCTTTTGTTTTATGAAAGAAGCGAGGAAGGAATCCATCCATGCCTGGAGCTTTGTCTGGTCCGAGTTGCGCAGTGGCGTTGTCTCTTTCCAAGCTGGAGATTTCTGCGCACAATCTGTTCTCAATGTCTCTGATCTTGAGAGTGTTGAACTCCATGGATAATGGGGGGGGGGGGGGGGGGCATCTCTCCTTGGGCTTGGAATAGATTGAGATAGAAATTCCTGACATGGGTCTTCACAGAATTGGGATCTTCAAGTACCGTCCCGTCTTCCAGTTCGACTCTCAGGAGTGCATTCTTTCATCTCCTTGAGATGGTATAGGCATGGAAGAATTTTGTGTTACGGTCCCCGGCTGAGAGCCAGAGTTGTCTGAATTTTTGTCTCCACATGACTTCTTGGAAATTGTATAGGCCACGCAGTTGGTTGACTAGATGCTCCACATGATCGCTGGTTTCATTATTCTCCTGTTTCAACTTGATTTTTCCTAAACAATTCCGAATAGAGATATCAACGTGACCGAACACCGTTCTGTTCCATTTCCGTATGTCTGCTTTGAAGAGGCGGAGTTTTTGGCATAGACGTGCCTGGGGGTTTCCGATTGGCGTCCAATTCCAGGAATTCCGCAAAATGTCTATGAATGAGGGGTGGTCTAACCACATGGCTTCGAATCGAAACGACCCGTTCCTTCTCCTATCTGGTATTTCTGGGAGACATGATAGCATGACGGGGCAATGATCAGAGGCGGTCATTTCGAGGTGTCGGATGCTCGCCAATGGAAACAAGAATTGCCAGGATGGATTGCTGAAGGCTCTGTCCAGTCGTTCTCTGACGTTGTCGGGGGGGAGGGGGGGATCTCGCCTATTTGACCAGGTGTAAAGTTGTCTAGAGAACCCCAAATCCATCAGGTCGAGTGAATCAGACCTGGTGTGGGATTGAAGGATTCTTGATGAGAGGACTGGGTTTTCTCCTTCCTTCTCCTCGAAACTCCAGATATCGTTAAAGTCCCCAGTGGTCAACCAGGGGGAGTCAGTGGGTCTGGAGTTTCTGTAATAGGCGATGTTGTCCCAGAACTCTGCGCGTTTTCCGGCCTTGGAGGGGGCATAAATGAATGATCCTTCCCATTTGAATGAGTTTTGATGGTGGGATATAACCGTGTGAATGGCGTTTTGGGATGTCGAGATTATCTCAATGTCAGACCCTAAAAATCTGACCTACGGCGAATTACGTTTTGAAAACGTGGATTTTTGAAAGAGTCGCCACTAGTTAATTATAAGGCTAAATAGAATCCTAAATTACCTGAGCGAATAACGAATTAAACCCCTAGGTATAAAATCAGTCTACAATAAGAAATTCGAGTTCGGGGGGTTCTATTACGAATTAAAAATAAACAATTTTTAACTACGCCCTTTCGGTACTCAATTCACTTAATTTGCCAATTTCATATCTAATTGATATCAACTACAAACCGACTTTGTCTAAAAAAACAAAATAAAGCTTAAGAGCACTATCAAACATACAAAGATTAAACACGACTTATCACGAGTTAACACATTCAATATATACATAATTTATGCAATTAATAACCTAATATAATAATATATATAATAAAAAAAAAAGACACGTAAGGAATATAATAATAATATACACTATGTTAACACCTAGAAGCTCTTTGTTTTTTATGACCAAACACACAACATTACTAAAGATGGCACAGCATTACTAGAAGCTTTCCTACGGTCCTTATAATTACAGATTCCATTGCCATCTTAAATATAATAACCAAACAGAACTTAAGAAATACATTTGCTGCCATGTTACGTTACCTGCAACTGAACGACACCGGAGACGGACGACTGGTGGTCGATAGGCAACAGAGGCGAGACTATGGTGACTGGATGTCGAGCGAAGTGGCAAGGTGTCGCGCCGAACGGCTGGATAACAATGGAAGAGCTACGATGGAAATTGATGACGACACCGTGGTGACCGGTGACTGGATGGATCGAAATTAGCAATGGCGATCTCGGGAAGAGTCGACTGGAACGAGGACCGAGGTTGTGGGCACTGTCGAAGGTGAATCTTGGGCTTGGATCGGAGTCAGGATTCTGACGGCGAACTCCGGCGTGACGAATGGAGCAGCAGCACGAGATGAAAGGGAGGTTGAGTATGGCTGGCGACTTGGACTTCATCGGAACGAGGCAGTGGCGGCTGAGCATAGTCTGAGCGGCGAGGTAGGCCATCGCCGGAGCTTCGAGAGGAGCAGCAAACCGGGAGGGTGCGTTACTGGTGTCAACCTCAGTGGTTTACGAGGTGAATGGATGGAAACGCTACAGAGGGAGGAAGCTACAGAGGGAGGAAGATGATGATATTGTACATGTAATAATAATAATAATAATAAAATAATGAAAATCAAACTAATAAAGAACAAGTTTTGAAACTTCGCTGCTTTGTATATACGAATGTTGTTTTCTGAATCCCCCCTACATTGCATCGACAGAGTTATCTAATTTGGAAGTAAATATTGTTGATTTATTCTTTTAATAAATGCTAAATATTCAGAAAATATACCCTAAATATTCAACAAATATTTTCTATAATAAATACAAATAAACTATCCTAATTTAAGCCAGTCCTATCTTTGGAAACTTCGCGACCTTCCATATTTAGACATTTCTTCATTTAGCGCGCCATATGTCACGTGAGTCGCACGTGGTCCAAAATTAGGTGTTTACACTCAACATTGATTTGGTATTCCAACGCCAAGATTAGGCTTCCTCTAGTCTCTTCTGGGGGAATGCACAACATGTCTGCTAACCCCGTCTTGCTTATAGTTTGTTTCAATCTATCTATTTGACTTCTGACTTCTGCTATAAAGACTATACTAGGTTTATGGATATTAATAATATTCCTAGTATGTTGAACTGTCAGTTTATTACCCGCCCCCTGACAGTTCCAAGCTAATATTTTCATTGTAGCTCCGGCAGTTCCTAGACAGGGTCTGCCGTACTAGCATTCTGAATAGCATCTAGATAATCACAAATAGGACAGTGAAAACAGAGACATATGTGTTTTAAACGTACTACCTCCTGGGAGTTAGGGTTCTGTGTGATCAGGCGACGGGATGCTCGGTCGTAGAGTGGCCTGAGACTAACCGAGATCCTTGCACCTCCGCGGGGGGATTTGCGTCTTGGCGGTGGAGGTGGTATGGTAGGGTTGTTTCGGGTCCTTTTGGCTGGCCGAGCCTCCTCGCCAAACTCCATGGCTCTTTTCCTGGGCGTCTGATCCACCTTTCTCCCTCGCCCGCCAGTGGGGGCTCGGGTTCCTCGCCCGCCTGTGGGGGCTCAGATGAGATGACTGTCCTCGGGGCCTCTCCTACTTTGCCCGCTTGATAGGGCTTAGTTTCCTCGCCCGCCAGAGGGGTCTTGGTGCCAGCATGCTCCTGAGTAGCTTCGGATTCCTTGTCCGCCTGAGGGGACTTGGCTACCTCCTCCATTTCTGGTGGTTCGGAGTTTAGGTCAAAAGGCATCACTTCCTCCGTAATAGGCAGGGGGAGGTCTAACGGGTAGGTTTTGTGTTATTCCTGTTGGGCTCATCTGGAAACCATTCGGCCAGCAAGTGTAGCTGAATCTCATCCAATCCCAAGTCGTAATCAAGTTCCGGGAGGGATGGGCATGGGGACTAGCGGGAGGATTCAATGCGTCTGTGAAGTTGCAAGGCCAGGTTGAACAATGGGGAGAGTGGGGGGAAGGGGGTATTGTAGTGTATCTGGACCAATCGCGGAATTAGATATGTTGTGACCTATCTGGGGGAAGACTGGCTCTGGACGATCATAAGAGTAATTTTGGGTCATGGTTTCGGGGTACATCATTCCCTGTTGGGTCGGCGGTAGGTTCCATAGAGGCATCAGATGGTCAGGTCCTTGAAACTGTGGGTTTTGGGCATATGTAGACGGTAGGGGGGCTAGGAATGTCGGTTGGGCACTCATAGGGTTAGGCCAAGTGGTGGGGAAGAGTGCCCGGAAAATGATTGCCGAAGTTCTGCTGGAGGAATTGGGGTGTCGCTAATGCTAATGCCGCATTGAGGAAGTCCTGGAAGCGGGTATCCGTCGAGTGGTCCCTTGGCAGGTGCTCCTGAACCAGCCGTGCCGGTGTACCTGACGAAGGCCCTGCTTGGTTCTCCTTCTTGGATTTCGATGGTTTTGCCTTTGCATAAATACATGTCGCACTCCCAGGGGGCTTGAATCCCTTCTCTGGAATCCAACTTATCCATTTTAGGAGGCGGTCGCTTTCTTTGTTGTTTTTTTCCGAATAGAGGACACCCCCCAATCTCTCCGTAGCTCTCATCCCTTGCTGGCTGTTGATGAGTTGCTTGCAGTACTCCAGTAGTTCCTCAGCTAGTTGTCTCGGTGTTGGGCATAGTTTTTCTTTGTGGCCAAACAGTCCACAAGCATTACAAGGGAGACCATTCATGTATTGGATAGTGACTGGTCTATATGTGGGATTGTTTCCAGGAACATGCCAGGCACCGCAGGTTTATCTAGATCCATTGCCACTAGTACCCTAGGGAATGCTATCTCCCAAGGTTTGGCAAAAATTTCCCCAATTTGTAGAATTCGTCCCACGCAGGATGCGATTCTTTTAACAGTTGCTAAATTCATAGACCCAGACGGGAAATTTTTTATTTCAATCCACGAAGGGACATTTTGCGCTGAGATGACCTCCGGGACATCATTAATGGTACACTCAGTAAGGACTAGGAGAGATCCCTCAATATTGTAGGGGCTATTTGCTAACACCTCATTAACGTCTTACGAGTGTTTAAACGCGAACGAGATTTTTTGGTCTCTCCTAATATGAATTTCCGGGGGACTGGTAATTTTCCAAACTTGATTTACACAGATATCAAGGAGATCGCGTCTAATCTTGTTATTATGCAGAAATCTACCAGCTAAAATTAATGACTAGTCGGGTTGATCCATTACCTCGGGTTGGGGAGCTGCTGCTAGTCGAACCGGAATTTGCTGGTTTGAGTCCCGAGAGAGTCGTGGAGGTTCAGACGGACCCGGGCGGTTCAGTGTACACCGGTTTGATGCAGACAGGGACGGACCGGTCGACTGGGCTTGGTCCTATAGTCCGTGTCGAAGCAGATCTCCAGTGTGGGCTTGTTTCCTTCTCTCCGCGATTTGGGCCTTCAAGTATCGAATAATCGTCGCGTCCACAATCAGTTGTGTCGTTGAGGCGTGGGTTCGGCCCAGTTCGTCAGGCTCGTTGGTTCCTTTAGGTTCCGGTAACTTCCTGGGCTGGGGGGTTGGATGGATTTTGGCCATGGTATGCGTGGTGAAAGCCCAGACGCGCGTGGGTTTTGAGATGGACGGGGTTCTCCGAGGCCAGCGACTGTGTGCAATGGACTCGCAAGTGGGCGTGGAGGAAGACGACAGGCACTCGCCGGGCGCGTTAACAAAGAAAAGCTGCGATTGAAGCGAGTAAGGTGGCGCGTGGGATGTCTAGGAGGGTGTCCATATCTGTTCCATGTTCCTGTTGAGACTGGGTGTCGTCTCTGGACGATCGTGGGGCAAGTTGGTGCTTGGGTAAGGCACCTGGGAGGTTTGTCGGAGAGGTTTGGGCGTGTGAAGTTGGATGTGGCTGTGTGGGTGCGGGTTTGAGGAGCTCGGTTCGCGCTTTCAGTGGATTTAAAAGGGGAATTTGGAGGTGTGGAAGGAAGGGAGAGAGGCTCTGTTTCCAGCATTGATGGTAGCGAAATGACTTGCTCTGCTCCAAGCAGGCCTTGGTCACCGTAGCAGTAGGAAGCTCCGGCATGATGATTACTTTTAATTACTCTCTGATTATGCATAGTGTTTGTAGTAAAGGCTGATAAGACCATTACGGGTGGATTAAGTTGTGTTGTTTGGACTTGGTTATAGGTAGGTGCACGAAGGAAGGTAGCAGAAGAAGGAGGAAGTAACAGGGGTTGGGCTTGTTTTTATCGGAAAGGAAGGAAGACTAGGCTTAGGCAGGGAGTGTGTCAACAGTTAGTAATACCACCACCAACATTAATTTGGAATTAGTCGAGGACCGAAATTGAAACTATCAATAATTGAGCCACATATCTTTTATATATATCATATTTTCTATCTACCAAAAAATATGTTAGTTTTGCTCATTTTAATTATTCTTAATCTTAATGTCAACCACGAAAATATTAGAAGATGTTGTCTAGGGGTGTCAACGGGGCGGGGCGGGTATAGCCAGCCTTAGATCCGCCCCACGGGTCGAGTTGGTTAACCCGTACCTTTTCCGCACATCTCGCAGACGAGTCGCCCCACGTGGTACATAATTTATTATTAAAATTTCTAAATTATAAACTCTATATTCGCCGTATTCAAATTTAATTCCAAATTTAATCGAAAATCAAAATATAAACCACCAAACTCATTAGAATTCCTTTTATTTTGACTATGTGTTATATTACCCATATAGTTTTATATAATACACATATTATATCTATGTATAATACATGTGTGGGGCAACGCAGGTCGGCGGGCCCACACGAACCCAAACCTGGACCCGTCCCACGGGTCGGCGGGTCGAAATCAGGGCGGGTACCCACGTATTAGCGAGTACCCGTGACCAGTTGACACTCCTAATGATACGTCAAATATTACCGACTGTGTTGGTTTTAGTGGCTAAGATTTTTTAACTCTCATATCGTTTGATTTCGAAATTACATGTTCAGAATCTCTTGATGAGATTGCAGTGACTTGATTAAAATTTCATGTTTCGGTTAATCACATGCCACCTTAAACATACGATGAGATAAGTAGAACTTGGTTTAAGAGACCGGTCTCTTAACTATTTTTCTTAACTAAACAAACACACAACTTAAACAAAGAGACAAATCGTTACAAACACTATTTTGACCGAAACTATCATCAACTATCTCAGGAATTTGAGGTTGGTGAGGGTAATTCCACCAAAACCTCGTTGGGTTGGGAATGTGAAACCTTCCCTGGTTGTTCGAGCTTCCATGACGAAGTATTTGGACGATACATACATCCATGAACTCGGGATACGGAAGCAAGTCGTTCCCTTTTAGAATGTGAGAATAGTTGGGAGATAATGAAGAACATAACCAGTGTAATTATCAAATTAAAACTCTTGGAAGTCGTTGCATGTGTTGTTTTCTCTGCTACCGAATCTGTCTTCTCCATAATAGATTTAGGTAGCAGCAAAACTTGTAAGAACTACCATCGGTTGTCAAAATTGGCCTCATATGCACCCTATTTGCCATCGATGTATAGATCCGACCTATATCTGACCGACAAACTTACATATCCGAGTAGTTCTCATAAATTTAAGCGACATTCGCAGAAAATTGGAGTATGAGAGAGGTCGCCGCCACCGACAAGCTTCCGGCTAAAGGCTCTTCGAAGATAAACCGAGGAGAGCATCAAAAGAAGGCAAATAGAAGAAGAGAAAGAATGAAACGAGCAGACCACCGGCCGGAACCGGAGCCGTGGACAGAGCCACTTGACAAACCTTGTCCAACCACAATATGGGCAACCTAAAGAGAGGAGGGAGGTCAAGTACGACCGGCGTGGTCGGCCGCGCCGGCGAAGAGGAGCTCTCCTAAGGTTGAGGGTAATGAGGCTGGTGGCTAGGGTTTTGAGAGATGAAGGGAGAGAGAGAGAGAGTTTATTGAATTGTACCGGTTTCTTAATTATACAAGGATGTTAATGAAATTTCGTTGACAAAGCTAGTGCATGCGCCAAGCGTTGTTCACTATTTCTGGTTAAAAAAATCACATAACATGAGTATGAAAACTCAAAGATTACCTAGCGAGATTAGTCTAGCATCTCCACTATTAGCTTTTTCTTCTTCTTCTTTTATTTTTTTTTTTGTAAATTTTATTTTTTACTCTAACGGATACACTTTTTTCCGACACGACATGTTTTAGTCAGTCTATTTTACAGTCCCATTATATTTTTCAGTACGTTCAAATTTATTTGTGCAGCTTTGGTCACTTTATATATAGAGGGTTTAATAAACAAATTATTACCAAGATTTTAATTTTTAAAATTTTACTATATAGACTTCCAATTTCCGAACAAATTGCTACAAATATTTTTTTTATCAAATTAGACATAAACGAAAGAAGTGATGGCCGTATGAGGTCTTTTGATATTTACATATGACGGATTACCAATAAACTGAAAGAATTGCAACAAAAATCTTTAAATGGACGGTTAATTGAAAAGCACCGTTGGATGTCCAGTTGAACATCAAGTTGAATATATCACTGGAATCCTTTCAATTTATTGCTTAATACATCTTAGGTATACAACTAAAAATCTCACGTGTTATATCCAGTTTAATAAAAAAAAAAACCTTTGTAGCAATTACACAACAATATAAAAGTTTAAATAGACATTTTAAAAATTTATAAAGTATATCAAAGTTTAGGTAGCGATAATGTTATTAACCCTACACATATGTGGAGCGGTTTGGTCTTTCGCGAGAAACGATTCTTCTAATGATATATTTTATAATTATACACTCATAATAGAATTTATTTATACTATAGTGTAATTGAAATCTCAATACCCCGGCCTTCTTGTAAAATATGTATGTCTCTCTACGAGTCATCTATCGCAAGCTACTCAAACATGCGTGAATGAATTCAACAGTTAAAAGAAGGCAAGGCAACTGGGTGACCGAAACAGATGAGCCGAGTTGGCGACCGAGAGGCAGCTGCACCATGTCCGTACACGTATATAAATAAATCATTTTATTTATTTATTTATTATAAAGTCCGCGCTTAATTATTGGTGCCATACTTATTTATACTACTCTATATGTAATAAGGAAATAAATAATATTTAGGAAATCGTACAAACGTCCTTCGTACTCTTCTGTTCTATTAGTTATTTAAAAATCTCATCTTATTTAAACCCAAGCTGCTATAGCTAGCTTTCAAAATCACAACCAATGCTTTTTGTTAGTCAACTGTCGCGGACTTTAATATTGTTAATTAGTATTTAAACTATGGCGGCTAGAATGTTAATTAATCAACACATCTTATATTTCCTTCTTTTTAACCAAATAATAATCCCTGGACATGTTATTTATTAATATTATTGTTATGAAGGCTTAACTACATTTCTGACCGAATTTTGATAGTACCACTCAGTGTTATCAGAACCGGACCGGACATCAAACCGGCAAAGGTGCCGGTTCCCGGTTCAGCGGTCCGACCGGGTTCGATTGCTGGCCAATAACACAATACTATCCAGCCCACATATAGTACAGCCCATATAAAAAAAAAAAAAAAAACCTAAATCCTAATATAGTGGCAGCTCCATTGCAAACCACTTTCTTCTTCAAGTCATCTCACACTTTCCACCTAAATCCACTCTACCTTTTTGAACGGCCACATCTACTCAAGCTTCTTTCTTTGTACCCACTCCGGCCGCCGTTCCGGCCGACGTTCCAGCCGCCAGTTCCTGTTCAGCTTTTGTAGAAGAACAAATATACTCACATTCAATTCACGAGCCGATTTTGGGTTATCTGCCAAGGAAAAGATTGAATCAATGATGTTGGGTTGTAGGTGTAGTCGTATCTTCCCTCCCCTCTATTCCCTCTCCTCTCACCTCCGCTCCCCTCCCTCTCCTCGAGCCTAATAGTTTGGTGATGCGGCGATGCTGGCGGCACGGCAAGCGGAAATGAGATAAAATTGAGGCATGAGGGCTTGAAGGAGAGGTGATAGCCGCCGCCGTTCCTGATAGCTAGATAATGAGGTCTTGTTCTATCCTGTATTCCTGTGTCTTTAGATTTAGTTAACTAGGGTTTTGAACCGATTCTGATTTTTTTTTTTTAATTATGGAGGCCGAACCGGTGAACCGGTAACTCGGACGGTTCGTAAAAAACCGGGCGGTTCGTCCAAAAACCGGATATCGAACCGGATTCGCTTACATCCTCCGGAATTACTCGAACCGGACCGTTGGAGGCACCGGTTCCGGTTCGAACCCGGTCGGACCGCCGGTCCGGTCCGGTTCTGATAACAATGGTACCACTAGGCTTCTTCGTTTCGTTTTAGTCTATGATGATAATTATATATATATACTAATAAAACAAATGTCGGTTCAAACAAATTGGATTAAATGTCGTTTGACTGAATGAATAATACAGTACCAACCATGCACAAGTCATGGTGATTATATATATATATATTAAGATAATGTGGGGGTAAGGTTAAGCTTCCTAGAAACGCGCTATTTTGACTAGACTAGATCTCGTCCGATCCTGCTATATATTTATACTTTTTTTCTAGTGCGACTATATAATTATACTTGTTTCAACGAACGACTAATTATTTGATGAATGAGCTCTATATACACATATGTATAATTAATAAACGCTTCATGAATAAGGAACAATACAATCAAAATAACTAAGATTAAGAAATTCTGTAAATCTTATTCATAATAAATAGATGTTGGAATAATTATTATCGATGATTGCGCTTAATTTATGGAATATCATCATGTAAACATATTGGTAACAGTGTAGAGTGGAATATATATGACTACAATGATTATTATATATATGTCACTGAATCGAAACTGTAATGTGTATCTTTGATTCGAAGAATATATGGTGACGCTTATTTGAACAAAACCCGTGTATGATGTCGTTGGATTTAAACTCAAAGTTTGAAGTGGTCGTGTAAATTTACCTCTCATGGAAGTTGCGTGACTGCTGATCATACACACACACATACATAAAAGAGAAGAGAAGAGGACCACACTCATGCACATCATCATGCCATCCTCACTCTTATACAAAATAAAATAAAATAAATGTCCAACCTCCTCTCCAATAATAGACATATTGAAACAGTTCATTTTTACCCTAATTTTGTATCATCACTAATAAATACATGCATTCTTTATTCAAATAAAATATAATATAATCATTTTTTAAACATAGTTCTCTATCCAAAGGATAAGCACAATTTTTCTTATTAATTAATTAATCAGTAGACTTTGTCCATTTAAAAAGTACTGATATAGACAGATCCATAGTATATGTCATAATAAAATAATATATAATGGATTTTATATATATAGCACAACGGAAAAAAAAAACATTCATCATAATTAGAAGAACAATTGATTAATTATAATTAATATTCAATGTTTAATTACATAATATAGATTAACATACCTAGAAAATGGAAATAAAAGGACATATACTAAACTTTTAATTACCTAATAATAACTTATATAGTTAACTATTTATATTAATTTCTTAGTAATTACTTGATATATCATATTGATACCAACTTCTAGAGACTATATTTGCTAATTAGTTGTGATCGATCATTGAAAGTTGAGATCAGTGAAATTGGGGCCAATCGACGCATCATCCGACAAAAGCTTGTCGATGATCTTCTCCCACGAAAACTCTAACCAATCATCGACTTGACCACCCGAGCTTCCACCGAACCCGTTCTCCATAGCCGGAGAGTTCGAGGAAGCAATGCTCGAGCACTCTTGAGCCGGCATCGTTGCACTTCCGTTGTTGTTACTGAATTGATCAGAGCCGACCGACCCGATCTCCGATTTAACGCCAAAAGAGTGTGCGAAAATGTCGAACGAATCTGGAAAGGTCGATAAGGCATGAGACTGATCAGAGGCTGATGAAGATGATACATACTGGAGAGAAGGAAGCTGGAGGTTATCAGAGATGCCACGTGGCTGATGATCAGTATCCATGGCATTAGTAGTAGTAGGGTTTATTATCTTGCCGGAGAGGATCTTCTTCTTGAGCTTCGTGTTCCAGTAGTTCTTGATGTCGTTATCGGTTCTTCCCGGAAGTTGAGATGCGATGACCGACCATCTAAACAATGCATTGATTAAAACACATGTTAGAACATACATCAATCACTAATACAAAATTTGCACAGAAAATGAATATATTTATAAGGGAAATACTTTAATTACCTTGTAAATCTCATCTTCCATGAAATTTTTAAGATATTGGCTTCTATTTATTTTAAATATCAGAAATATTTAAAATTTTAAGGATATTACCTTACAAAATATTGATATTAGCAGGGAATTTTACTTAAAAATTAATAAATTCAGTAAAAAAAAATTATAAATTATAAGGGAATAATTATAGGGTTACCTGCTTCCGACTTCATTGTAGAGGTTGAAGATGATGTTGTCTTCCTCCTCGGTGAAGCCGCCGTGTTTGATGTCTGGCCTCAGGTAGTTCAACCACCGCAGACGGCAGCTCTTGCCGCATCTCCTCAGTCCTAGAACCAAATTCAAACAACTTCACTGACCAACACAAGAACAAGACAAAGATTTGCGGCAAGTTTAATTTTGTCCGACATATCAGTCGGAGAGAGAAACATGGGTGGAATTGTTCTTTTCTGGTGTCGGAGAAAGTGAAAAATATAATTATTTAATAAATAAATTATAGAGATAGTCCTGATTTCATGAATTAATCTCACCAAACAGAACAAAAAAATGAGGGAGAAAATTAAAAAAAGAAGAAGTGGAAATCCGACGGCGGCGGCGGTGATGAAGTTTCCGGCCGGCGAAGGGAGAATTACTTACCAGCTTTCTTGGGCAAGGTGATCCAGTTGCCGCCGGTGCCGTGAGAGTCGATGTAGTTCTTCAAAATGGCGTCTTCGTCAGGAGACCAGGGACCTCTCTTGACATTGGCCTTGTCACAGCAGGGAGCTCTTCCCATGGCGGCTGAGGAATTTGCTGCTGTAGCCCTAGAATGAAGAAGAAGGGATAAAAAAGAGAGAGAAATGTTGAAACGCTTTGAAACACAGTTGGAAAGACAGTGGTGTTGAGGGTTTATAATATAAATTAGTAGAAGAAGCAAACAAAGAAGTACAGGCATTTGCATGCTTATTCCTCCCCCTCATTATCTTAGCCTTTGACTTTGTACGGACTCATCCATTCTTCATTTGTTTCTTTCTTCTTTAATTTATTTTTATTATTAATGCTATTTTAATTTTTCTGAGTTATTCGCTTTTCATTTTTTAATTTTTCTAATGATTGATTTAAAATTGGGTTAATAACCGAATATCTATATAAATTTTGACCAAATTATAAATTAAATATGGATTTTGATTTTAAAATTGATTATATGAACTTTTCACTTGTATATCGAATTGTTTCATCTATTATATATTTTCGTCAAATTTAACTAAAAAATGATCATGTATCAGCCACGTTCACTATTTTTTATCCATACCAAAGATGGATTCAATAATAAATTGGATTGCAAGAAAATACATTCAGTTGGACACTCAATTGAAAGACAATGTTAGAATTAAGTAAATGCTGAATTAAGCATCCAATTAAAAGTATTTTGATGCAGTTTTTTCAATTTGTTAGCAAAACCATCATGGAAACACATCAAAATATCTTACATGGCCGACATGCTTTGTTTCTATGCAATTTAATAACATTAATATTGAGTTAGCAATTAGCTCATAAATTAAAAATCCAGATAACTTGTTTAAAAATATATTAGATTGAAATTTGTAACTAGATCAAGATTCAGTTAACGATCTGGTAACTAAACTCTTTAAAGTTTAAACCTTTCAGGGGGAGTTTGGCCGATGGACGTAATTTGAGATTACTTAAAATGTGAGATTACAAGTAATGAGAGGTAAGTAATGTAACATTACTTTACAGTGTTAGGTTGTGGTGTAATATGTAGTGTAATGTTAGATGACAGTTTTCCGTATGTTTTGTAATAAGCATTGTAATGTACTTGAATATTATTGTATTAATTTATATGATAGTATACTATATCTTAATATGATAAGATTTAAAGGAATATTTATTTTGAGAATAACTAACTTACTTCTTAAACTTTTATATGTTGTGTTTAATACGTATAGTCTATTCATGAACTATAAAAAAATAAATATTAAATCTAAATTTGCATAGCTATTAAAATTTCATTGATTGATACATTTTATATATTTTTATAAGATAATTTTTATAAAAAAAAAATGCGACGAAAAAAGCTTTGCTCATTTTGTAAAACAACATGTGAATTATGATTTATTATAATAATATAAGTCATGAAGTAGATAAAACAATAATAATAACATAATAAACTATATATATCATAAAAAGTACTTATCTATTTATTTAGTAAATAAATAATAATAAACCCTCTCTAATCATCCATTTTTTATGTAATCTCGCCTTATAGTGAAAGGAGTTTGGACGTAATCTCATATTACAATGGACTTCACATTACAATGCAAACTACATCATTTAGTAATGTCTCACATTACATCCACATGACGTTGTTTGACAAATCAAACAATGTAATATGCATTGTAATGTGAAATCCATTGTTACACGAGATTACGTCCAAACTTCATTCACTGTAGTGTGAGAGAGTACATCCAACATTACTGAGTGTTTATTATTTTTTTATTATTTTTTAAATAAATACATTACTTTATATGATATTTATAATTTATTATATTATTATTATTTTAAGTTTTATCTATTTCATGACTCATTATTATAATAAAGACAGCAGACGATGTTCGTACAAAATGAGTTAAGTCTTTTTCGTTGCGTTTTTTTATGAAAATTATCTTATAAGACTATATAAAATGTTTAATAGAATTTTAATAGCTATGCGAATTTAGTTTTAATATTTTTTTTCTATAATTCAAAAATAAAGTATACATATTAAACAAAAAATATATAAAATTTAAGAATTAAGTCAGTTGTTCTCAAAATAAACATTTGTTATCATATTAAGATATAGTATACTCTCATATACATTAATATATAATACGGAAAACTTTAGACAAGACGAATCCGACTTGCTAATTGACCTATCGACAAAGCAAGTTTGTTCTTGGTGGAGAGGGCCATCATCATTGCTCGACGCCATGTGTAAAACTTCACATCACTAAATAATATTACATTATTTAATAATACGTATCAATATTTCCATTTACTAATATTTTATTTAATTTTATACATACATTTTTCTATTTTCTATGATATTTTTTACTTTTATACACTATTATAATTTACAAACTATATTTTAGTGTAAAATTATATCTAAAATTTTATAAATTGATATATTTTTTATCCACGTACATTATGAATTAAAGTGATATAAAATTTTAACTTAAGTAAAATCACGTGTGAAGTGCGAATGAATGCATTCAACGTATAATAATAATTCAAAATTTTAGAACAACGTTGTGAATGAAATGAATGTGTGGTGTCTAAGGTCAAATTTATTTGAGGACTTCCTCTTAGTTTACTATATATATATATATTATTTGAGGTATAACTATGATTTTTTTCCTAGCTTTTACTAATGGGGTAAAGACTTTGAGGACGACGTAGTCTATTAACAATATACAAACAAAATCACGCCATTCTGATCTGGCTCGCTTTTGACACCATCCGCAGAGTTTCTACAGGTACGAGTTATATATATGAATATATCCTTATATACTTTTTTTTTTTTTTTAAATATTGTGTGGCCACCTTATATAAATATCTTAATTGACTTAACAATTTATGTAATATATATGTTCAATTTGTTTCATGTAAATGATATTTTAAATATTTAACCTAACCGAGAACCCATATATGATCTGATATTGTAGCAACCAATTTTTTAGAATTCCTGAATTAGATTTTAATGATTCCTAAATTAATTTATTGATTTTAGAATATTACATTAAGTTGTGGACCAGGACCCAATCAATCCATCAAGGAAACAAACTTGGTCGTTTTACAGCGCATATATTTCTATCTATTTATAAAAATACTTACACCCAGTAAGTATATATGTATATGCACATGTGTTGCGGTTTAAACGTAAAACCATAGATATATATGATTTATTGTTTGTCACAGAAATGAATTTGGCTAAAAAGAATTATTTATGGATACACACCACTGCTTAATACATCTCAATTAAGCTCATCCTCTCTATCTCTCTTATAAGTCTGTCTTTGAGTGTATAGACAAGACATTGATTTGGTTTCCAGAACCGGAATGATTCAGCTGTCGTTTGAAAATGAAAATGGAATTTATTTCCTAATAAGAAGTTGGAAAAACATTTGGGTAACAAACCATAATAATTAATTACTTAAATAATTAGTGGTCCTGTTGGGTTTGATATATATATATATATTCTTAATTCACATATTCTCTTATTATTCTCTCACTTGGGCTTGTTTCCAAGTTCACTAAATGTTTCGCTTTGCCCTTAAATGTCGACTCTTCCTCTTTTTGGAGGAATGATGAACAAATGTGACAACAACATTATTAAGGTATCATTTTGGCAAAGTTGATGATAAATAATTCAGGGTTTAGGGTTAAATAGAGATATTTTATATACCACATTACAGTAAGTACAAATTTTTTTGGCAAGAGTTGGATTCGGGTAATCATGGAAGAAGTAGAATAGTTTTAGTCCAACTAGCTAAATTATTCAAAACAAAAAAAAAAGTCAACTAACAAATATTCATGGCTTGAAAAATGTAATTAGCAAATTTGTTAGAACCAATTCAATACATCATTAATTTCTAAATTACGAGGATAGTTCCTTGTTATTGTAATAACCCTCAACTGAATGAACTAATAACTATTTAGGCACGTATACCGACCGTACAGGCAATATGGGCAGCTTAGGTAGCAGAAAAGACAGAGACGAAGAAGCTGTCAAAGACATAATAACATAACCGTATCAAATCATCATACACTCACCAAGGACAGCACAGACAGTATCAGGCATCTTGTCTCTTCTTCAAATCAGATTCCACAGTTAATAATACGACCACCGTCTTTACATTCTTTTATTTTTACTGCCTGTACAATTTTGTATTTTTGGAGTGAGTCTTTGACTCATTATTATCCAGTAGAAGATGCTATTGCTCAGTCAATATGAAGAAAGAAACTGTCCAAGACCGTATAGTAAACGGTTTCAAACTCTTTCCCCATTTTCCTTTTTACTTATACTTCAATTATTATGAAAGAAGCTAAGAATTTATCCCAATGGAAGAATTACAGCAGATATAACCACTAAAGTAAAATATATATATATATATTCAAAAGGTCAAATATGAAATTTCAAAATGTTGTTAAATTGAACATAAACACTTTTTTTACGTCTAAAATTGCACAATAACGAAAGTTGATGAAGTCAATTATTTATCAATAATGTTTGTCGACACTTATTTATCTTGGTTGTACACCCACTTACAATTAGTTTTACTTTGCTTTTGATTAACATGTCCATGACTTGGTAAAAGTTTGCTTTCCCTATTGTGTGATGTTGTTTTTCCAATGAATCTATTCTTGTGTCATATATAAAGAAAGAGCTACTCATTAATTATGTCACTAAGCCACATGAAGAAGTAACTTGCATGTATGTATTTATTCCATATATGCTTATGTAAGAATTCAACCGCAATAACTGTCGCTGAATCAATCAAAGTTGTGGAATTTGAATAGTTCCTTTTCCCTTTTCATATTTATTAATTAATAATACTAGAATTTTTCGCACATACGTTGCACACGCGTGACGCAGAACAACTAGACAACTTCTTTGTATATCTTTTACTATCCATTCATCTTTTTAGTTGTTCAACTTGATATTAGTATGTTTAATTATTTAACTGTACTGAAACTACATTGATATACGAATCTAATGCATATTGTTGGATCTCGATGTTGGAACTCTCGTGTTTCGCCGTGAAAAACACCTGCAAGAAGGAATGGTGTAGTATTGGTCCACAACTTCTCTCTGACATTCAAATTAGTATATAATATTTCAGAGTAGTAATCTTAACAATAATTTTAAATAATCTAACTATTTATAGGAGATTCTAACCAATTCTATAATGGTTTATTCTTAATGTGATTGTGATTGGTTGTTGTAGTGGTTATTGGATCTCAAAGTCTGGACTCTTTTATTTCACACACAAGAGGGAAAATGTGGGTTGTGCCCTACGATTCCAGTCCATGCTCAAATTAGTATAGCATATTATATTATATGTAGTAGGAATCTTAATAATAAATGTGTAGAAATTACTATTTTTTTACTTGTAGAGGTGGTGTCTTCAAGCAATGGTCTCAGTCTCACTAGCCTTATAGTTGAACCGACTTATAAAGGAAGGAGCCCGCTTGGTGGATTAAACCTAAACCAATTGCCTTGGGACATAAGCCCATAGTTGATTTTATTAGAGGCTTCAATATCCACAAGCTTATTAATATAATGGTACAGTGATAGTTATAGGCCCAGAAGATAAAATGGAGCCCATTTATTAGTGGGCCCTAAAGATGGATACTAGAAGAAGAATTTGGGCCCACTAAATTTGTCCTTCATTCAACCCACCCCCACTAACTAACTAGAATTTAAACACACCCTTCTTTGTCAATTATATACGTCCCCATCAATTATGCAAATAATATGGTGTTACAATTCAGCATTTTATCAATTAATCGGATTTTTTGGATTTAAAAACTTGTTGAAGTTTTAAAAAAATATATATATAAATATTTATAACCAACACTTTATTTATTATTTTCAATTGCATAACCTAGATACCGGTGCAAAGAGTTGACTTGGGAGAATTTATTGGAGGCATGATGAATATAATTGTTTGAATGGTAGAAGCATATGTAGTTAATGTTGGTGGATATGATAGATAGATGGAGTGAGTATGAAGAATTTTGATTGAGGTCATAATCAATTTGTTGGAAGGGGACACCGCCATAGGAAAGGGACACTGCAGTGCAGGCAAGTTGGGAACAATGGAAGCTTTTCTTTCGTAGAGATTATTAATTAATTAAGACAAAAGTTTACAAGGTCTTATCTTGGCACGTCATAGCTTTCTTGTTTTATTGTTTAGGGGAGTTGGAAAGATATCATATATCAAAGGCCATACAAAATAAGCTGATCACAATTAAAAATAAATAAATTTTAAATATATCGGCTCATATACTTAATAATTTTAGGTGTAGAGTAAGTATGTAAAAAATAGTGTCCTCCTAATACGGCCCAAAAGAATACCCAACAATACATTATAACCCAAACTATAGATTGCAAAGAAAAAAATGAGCCATGATATTTTAAATTAAGGATTCTACACACATTGATAACTTCTTCAAAACATTATACAATGGAAAGTTAACTTAGTACCTCCTCAGCTTTGAGATGAGTTGCTAATCATTAACCATGTAATTATTATTATATTTTTATAGAAGAATGAGAATTGTATTATTAATCTTATTTAAGTTTGAGTACATGTACCTATATATATAGATATAAGACTTAATCTATAACAATATAATAAGAAACATAATCTTATAATATATTGAAAATGTATCTTATCCTAGTATAACTTTATCCAAATATAATAAAATATATTTTATTCCTTATACGCCCCCGCAAGACGGACGTTCTGACAAGAATGCCGATCTTGATACAGAGAATATTGATAAATACATGAATAGTCCAATCGTCGTCGGCGGATGCCCGGAGAGGTTTAGTCGGCAACGGCGGAAGCCCAGAAATGTCCAGTCGGCACGGTGGTAGCCTAGAGATATCCAGTCGGCACGACGGTAGCACGGAGTTCCAGTCGGCAATGGTGGAAGCCCGGAGGTCCAGTCAGCACGGCGTTAGCCCAGTGATATCCAATCGACAGAGAAGAATTGAGGCGGACATGACGATAGTATGGACCATCGGTGTGGTGGCTTCGTCAGTTGGCGCTAAATAAGAGGACCGGTGCAGAATTCGTCAACACAGAAGTAAGGATTTATTGTCTTATTAGAAAAGAAAAAAAAAGGCTTCGATTAGAATTGGGCAGGGGGCGGCCGGCATGACAGTGACATAGCTGATGACGGTGTCGACCGCCCCTGGACAACGACGATGGTGGACGGCAGCTTGTAAGTTATACTCGTTGGAGGAATGAAGACTCTGATACCATATAGAAGAATGAGAATTGTATTATTGATCTTGTTTAGGGTTGAATACATGTGTATATATATATATATATATACAAGACTTAATCTATAACAATATAAAACAAAAAAAACATAATCTGATAATATATTGAAAATATATCTAATCCTAATAAAACTTTATGAGAAGATAATAAAATATATTTTACTAATATATTTTATTCCCTAATAATTTTTATATCTAAACACTCCAATATTGTAATTGTCAAGAATAAGACGTGCGTCTTAACTAATTGTCCATAAGTTCGAACTTGTGAATGAAAGCGTTGGACACATGCTTATTCATACTTTAACATCCTCCCTTAAACTAATGTTTATGAACAACTTTTAGCCATGTAGTCACCAGGAGTTGAACCTGAGCGCTCTGATACCTTGTCAAGAATAAGATATTGTCCTACAAGTTCGAACTTATGAGTAAAGACGTTGGACACGTTCTTATTTCTACTTTAACAGTGATGATTTAATTTATATCTCTATTCTTCTTCCATTAATTTTGGACTAAAAACATGACAGAATTGGTAGTATTGAATACTACACACCCTAATGTGTGGTAAAATCTACATTATTAATGTTAAGAACCTAAAAACAGTCTCAACTATATACTATGTTACTAATCGTTGTCACGTGTTTAACTTGTTGATATTTTGTGTTACAACTATCATATTAGTTATTTTCCACTTTCTTCTTCTTCTTTTTTCCTAAAAATTGACGAGCAAAAATATTTTTTTTTAAGCATCAAATAAGCATATATTATGAACAACAAATCTGATATTTCGGAAAAGTGGAAAATAATATATTTCTGTGATTTAATCAGTCGAAAAAAGTGAAAACCAACAATTCTAATAGTTATGACATCAAATATATCAACATTTTAAATATTGTTTTTAAGTTCTGAACACTCCTCTTTATAGCGCACTGTAAAGTTTAGACGTTGAATATGGTATCTCCTCCTATCTTATACATACATAGGAAAAAAAAATTAAAAAAAAAAATTTGCATATATAAAATTATTTTCACAATTTTGAGTAGGAAGCGTTAATGTTAAAACTCTCATCAAGAAGATATCTCCAACTGAATTCGAACTCGAATCGTCTCTATAAACACAAATATATATTGATATACTCACGTTAATTTCCCTCCCTTAAAATTAAACTTACCATAAATTTGAATTTTCCTCCTAAAATGTTGCAAAAACTTCGTTATTGCCTCGTAAAATTACTTTCCATATAAACTTTTCTACCAAATCTTTTAGAGTTTATTAATAATGCAATTAACATGTTGAAATTTGGAATTGGTTAGAACCCTTACCATTGTTTACACTAGGTTACTTACACTTCACCTGGTTCGGGTTAAGCCTCTCTAAAAGGTTCTAGTTTGGTTCTTGGTGCAAGTGACATTCCCCATAACTGTGTGGAAAAAATTGTAAGTTGAGTTACTGGCTTATTTATGATAAGAATGATAATAAACGTCAGCTTATTTTCAAGTATTTAGATTATGATTTTTTCTAAATAAAAATATATATGAATGAGATTGATTTTTCTAAAAGGTTTCTATTTTTTTCCAAAAGAAAAACTACATCCAAATAAAAAACTTAACTATCAGTTATAACTTTTGACACATTTATTTAGTAGGTACATAACTCGTTCAACCATATTTATTTATTTCTATAAATAAAATAAAATAAAACATTACCACTTGACATCGTCGTTCATATTACGTTTTTTTACTTTTTTTTTGTGTCTTCTGTATCTGCAGTTGTTTTTAAAAATAATGAATATACACTCAAATTTTATTTAACACTAGACATTTTCCCAGCGCGTCGCGCGGGGCTGAATATTTTTTTTATAATAATAGTTCAGATAGTTACATAACATATTTAGCTATTTATATGCACTATCCTATGATGATGAATTTTTATGTTTATTTTTTATATATACATTATCATAAGATATATATATAATTATGAATGAGTACTTGTACACATTCTCAATAAGGTAGAAAAAGAGATTTAAAAATTAAGCATAACTCTTTTCTTCTTAAACAATGACAATGCTTATGAAATAATGTAGTGAAACATAAACCATGTGTATCATCATCTATTCAACCCCAAATAAATAATGTATTATGAACAAATAATTGTTGATTACATGAAAGACAAATTAATTAGAAAGCCTTTATAATATACCTCTGAATAAGCACTTCCTTCATGCATCATAGAGAAACAAATTAGAATTTAACAACTATTACTAAACATATACCACGTGTTTATAGCTGAATAGACAGTAAAAAATTGGTTAAAATATAATAGGAAAAATAAATAGTTGTTTAGTAATTTTTTGTGGTGTGAAAGATTTTCAAGTATAACCTCATCAACCACAATGGGCGTAGCTAAAATGTGATACCTGCAAGAAATTACATGCATTTAGTTTGTAAGTACATTCGTAGTACATAAGGTCGGCCGGGGTTTACTCATATATTTATATATAGGAAAATGATACAAATTCCGACACCCCATTACGTAGTGTTCCGACTGTGTGTAAACATTAAAATGCCATCAAAGTTGGCATTTATTACGGTGATGCCACCGTGAGACAAACTGACATTCCGACATTCCGAATGTCGGACTGTTTATCACGGCTCTTACATATATGTTGAAAAGAATAGGAAATTAAAGGTGATAGATCATGTGATCAATCATTCATTCATCGTATCTTTCATTCATTATATATATATAATTAATTGTGAATAAGAAGGAAAAGACTAATGTTGTGGATGAGATGGTGGAGTTTATTTTGCGGCAAAATGAGAGGTTTATTAAGAAACACTAACCCACCCAATTTATATGCATAAACCTCTTTCTTGCATAAAACAAATTGTCTCTATCATAGACAACTATACCTACAAAACTTTCATCATAAGTAAGTTAAAAGAACTAACCAGTCCCATAAATAGCACTACTTAATCGTATTCTGACATTTTTCGGTAGTGTGTTATGA
The DNA here is from genome assembly GCA_036873135.1 of Clarkia xantiana subsp. parviflora. Lineage (NCBI taxonomy): Eukaryota > Viridiplantae > Streptophyta > Magnoliopsida > Myrtales > Onagraceae > Clarkia > Clarkia xantiana. The sequence goes on from JAPTYO010000011.1 coordinate 9,366,284, forward strand.
TTAAGCTGTTAACTGTTAGAAAATGAACTTATTGCAACTTTCTTCTACATATACCTACTAAGACAGAAGCCAAATAGTAGTACTTAATCCAAAGAATTTGACCCCAATCGCAAGACCACATACATTCTCAAGAATATATAAAAGTCAAAATGGTTATAGTTTGAAGAGATGGTTGTTCTGTTAATCTCCTTAGGGGAAAAAGTGTTTCTTTACGTATTTTTTTTTTTTATATGAAACCTGTTTATGCATTAGATAATGTTCAAAACAGAGCATCCTCATCTCCACTTTGCTGCTGTTTTTCCTGCTTGCGGCAGTCATCCATGACATAGCAACCACAAAATATACCTCCAACTGGTGAGCAACAATTGTGATTCTATCTTAGCAGGTCTTTCTCTGCTGCCAAACTTTTCTGCTGTTTTTCCTGCTTGCGGCGGTCATCCATGACATTGCAACCACAAAATATACCTCCAACTGGTTTGCAACAATTGTGATTCTGTCTTAGCAGGTCTTTCTCTCCTGCTATACTTTTTTGCAGTTTCATCATTTCCTGATACATAACATCTTAAGATAGATCATCAAATATATATATCTAGGCTAAAAAAATCAATCCATTATGTACAACTTCTTTTACCAACATATATTAAGATTACCAAACCTCCAGAATATAATAAACCTCAAAAGATGGAAAAATATGAATAACTACAAATAGAATGAATGATTTTGGATGCTTTGCATAATATGTTATATTTCCGAGAATTTTTCTGATATAATATAATATCTATTCGGATAAAGACAGAGCACACTTGCTTTAAGTAGTCTCCTTAAGCATGAGAAATCCTGCATATAAGAAAGACAATTCAGCAAGAAAACATCATAAATATATTCAAAACGTCAGTAGCATAACGATTAGTAAAATAAATTTAACCGATAATAAATATGGAAATTCCCCACAATATCAATTAATCAGCTACAATTTGACAACAATTCTGCAAAAATCAAATGAAGAACATTGATTTGAGGTTAGGTAACAAAGGTAAAAATTCATATCTTCCTGGCTACTTGAAAATTCCTAGCTTTGTAGCCTGCTATAGCAAGATTGTAACATCGAATACTCAATTCATATATATAGTAAATATATGAACAATAGAAGCAAATTGACAACAACCACCAACACTTGCAACATCGAGGAAGGCAGGGACATAAAGAAATTCAATGTTGCACCCAAGTTCATTAGGATAATTATCCATATTAGCCTCCAGAAAATGAATCAATTTTGAGAATCTCTGCAACTCTATTCACAGAAATAACCTACCAAAATAAATATCAATTGAGTAATAGGATTCCATCAAAGAAGAATAATAGGTACTTCCAAATATTCCTACCTGGTAAATGAACCTACAATTCTTTCTCAAGCACAACAATTTGGGAGGAGAATGATGAATCCAATATTGGGGGATAAAGGATGAGCTAACCATGCAAATAAAGACGATGAATTGATTTGTTTCTCACGGTGATTTCATTGCCGTCATCTTTTGAAGATTCGGTCACAAATCATGTCTAAACCAAAATAAGTTTAACAATCTTCATTAATGTTCGAGTTCACCTTATTTCATGAATCAATGAAGGCCGATTCGCCAGCCTTCGTGTTCCGCCTCCTAAGGCCTGAATCACCATATGATGAAAATGCCAGGCCTCCTTAAGAATAAAAAAAGGTATCTAATCAGCAATTGAAAAGAAAGCGACATGTAATTACACTTGTCAAAAATCAGATTACACATACTCCTTAAATGGAAGCCATCTGGATTTATAACTGATGGATCATGCTATGAAACTGGTGTTTGGAAATCGAAACCGACGACATAACGAAGCCGAAACCGAAGCGGAGGTAGACGAACGAAACGACCCAAATTGAATTATTATCGAAACCGAAGTAAGGTGAAAAATTGGCGACGAAGGCGAAGGAAATTGGAGGAAGACGTAACGCCTGAAGCTGTCGTGCAACTTTGCAGAGAAGTGAAGTGTAACGACGGAAGAAAGAAGTAGAAGCAGATGCACGCGCAGGAAGAAAGCAGAGGATTTCTAAATTACGTGGACCAATCAGATTTGGAATAGATGACATGGCAAGTAATTAACAACCTACTTAAAAATAGGCACCCAATTATATAATATATAGATATGTACAAATTCTCAAATATATCCTCTTATATCAATTAAATATGACAATAAGTCTAATCATTTATGACTCTGTTCGGCATTAGAAATGACTGAATTTTATGAAAACGTCCAGTTACATCTTTTTAAGTTGGTACGCACATTGTCTTAAAATTTATGTGTTGATTATGCAACATGATAGCGTTCGTTGATTCTAGGGAAATGCCGAGAATTTTTTGGATAGATGCGCAAAAATTCGTTGATTCAGAAGAATGCCGAAGAATTGACGTATCGCTGAGGAAAACCTCGATTCCCCTCGAATCTTGTGCAACGAAGGCCAGTAATAGGAAGCAGGAAAAAGAACATAATTATCCATAGTAGCATAAAAATTTTCACGTGAAACAGTGTTCGAGGGTGGTCTGGGTGCCGGTAATGGGGCCAATTTGTCTTGTGGCTTATACCCGAAATCCGAGGTCAGTAGGCCTTCATAGTCGCTCCTGGCGGTCGGGGAAAGGATGATCCATAATCACAGAAGGTGGGGTGATGGTCGATCATCATTGTGACGTCTTCATCTTCAACGTACTCATCATAGATTGAATTATCAAGAACAACAACAGTTCTGGAATGATCTGGTGCTAGTCAATCAAGGAACGACATCGCGCAGAATCTCGGCTCTGATACCAATCTGATGCAGCGTGATAGCGTGGAGGGGATCAAACACTCGTTGATTCTAGGGGAATGCAGTGAATTTTTTTGGATAGAGGCGCACAAATTCGTTGATTCAGAAGAATGCCGAAGAATTGAGCAGGATTGAGGAAAACCTCGATTTTTTGATATATCCTAATCCGAGTGTAAATGACGGCAAAAATAGTTTAAATAATGTAAATAAAAACCTTAACCCTAGGATAAAATCTGAAATTAACATTAACGACAAATTATAAAAAAACTGAAATAAATATAAAACTGCAAATTTGACCATCTAGATGAAGATATTTAGCCTAAAATTGTCAAACCCCATAGCTTACTATGGGTCTTTTTTAGATCGTTGTTTCTGCATGAAAAAATGTACTCGCACGTCAAAATCTGAGACTTCAAAATCTTCTACATCAGTTGATTTGATCAGATATTTTGAACTATAAATAGGTGCATTTTTTGTATGTGTGAATACTTAATGATAAATAAAACACTTCTCAAAGCGTAACTCCAACTTTGGGAACCGAAACTAGATCATTCGTAGGCACTTATTTCGTAATATAAGTGACGAACCATAAAACAAACCTGTTAGGGTTAATAACCTATGAAAGGTCTGAAGTTTGACCCACGTTAACCGGAGATGTAGTTTCAAAAGTTAATATGAGAGGTCTGAGGTTTCAACTTTGTTGATATAAGAGGTCTCTGTTAATTTTTTCCGTTAAAACTGACGGAAGTTAGTCACGTGCTTGGCATATGACCGGAAATAAAAAAAAAAAAAAAAAATGTTCTTCTATCAAAGTGTGCCCTCACATGCTTGAAATGAAAAGACGGAAATTCCCCCCTCACATGCTTGAAATGAAAAGACGAAAATGACCAAGGCCGAACACCAATTGGGGTCGTGGCCGGCCACCACCCGCGGCCGCCGAACACCACCCAAGGCCAACGACGACCACCACCCAAGGCCGACGAGCGACGACGACCACCAATTGGGCCGGCCACCACCCCAATTGGTGGTGGCCGCCACCCCAATCGGGACCAGCAGCCCTAATTGGGGCTGCTGGCCACGATTCGGGCCACATAGAGCTCCGACCGAGCCCTCTGTGGCTCAATCAGAGCCAGGGGCCCCGATCTGGAGCCCCATGGCCCCGATTGAGCCACAGAGGGCTCGGTCGGAGTCCTCTGTTGCCCGAATCGTGGCCAGCAGCCCCAATTGGGGCTGGCCGGCCACGATTTGGTAGTGGCCGGCCCGATTGGTGGTCGTCGTCGACCTTGGGTGGTGATCGACGGCCTCGGGTGGTGGCCGGTGGACTTGTTCGGTGACGGAGAAAACAATAGGGACTCAATTGTAAAAATAAAAACTTAAGAATATAAATTTGAGGACTAAACTGAACAAAATAAAAACTTGGTACTTAATTCTTAAATTGACTTCAGGGGTAAATTTGTCATTTCACATTTCCTCAAATAAGGTATTAAATTTAAAAAAATATATTAAAAGGGGCAAACGTGTCATTTCAGACCATTCTGTTAAATTTAAAGGTTAATAGGTCATTTGGTCCATAATGTTTGATCACTTTTGAGTTTTGGTGCATGATATTTTGTAATTTTGGTACCATATATTTGCAGATTTTTCTAGTTTTGATCCGACCGTTACATTCCGTCCATTATTTCCGTTAAGTGTCATGTGCAAAAGTCACGTGATCCACCATAAACTTTCAATTTTGTTCAATTTAGTCCCTCTAATACTTTTCTAACTTTTTTTTTCAATTTAGTCTCGAAGTTTCAAAATTGACCCAAATTGGACAACTAGGTCCAATTGACCCAGCTCTGGGCTAGCTCAATTGGAACTAGTTCAATTTGGGGCGAAATTGAACTAGGTCCAATTAGGGTCAATTTTGAAACTTCGGGACTAAATTGAACAAAAAAAGTTAGGAAAATATTAGATGGACTAAATTGAACAAAATTAAAAGTTTAGGGTGGATCACGTGACTTTTGCACATGATAAACGGAAAAAAATGGACGGAATGCAACGGTCGGATTAAAATTAAAAAAATCTACAAAGATAAGGTATCAAAACTAGGCAAAAAAAAAAAATCATGGACCAAAATTTAAAAGTGGTCAAACATTATGGACCAAACGAGCTTATAAATTCCTAATAATGAATGGAAAACCAAATTTCTATCAAAGTTGAAATTTAAGACCTAACGAATTTGTTAATGCAGAATTTCCTCCCTAATAAATAGCAAATATACAGAAGAATATCCTTCGTTGACGATTCAAATTAGGAATAGATTTCAGAGCCGAATTAGAATTAATATAACAATGAGATATGATTAGGAAGATTTATCTAGATTCTTATCATCATCATCATTCCAAAATATTACACATGTGCGATCGATCTTTAAAAGGAAAAACTTAAAAAGCCGAACAAATATAAAATAATTAATGAAAGAAAATACACATAAGATCATCATCATAATCGAAATAGCCACTTACGGTGGGGCAGTCCTAATCAAAATCCTTTTGTCTTTGTACACTTACTTACTCCCTTCTTAACTTTTCAAACTTTACCAAATCAGCCCCCCTAAACAAAAACATCCACCAACCACTTGTCACCACACTTTTACTTCCCCTGAAGAGAAGAATAATTTACAGTAGCAGCAATAAGCCCACCAACCAACCCAGAACGCCATATTCACATGTCAGCGAAAGAATCTCAGTCTCCGGCAACCACCCTTCATTCACTTCACCAACTCCGACACCCATCCTAAGTCTGGGCCCGTATCGACGTGCTCCATTGAGTTCTCCTTGCTCAGTTTTGCATACATTCTAGCCCTCAGATCCCTGCCGGACTCCACCCTCTCCATCGGAGCTTCCTCCGATGGAGTTCCCCAGAGATCAAACCCAGCAAGAGACCTACCTGGTAACATAGCACCAGGATGGAGATTTGAGCAGCGCAGAGAACCAAGCCCTACATGGCTCCTTGGACTCATCCTCATGTTCCCGAAGCCTAGACCTCTCATGGAGGAGATCAGGTCAGTCATTGACCGAGGGGAACCACCGCAGATCAGGTTGGGCCTGTTTGGGGACATGGGAGGCGAGTCTGCGGGTGGTGAGATCGGCGGCGAGGTCAGGATAGAGGTCGGAGAGTTGAGAAACGACGCCGGTTTTGTCAGGTACGACTCGAAGCTGTGACGTACAGGTGAGCCGTAGTCTCCCTCGCCGGCTGGGATCTGCTGCGGTACGGCCCTCAGTTGGTCTGGTGTATGGGCGAAGAAACAGACTCGGCGGCGGCAGTTGAGACCGTCCTTGCACGGCTGAGTCCGGTAGCGGTCCGGATGGAGCCAACACTCGAACACTCCATGCGCGTACTCACATGAATCTCCCTTCCTACAAACACCTGCACAGTAAAATTCAAAGACGAGGATCAGAGAGGTTTAAGATCGCCGGATCGATAGCAAATCGAATTGAAATGACGATTCATTATCTCAAAATGCTGTAACGAACAAATTCCAGTCACCATCTCGGTGAATAAAACGCAAATGGAGAGGGAATATAAGTAGGCGATGATGCATTTACCTTTGCGGAAATCAGGACACGGAGTGCCGGAGTACTGGAACCTCTGCGGATCCCTCCGGCGAGCCTTCTCGCCGGGATGGGCGAACGGGCACTCCGTCCAGTCATGCGACCTTCCACGCGCGCATTTCTTAACCTTGAAGATGTACATGCGGAAATGGTCGCACCTGAAGCCTTCCAGCGGGTCGGATTCTGCAGCGGCGGCGATCAGAGAGTCCGACTCGTTGGACGGCAGGTAACGGTACAGAGCATCGAGGTAGTCGCCGGCGCCAGCGCCGGCGGCATTGACTAGGGCAGAGGGGCTGTGGATGGAGTAAGGAGAGTTTACACCGACCGTCAGATCCTCCGACGGTTCCCATGGCGGAATCTGGACGGTGGGATTTGAGCGGAAGTTTTCAGCGATCATCATGTTTGTTTCTAGAGCATTCAAGTTGGAGGTTTCTGCAAAGGGAGGAACTGATATTTAAATGAAAAGAATTTAACCATGGTTAGGTCAACGTAACTGTGGTCAGGTCAGGAATTGTACCGCCTCTGTTGGTGGACAAGTTACAGAACAGCTATATCTGGACCGTTGATTTTGTGGATGAACGGAATGCGAGATCCTGGCCGTACTCCCTGGATGCAGAAAGATTTGTCTGGTTGTGGAGGTAAGTCACGGGCCAGTGAGTTTATCATAGCTCAGTGGATAAGGAAAAGGACTCGTCTCGTGGCACTTGGATTTTATATATCGGTAGGGGTGGACGATGAAGTGTCAAATATCATCAGATGAACGGTAGATATCTCTCCTAGAATTTTCACCTTATTATTATTTATTATTACCCCGATTTGACTTATATATACTTTTTACTGTTAAGATAAGATAATATTTGACTTAAAAAAAAAAAACTTTAAAAATAACTTAGGGTAATATTGTGGGTTTGACTAAAATAAACTCGTGTTTATTTCAACTCGATTTCTCAGCTATCAGATTATGCATGTGTAAGAAAAGAAACATTTTTTTATTCTCCTAAATTCTGGTTTATTCTCTATCATAACTAACAGCTGAGAAATCAAAATGAAATAAACTCTAGTGCATTTTAGCCAGTCCTAACAATATTATATAATATAGTACAAAATATGAAATTTAGAGAAAACTTGATAGAGAAGGATCTTTATTTGGTACCAATTGGTAAGTCATGGCTACTGGGTCGGGCATGACTTATGAGGCAATACTAACTTTTTCTTTGTGAACCTATAATAATAAATTTACCAAAAAGAAGAAGGCTTAAATCATATATAACTAATAATAATAAAATAAAATAAAAAAGTTTAGGTACCAATTGTAAGTCATCCTAAAGTTAAGGATACTGGTTGTTAACTCATATTTAGTATTTTTAGTATTTAAATATTTTATAGATACATTTGTTATGTTATTATTATTCAACAACAAAATATTATAAGTATTGATAAATATTATTATATATATTTATATAGAGTGAGAGCTAGGAAGGTGGCAAAGAGAATCAAGAGTGGAGAGGTTTAATTTCATTTCATGTGAGGGGGGGTGCTGCTGTGCATCTTCCACGTTTTCTCGGCTGATACGCTCTGCTTTGTCACTATGTTTCTGTTGGCATAATTTGCGATACGGCCGCTGTTTACAATACAATAATACGAATAAAACTTACTTAAATCCGTTGATAAACAACCATTTTATATTGGGTTAAAGGTAATTTTATACCACATGTTTGACCGAACGTGGCTTTTAATACTGGATGTTTAGTTTTGTATACTTTTGGTACCAAACGTTTGAAAAAATGTGGCTTTTGGTACACCCGTTAGTTGGCCGTTTGTTTTGGCTGTTAAATGACATGTGCAAGTCACGTGATCGACTCTAAACTTTTAATTTTGTTCAGTTTAGTCCCTCGAATATATTCCTAATTTTTATTTTGTTTAACTTAGTCATAACACTTTAAAATCGGACCCAATTAAACCAATCGAATTCAATTGACATAGCCCATTTGGGTCAAATTTACCCAATTGAAGATAGGTCCCAATTGTGTTCGATTTTGAAGTTTTAGGACTAAATTAAACAAAATAAAAGTTATGAATATATTTGAGGGACTAAATTGAACAAAATTAAAAGTTTATAGTCGATCACGTGACTTGCACATGTCATTTAACGGCCAAAACTAACGGCCAACCAACGGATGTACCAAATGCCACATTTTTTCAAACGTTTGATACCAAAAGTATACAAAACTAAACATCTAGTACTTGAAAAAGAAGAACTAAAGAATTTGTATCTGATTTGATCATTATTAGCTGAGAGACTAGAAAGATATCTTCAGCGTTGGCTGATCAGAAGGCATGAGCGAAAAGGGTCATAGGCATTATGAGGTATCTCAAAGGCACGATCGCGCACGGCCTCATTTTGAAGAAGGTCGCCCATCAATAAATGGACCAAAAGTTACGAAGACACAAGACAAAGCGTTAAAGCATTTTTTCTGCAAGCAAGTCATCTCGAGACTTTCAAACGCATCTAAGCAATTGGTATCCGATTGAAACATAGAAAGCCCTGCTTCCATTTCCATCAACGAATTGCTGCAGACCTCTCCCGCCCTGAAGGATATATTCATTTTCTTGCCACAATAGAAGTAAACATATTAGTAACAGAACCCTCTTCAAAAAGGTCTAAGGGATAAGCTACATAACATATATATTGATTCTCTTCTCCCGCAACAGGCTCGATGTGGTAGCATCTTCCTTTATAACGATCAAGGCTAGTAAGTCCATCGGTCCACACAGTTGTCCAGGTACCAGTAGAAGATTCGGCAGCGTGACATATGGTTGTACTGGTCAGCTTTGGGCTGTCGATTGACACCCTCGAGTGCAAAGGCAGAAGGGAGCTTGACTGCAAGACCCACCCGTCGAGCAGGGACGAAAGTCGGCCTTAGTGATCCGACGGTGCCGAGTGGAAGGGCCGTCGCTCAACGGATAAAAGTTACTCTAGGGATAACAGGCTATTCTTCCCCAAGAGCTCACATCGACGGGAAGGTTTGGCACTACAGGAAGAATTGCTCAGATACCAGTGAGTGAGGCTTATTTGGGTCGTGTTGTAAATGCCCTGGCAAAACCTATTGATGGTCGAGGTGAAATTTATTCTTCTGAGTCTCGGTTACTTGAATCTCCCGCTCCGGGTATTATTTCGAGACATTCCGTATATGAGCCTCTTAGCCAAAAGCTAACCTGCCTTTGACTCTGCTATGAGTGAATCTACTCAGGCTCTGGGTGAAACAACCACTGCGATTGCCTTTGACCATACCTTTACCTATGCCTATATTCATATCTTCCAGTTGCAGATCCAGAGCGAGTAGTTGCTTCAGTAGAGCCGGTTGATTCCGGCGATTCTGTTGATGAAGCAGTCGACCCGAACTCCATTGGCTGATTGACGAGCTGGAAGGCAAGATCTTGTTGGAGAGGCTTCCTATTTGCAAGACAACCTCTTCGAAGAGAAAACCAACAAAGCAGACTCGCTAACTCCCCTAGTTTTTACCTAATGAGCTTTCTTTACGTTGAGTTAATTAACCCGGCGGGTTCGCCTAGATGCCTAGCAAAAAAAAATAAGTAAATAAAAATGAAGTAGAAGAACCCAGATTTCAAATGAACAAATTCAAACTTGAAAAGGTTCTTTCTAATTCTCGAAGAATGAGGGACAGGGGGATTGATCGAGAAAGATCTCTTGTTCTTATTATAAGATCGCTGTTATCCTGAACTCTTGCTCTGGCAAACTATCCCCTGTCGAGCTGACGGCTGAGGTCATCTCGTTCTTCATCTGGCTCCGGCCTCTGTACTTCTCTTCTTGCTAAGAGCTAGCTCTAGCTTTTGTAAATACGTAATTGTCTTGAATAGATTAACTATTTCTTTATTTTCCGATCGCCGGGAAGGGACAAAAGAAACATCTTGTTCTTTCTTCAACAATTTCTGATCCACAGTGGACCTCTCAGAGATGAAATAGAAGGGACAGAAGATGAAGTAGAATGGACAGAAAAAGATGAAGTAGAAGGGACAGAAGATGATGAAGCCACATTCGGTCAAACATGTGGTATCAAAAGTACCTTTAACCCTTTTATATTCCTAATGACCAACTATATATACACATCTCAACGCTATCTTGAGTGACAATTTTAATCATGGGTGAGCAGAAAAAATCAGGACCGAATCCTAAAAGTTTAGGACCTTTTGAATCCAAGTTTATTTTTTTTTAGGTAAATTACTGAGATTTCTTATCACAACATATTACACAGTAACATGTCTACTATCCGACACTCCGAAGACATCTCGCAACAATACAGAAAGAATGCTAACTAGTGGCTCAAATAAAACAATAAAGCGTTCTTGAAGTTGCACAGCTCATTTCGCTAATGTGTCTGCTACTTTGTTTGCTTCCCTATAGACGTGTCTGATTTTGTATCTTCTGAATGACACAAGAAGAGCTCTGCAATCAACAATTAAATCCTCTACTTTAGAGGTCGATGTTCATTCTCATTCTCGACTATAAGATTCACTGCTTCTTTCGCATCAGATTCCACATATATAGAGTTTATATGCAAGTCTTTAGTGATCTGCAATCCATCTCTTATGGCCCAAAGTCCAGCTACCAAGCTGTTAGATATTCCCAATTTTCTTTGGAAACCTCTCATCCATGGGTTAAAGGTCCTTTTGGTACCACATGTTTGCAAAAATTACACTGTTCATACCACTAGTATTTTTTCGTACCGAATTGGTACCATATGTTTCCAAACCTTACTGTTTTGGTACCTCCGTTAGGGTTCCGTAAAAAACACCCGTTAAATGGCATGTGCCATGCACGTGACCAGCCCAAAACTTTCAATTTTGTTACAATTTAGTCCATCTAATACATCCCTAACTTTTATTTTGTTCAATTTAGTCCTAAAACTTCAAAATGAAACCATTTCCCCAAATTGACCTAGCCGGACCTAGCCATGGGCTAGGTCCGACCCTGGGTCATGGTCGCCGGACCCAGGCGACCCCGACCCAGGGTCGAACCTAGCCCTAGGCTAGGTCCGACTAGGACAATTGAGACCTAGCCCCAATTGAGTTAAATTGGGGCTAGGTCCGACCCTGGGTCGGGGTCACCTGGGTCCAGCGACCATGACCCAGGGTCGGACCTAGCTCATGGCTAGGTCCGGCTAGGTCAATTTGGGAAAATGGTTTGGTTTTGAAGTTTTAGGACTAAATTGAACAATATAAAAGTTAGGGATGGACTAAATGGTAACAAAATTGAAAATTTTGGGCTGGTCACGTGCATGGCACATGCCATTTAACGGCTGTTTTTTACAGAACCCTAACGGAGGTACCAAAACAGTAAGGTTTGGAAACATATGGTACCAATTCGGTACGAAAAAATACTAGTGGTATGAACAGTGTAATTTTTGCAAACATGTGGTACCAAAAGGACCTTTAACCCCTCATCCATTCTCCATACTCGTTTCAAATAATTCCTCTAGCTCCAGCAGGTCCCGGATTACCTATGGCTGAACCATCGGTGTTCAGTTTGGACCAACCATGTGGAGGTGGTTTCCACCTCACTTGCACAGTTGCTATTATGCAAATTGATTCTTTTTTTTTTTTCCCAAGGATAGTATGTGTTTCTCTTGTTTGGTCAATAATCATGCGTGTAATGGGAGAAACACATTTATCCCTGAATAAAATAGAGTTCCTATCCTTCCAAATCCACCAAATAGCATATGTAAATATATATTTCCAACACAAACCAGAGGTATGGATTGAATTACTTTCACAATTTTCCTTCATCCAAGAGAAGAACTCAACAATAAAGAACTGAGATTGAACAGCATTAGGGAGCCCAATATTAATCCAGATTTGTTTGGCATGGTTACACGCGCTCAAGGCATGCTGTGTATCCTCCACATCTAACCCACACAAGGAACATAAAGGATTTATATTCATCCCTCTTCTACTAAGAAGATTGGCTGTGACAATTTTGTCATGATTGCACTGCCATAAGAAATACTTTATTCTTGGGATGGTCTCACATTTCCAAATCCAGTTCCATTCTTTAGAGATCTCTTGATCATGAAAAGACTGAAACTCTCTAATGGTTTTATGGACCGCAGCAACTGATGGAACACCTGAGGGTGACTCCATCCAAACTTTCTTATCCATCATAGTTGGATCAATACTCAAAGGGATAACATGTATTCTTTCTGTAATTAAATTTGGTAGATGAAATGATAACAAAGAAAAATCTCAGTTACCATTATCATCTAACAAATCTTTCACAGTCATTTTATCCTCAGACTTGTATAAGGGACCATGAATAAGCTTTCTCAAGCTTGAATTTCCCACCCATTTATCAATCCAAGCTTTAACTTGGTCAACCTTTCCAATAATCCACCCAAACCCCATGTCTAAGACTTGCTTGCCTTCCCTAATTGTTTTCCAAGTTACAGAACCCACATTCGGTGTTGCTTTCATCGGGTTCAAGTACTTATTTTTCAAGATCAACGCCCACGGGGCATTAGAGTGATCCAACCTCTAATAAAAATTGGCCAACATTGCCTGATTTTTATCTCGTGTGAGTGAAATTCCCAAACCACCTTGGGTTTTATTCAAAGTGACAGTCTCCCAGTTAACAGCATGCAATTTTCTCTTTTCATCAGTAGACCCCCAAAGAAAATCTCGATTTAATTTATCAAGCTCACTACAAGTAGAGACCGGAAGCGTCGTGCACTGCATGATATGAGCAGGGATGGCAGACATAACAGAATTTATTAGCACATTTCTACCAGCCATAGAAAGAAGTTTTGACCGTCATCCAGATAAGTTAGACTTCACTTTTTCTACCACAAAATCGAAAGACTTTTTGCTTTTGTTTGATAAATCAAGAGGAAAATCCAAATAGTTGGATAAATTATCCACTTTGTTTAAACCCATGAAACAAGCTAATTGATCTGCAGTATTAGTATTCATGTTATGGGAAAACATTATTTGAGATTTCTCAAAATTCACATTTTGCCCAGATAACAAACAAAAATGGTCAAGTGTGTTTTTCATGGATTCACAATTTCCAAAAGTGGCCTCTCCCATTAAGATGAGATCATCAACGAACATTAAATAGGACAGTGCAAGTGAACCTCTACCTACTTTGATAGGCTTCCATAGGCTTCCAAGTTTAATAATTCTCTGTTTCGGTCCTTATCGATTTGAGACCATTTGTCTATTAACTCCATGACCAAATTTATAACAAGAAAAAAAAATTGAAGAAAAAAATATGAAAAAGTTATTATTATAGAAAATGGTTAATAACTAAAAACGGTAGGTATACCCTATATTAAAATTAGGTTTTTGAAGTTTCAAATGTTAAACTGTAGTGTCCAATGTTTCAATTTTGTTAAAAAGCGGTGTCTCGGTGTGATTATTTTAGAGAAGTCAATTCTGGCGAAACCGCTTGTCAAATTCGAGCTCTCATACACACTCCCTTCTCGTCATCTTGCCGGGACCGTCACCTAAGAAGTTGGCCACATCCGTGGAAGTAGATCTCGCTCTGTTGTCCTTTAATGTTCAATTTTTGGGTGAGATTTGACGATTTTGTGAAAAGTAAAAAGTGATGGATTATACGTGAGTGAGTGGGCTGATGAAAATGATTGAATGAAGATGAAAAGACGCATAGAGACACCAAATTTCAACAAATATGAAACTTGGGACAATCCATTTTAATATTTCAAACTTCAGACACCTAATTTTAACATAGGGTAAATATTTGACAGTTTTTTTAGTTATTATCCCTAGAAAAAAGAAGTTAAAAAATCTTTCGATGTCATATTTTTTTTTTTATCAAAGTTGGGTTTTTCGTGCAATATGTTTTATTTCATAGGTTTTGGGTGTCATACGTTTACATTTTGTACACTTATTATGGTGCATCCGTTAGTCAACAATTAAGTTTTACCGTTAAATAGGTTTATTTTGTTTAATTTAATCATTCAATTTATATACTTAACTTTTAATTTTTTCAATTTAATCCATAAAGAAGCCCAATTGGACCTACTGTCCAATTGACCTAGCCATGGTGCGACCCATGATTGAGTCAGACCACTGTTGTTTGTGACCGCTGAACCTGGACGACCCCAACCGTGGTCCGACCCAGCCGTGGATCGCACCATGGCTGGTTCAATTGGACCCTAAAGTCCAATAGGGTTCAATTGGACCTAGGGTCCAATAGGTTTTTTAGGGACTAAATTCAAAAATCAAAATTAGGTATATAAATCGGAGGACTAAATTGAACAAAATAAAACCATTTAACGGTCAAACTTAACCGTTTCCTAAAAAATGCACAAAAAGTCTACAAAAATGCAAACATTTGACACAAAAAACCTACAAAATAAAACATATGGTATGCCACCAAAAATCAAGGACCTTTCTACAATGCTCTTGGAGCACCATGTTTTTGCCACTAATTTTTTTATTTTTCTATTGCCCTAGAGGTGAATCTTATAGGAAAATTGATATTATTAATAGTATGATACACATCTTAGGTGTAGTTAAAAAAATTCATATTTTTTTTCATACTTTTAAAGTTTTAGTTATGTTACAACTAAGTCCACCATAGTATTAAAAAAACCAAAAGCATGGTGCTCCCAAAGCATAGTAGAAAAATCCAAAAATCAGCTTTGATCAAACATATGGCACCAGAATACCCTTTAACCCCCCAAAAAAATTAAACAACTATTAAGTAACTCAGGCTTCATTTCGTTGCTAATAAGTGACTCAATTTTTTTTTTGTTGCTTTTTTGTTTTCCATAGGTTTTTCTGTTGAAATTTGACGGATTTTGGTCTACTAGTCCATAAATTTCAACATCAAGAGCATTTAAAGAAAAAAAAAGAACAAAATGACGCATCTACTTCTCTTTAACTATGTCAATTAGTGTGTACATATAGTGAAATTGAAGAATTTATGCAAATTTGAGGTTCAATTTAACTTAAACGATATAAATATACATCAATTGAAGATAACACATCTCTAAATCTGTCAAACTTAAGAGAAAGAATGGACGGAAAACAAAAAAGCAACGAAAACGAAATATGAGATACCTATTGGCAATGAAAATGAAACCTATAATATTTATTAGCAATAATTTAAACTTTTAACACTTAAAATAAAATAGTACAAACCTAAGACTTTAATTAGGTTCATAACCCATTAAATTATAATTTTTGCTATTACACTTAGTTACAATGCTAGTATGTGCAAAATATTTAACTTTTGTAGGATATATAAGGGTTAAGAACCTATGAAAGATCTGAACTATCACCTATGTTAACGGGAGAGGTCTGAAATTTAAAAAGTTAATAACAAAGGTCTGAAATTTCAATTTTGTTGATTTGAGGTTTTCCGTCCATTTTTAGGGTTAAATTTAACAGAATTGTGTGAAATGACATTTTTGCCCCTTTAATATTTTGTTTTATTTAATATCTTATTTAAGGAAATGTGAAATGACAATTTTAACCCTAAAGTCAAATTAAAACCACCCAACTCCGGCCACCGCCACCTGACTCCGGCCACCACCACCCGACTCCGGCCACCACCTCAGCAAAAAAGCTCCGATAGGAGCCAAAAAAGCTCCGATCGGAGCCTTGGTGGTGGTCGCCGGAGTACGGTGGTGGTCGCCGGAGTACCGTGGTGGCTTCAAGGGCATTTTGGTCTTTTCACTCCAAGCATGTGAGGGGCACACTTGATAGAAGGGCATTTTTGGAAATTTATTTTATTTCCGGTCACATGCCAAACATGTGACCAACTTCCGTTAGTTTTAACGGAAAAAACTAACGGAGGCCGTTGTTATCAACAAAACTGAAATTTCAGACCTCCGTTATTAACTTTTTAAATTTCAGACATCTCCCATTAACGTGGGTGATAGTTCAGACCTTTCATAGGTTCTTAACCCGATATATAATCACCATTTCAATTGTAATTCAAAGATATATTCATTTCAAGCATAATACTGCGACAAACCAATTTATTTAAAGATAAAGAACTCCACATTGCAATTTCCATTGTTTACTCCGTCCTACTCCATAGTAACATATCAGTTATCGCTTTTGATATATCTTTGGCTAACGCTATTAAGATCTAGGATAATATAACTAGCTAGTTTTAACATTTAAAATTGAATTATTACAATTACATTACTTTTGTAATTATATCCTCAGGTCTTATTTAAAGTTCGCTACTTTGATTCGTTAGCTAATGACATACTATATGACATAAAACTTCAGGTGCGCAATGCTGAGCAGTCGAGTTGGATTAGGTTTTAGTCGTTGGGGGAGAGGATGGTCACGACCCATACTATCTTGTCATGTCTAACAGTGGTCACTCACCACAATTTACTGTTATATTCCTAAACTAATTTTTAAACGATATTCTTAAGTTTTTTTTTTTTACTTTGAATGCATATTATTGTGCTATGTAATACAAGATCTGGATTTTTAAAAGCAGTAGCAAAAATTTAAGTAGTTAAATAAACAAATTTAATTTTATATTTATTTATTTTAATTTACTATAATATTATGGGTTAAGAACCTATAAATAGTCTATATGCTCAATGTTGAAATATAGTGTCTGGAGGTTGAAATATTAAAATGAACAGTCTCATATTTCATTTTGTTAAATTTTTGTGTATTCGTGCGTATTTCATCTCAATTAAATCATTTTTATCAACCCACTCACCAACTTATAATTCATCAGTCTTTATTTTTCAATCGCCAAATTTTACCCAAAAGTTGAACACCCAAAGAAAAATGTTTTCAGCAGAGTGGCGTGTAGCGATTTCGAGCGACAACGGAGCGGGATTTAATTGCGCAGATGTGGCCAATTTTTTAGGTGACTGTCCCGAAAAAGTGACGAGAAGGGAGAGCGTGCATGGAAGCTTCAATTTTACAGTCGGGATTGGCTTCTCTAAAGTAATCACACCGGGACACCATATTTCAACCAAAATGAAACCCGGGACACTCACTTTAAACGTCAGACACCAAATTTCAACATGGGTCAAACTTCAGATAGTTTATAGGCTCTTAACCTTAATATATTTACTTTTAAATTATATTATAATAAAATATCATAACTTTACGGTGATACTTTAATTTACGAATAACTTTTTCATTACAAAGAAGATGTGAAAACCTTTCAATTGGAGGAAGATATCCTATATTTTTAATTTAGGTACATCACATAATACATTAATTAACAATAATATGTAAATATTCTTTTAATATATTAATTTTAAAAATAAATTTCAATGTAAATGCAAGTTGATGATATTATATATAAGTTTTTATTTGAGTAGAATTTTGTGCAAACAGTATTGTTGACTAATATATAAATAATACGAATAATGTGAAGAACTAAAAAGTCGAACACTATTAGTGGCGGACCCATATTCAAAAATGGGGTGACATATCATCTAATTATTAAGTATTTATTTTAAGACCACGATTTTATTTATAAAGAAACATCTAATATATTCTGAACTTCTGGTATGTGTAATACCCTAAATGATATTTCAGTTTATAATATAAAAGAAACATCGAACTACATGGTATGTTTTTGTTGATATTTGATACACCGTGGATACAAAAAGTTGATTAATAATTGGGTTAAAGGTACTTTTCATACCACATGTTTGGCCGAATGTGGCTTTTAGTACCGGATGTTTGGTTTTGTATACTTTTGGTACCAAACGTTTGAAAAAATGTGGCTTTTGGTACATCCGTTAGTTGGCCGTTAGTTTTTTCCGTTAAGTGACATGTGCAACTCACGTGATCTACCCTAAACTTTCGATTTTGTTCAATTTAAACCCTCAAATATATTCATAACTTTTAATTTGTTTAATTTAGTCTCAAAACTTTAAAATCAATTCCAATTGAATCATCGAACCCAATTGACCTAGCCGGACCTAGCCTAGGGTTAGGTCCAAACCTGGGTTGGGGTCGCCGGGCCCAGCCGACCCTGACCCAGGGTCGGACCTAGCCCTAGGCTAGGTCCTGCTAGGTCAATTGGGTTCAATGTTTAAATTGGAATTGATTTTGAAGTTTTGGGACTAAATTAAACAAATTAAAAGTTAGGAATATATTTGAGGGACTAAATTGAATAAAATCGAAAGTTAGGGTCGGTCACGTGACTTGCCCATGTCATTTAACGGAAAAAACTAACGGATGTACCATAAACCACATTTTTTCAAACGTTTGGTACCAAAAGTATACAAAACCAAACATCCGGTACTAAAAGCCACATTCGGCCAAACATGTGGTATGAAAAGAACCTTTAACCCTTAATAATTTCATGTCCCTTTTCTTTTGTTAGAATAGACAGAAATGTCACGTGCCAACCAGTAACCACGTGTTCATATAATTTTATCCTAAATTTTATCTCACAACTAATTTAGTTCCTACAATTTCAGAAAAAAAAAAATGACACTAACCATAACTCAATTAGGGCCATACTCAAGCCAAACGAGCTATGGCTCCCCCGATTGAGTCATGGTTAATGTTAAGTTTTTTTCCTTTTTCTAAAATTTTTGTGATTAAATTAGTTGTTAGATAACTTTAGGATGCAATTGATAGAGGCACATGAGTGACACACAACATTTCGATCCATTTGGACAGAAAAATGGATGAAAAAAAATATTAATGAACGATTTGTATACCTAGGATACCAAATATTAATTAAAAAAAATCAAGGTACTAAATAACAACATAGTTAACTTATAGTTGAGAGTTGAGACTCATTTTAGGTTCTAAAAAATAATCAAATTTATATTTTTCTCATTTATTTAGTATAGACATACTAATTTAACAAAATTTAATTTTCTCTTTAGTAAACTAAGTAATTAAAGAAACTCTAAGTTTGACAAGAAAAAATTGTTTATACATGCTAAGTTTTATCTCAATGAGTCTCCAAGTATTGACTCACTACGGGAGATACTGCAGATACCGGCTCCACCGGACGGCCCTTGCACTTTTGAGCCGTGAAAATTTAAATAAATAAAGAGTTAACGGCTGCATTTAAATCGAGCCGTCCCCTTTCTTTATTCCCGGCTCAAAAGTAGAGCCGTGACAGTCACTTTTCTTTCCTGGCTCTAAAATTAGAGCTGTTAGTATTATTTTTTATTTTATGGCTCAATATTAGAGCCGTGAGTAATTTTTTTTTGTTGCGGCTCAATATTAGAGCCGTGAGTATTATATTTTTTTACGGTTCAATTTTTTTTTTTTTACAGCTACATCGTTTTTAGAGAAACCCTTATTCACGTCGTTTTTGGTAACCGTCGTCGTTTGGCAACCCTTCTTCTCCCTCCATTCTTTTTCGCCTGTTCCTCTTCTTTTCCTGGCGCTTTGGCACACCTTCTTCTTCTCAATCGATCTGGATTTGTTTAATCAGGTTTGTCCTCCCTTTAGTCTAATTTTTCAAAGAATCAACGCTCTCATAACCCCTAATTTCGCCAGCAGCATCACAATCAACAATTTCTGCCACTATTATAAACCCTAATTTTGCAAGGAGCGAGCATCAATCTACAATCTCAAGGTATTCATTATTTTAACCTTGTAGTCGTTTTCAGAAACCATAGTCTTTTAGGAATTTTACGGATTTGTTAGCTAGGGAAGGAATCAAAATACTAGACTAACGAGTTTTAGGGATTTTTTTTGCTATTTCCAGTGGTGGAGAGAGTATGGAGTGGATGATGTAAGCATCAAGATACTCTTCTGTGGCATATGCCATACCGATCTCCACTTCGCCAAGAACAACTGGGGTATCACTATGTACCCTGTCGTCCCCGGGTAAGTTAGTTTTAGTATCTAACTTAAAAATCTAAACTAGTAAACTTTATTATATCTAATTAATTTATAGTGGGAGCACTGCAGGCACTAGATTACTGGGGTGGTGGTGAAGACTGGTTTGGGTCCTAGTGCTGGAGGCAGCTGTGATTGATCCCTGAGGTCTTGGGGAAGCTCAATGGATTGATGGTCTTGAATTCGTCTCACAATCAGTTGGAGGTGTGTTTTCAGTTAACTTATTTAGTCTCAGTTCGATGGTGATGTTCTATCGTTCACATGTTATTGCACATCGTGTGTTTATGTCCGGTATTTGGTTGATTCTGGTGATGCATGTGAATTATGGGCAGAACATTTGATGTTTGTATTCATTCAGCAATTTATAACATTAGCAAGTGATAAATAAGCTATGATTCAGATCAAATTTTTTGTCTCATGTTGCGGCTCATCGAAAACTCAAATTTCTTGGTAATCTTTCTTTTTTCGAGTGTTGCTTTTTTTCATTCATTGGACTATACAAGCAGCTTTCTTCATCATTGGAAGATAAATGAGTCTATCTTATCAATATCTTTATTAATGTCTCTTGTTGCTAAATAAATTCCCCCATAGGTATGGTTATAACAACCTGACTTGGTCAAAACTTGAACTTGAGGTGCAGGCACATGAAAACAAAAAGCTCCGATACGGAAGGGTTACAACAGCAGAGATGGTTCAAGAAGTTCAGAAGTTATTTTCTGCAGCAAGGCTTAACGTGGATGCAGAGAAGCAGTCTTTGCTCGAAAATACATTGTCCTTGCAGGAAAAATCTGGAGTCATCTCAAGCAGCTCTTAGGCTTGAACAGGTTCGTAAATCATAAACAACTTATTAAATGTCGTTAAATTAGACCGAGTTTAGATTTGTATGAGAAGCATAAAAATGATGTTATCTGTGGAGATTTAGCATTTAAAAAAAATGATTTCCTTTAAAACAATGTCTCTTATGCACTATTGTTGATGTTTTTATCAGATGCACTTTGACCATGTATATGGAGCTTACTTTGATTATGGAAATCATATAGAGAAGGTATGATGTCTATCTATGTCTGTGTATTCTTGATTTTGTCATGCAAAGTGGTTATTTTTCTCACTGTATGCTGTTAGAAGCAGAATGGTGTCTGCCTCATTTACTGTGAATGTGTCTTTTTTTTTTTTTTTTTTCAAATATGTAACAATAGTTTGTTGTATGATTGAGTTTGAAATAACTTTGACTAAGCTTTGATTGTTGTTATATGATTGGGTTCTGTAAATAATGTGTGTTACATTGTTGTTATATGATTGGGTTCTGTAAAGAATTTGTTTTTGTGAAAAGTATATATACAAAGCAAGCAGCATGTATTTCTATATTTTTTTTTTAATTTAAAGAATAATGTTACGGCTCAATAAAAAAGCCACTATAAATTTATTGCGGCTCAATAAAAGAGCCGCAAGGAAATTAATTGCGGCTCTTTTATCGAGCCGCAGGAAATTAATTGCGGCTCAAATATTGAGCCGTAAGAAAATTAATTGCGGCTCTCCCAAAAGAGCCGTAGTATTTCTCCCGACTCTTCATTTAGTGGCTCTACTATGATTGAGCCGTTAAGTTTTGCTGGCTTATTTTTTTAGCCGCTATCTATTATATTTGAAGCCCTTAACACAATTGTCTCCTGTAGTGACTATGCGACTTTAGAGTATATCTCATCAATTTGGAAATTACATTGATAATATGCGTTATGATGAGAGATATGACTAGAGAAGTTTAGTAAACTTTTATAGAGCTTATTGAGATAGAAAACATATCGTTTTGCGCAAATTTATTCGTTTCAGAATATATATTTGACTCTTCTGGTGGTGACAATAAGTGTGGAAATAGTTTTTCAGTAATAATTTATGTGAACAATAAAGTGTGACATCACCGGTTAGGACTTTTAAATAATTGTTTAATCACGTACATAGAGCGGCATATATAGTCGAAGATTGCTATTGATGTTATTATCTATGGATTTCAAAATCTGAAATCTCTAAGAGCACACTTGTAAATTTTAGTTAGCTCTATTTTGCTAAAGTATGAATTCTAATTACTCTACACTAATACACTAATGACAGTTATATGTATATTTTTTATATAGCGGACCCTATTGTAAAATTTCACGTACGTTTTGCATACAAGTAAACTATTACAGTCAGAATTTTACTTGTATTGTATACCTTTTGTACGTTTGCATCAATAAATCTCTAGTTTTCACTAGTTTATCCTGATCCACCACTGATCAAGAATTATCCTTTTAATAATTGGATGGAACTAATTTATCATTTATTTATAAAACCTATATAAATTCATGAAATTCTATTAACTTATTACTAAACACGCGTAAGATAGAGTTCACAGTTTTGAAAGATTGTAATGGGTGATAAATGTGGGTTAGGAAGAGTAGGGTCCAAAGATGATAATGGTTCCGCTACCAACTAGCTAGACTTAAAGTTTTCTTTGGATGTATCTGACAAAGAGTATGGCAATGGTGAACTCAATTCATGAAAATACGATGTAACGTTCCCTTAGTTAGATGTCTCAAATTTATAGTATTTTCGAAACTTGAAAATAAGAAAATATTTATAGGCTGCATTATATCTTATAAACTCACTCGATATAAGTTCTAATTATTTAAGGTCTAACACATAAATACTCGTTGAAAACTTAATAATATTTTGTTAATTTAGTGGATCCCAAGTTTCTATCAACTATCCAAAAAAAGTTCACATCATCCTTGTTTTTTTTTTGCCAACGGAAAACTTTATTGATCAAGCAAATAAACATCAATTCAGAGCATAATCAAACAACATAATAGACATAAGAGAAGATGGGGTAATGAATCTCAATATAGATGACACATCTCCTTCCTGGATTGAATAGCAATCCAATTTGCGTATCGATTTGCACTTCAACTAATGAACTTCCAATAAATCTTCGGGAAATGATTTTCTCTTTGTTGAATGGAACTAATGATGTTGGCAAGATTCCAATCAATTGTAGTCTCCCTCGAATTTGGCGAATGATGTACACTGCATCCGATTCAATGACTACTTTCTCCCATCGATGAAAAACGGCCAACTCCACCGTTTGTAATATGACCATAGCTCCAACATATGTTGCAATAATATCTTGGAATGAGGAATGGCGTCCTACAATGATCCTACACTCACTATCTCAAGCAATAACATCGGTTCCACCTCGTCCTGTTCCCTGCAACAAAGAGCCATCACAACAAATCGATATGATGTCACCCGGTGGGCGAATCCATAAATGATTCGCAGCTCCATGACGTAGTTTCCCGTCCTTCTCTGTCCAGCGATCTCGAGCACTCCACAATTCCGCACTAAAACATTGAATATGATTCACCACTATCATTGGATTTGGAACGTCTCTTTTGTAAATTACTCAACATATTTCCTTCCAAATATTCCACGCCCTGACCTCCATTTGAAGTTTTAAAAAAGCTCCAAATCAGCCCCACGTTCCTCGTTGAGTCTCGTTTCCTCCACAAAATTGGGCCAAGTCGGCACACTTCCATATTGCCAACGAATACCCATTCCACAAAAAAAACGGTATTAGTCCAATGACAATGCAAAAATACATGATCCGCCGTCTCCGTTCCATTAAAAATAGGACACTTAGAGGATAAATCAATCCCCCTTCGGTTCAACTCATCAAACATGGGTAGGGCTCTTACGCAACTTTTCCAAAGAAAATGTTTTACCTTTGGCGCGGCATTACCCTTCCAAATATATCACTAAATTGCAAACAAAAATGATATTTAATTGGTGGGGCTCGTTAATTGCAGGGTTGGGGCTGCTTCACGAAGTGAACGGTACACGAGGCTCGGCTTCGCTTTAACCGTTCTCGAGGTTGGCCACACATTTCTGTCCGGCCCTCCCTCACATTGAGTTCGGATTGCTCGAATCATTACTTGCTCGGCTTGAGAAATCATTGGCTCAATTGGAGTGAGGTCTCAATGTCTTTCTGGTGGACGTAGGAGATGCGAAACTCGCATATCTAAAACCACCTGGGCTGCATTTTCGGACCCAAGTCGGTAATGATCAATACCGGTTAATGACGCATCATGAAACACCCGAATTGGTTCTCCATTTCCAATTCACCAAAGCCCGCCTTGGATAAGTGTGTCCCGTCTCTCAAGTATACTCGACCAAGCCCAAGAATCTCGACCACCTTTCAACCTCTCCAAAAAGTCGGTATGTGGGAAGTAGATGCCCTTTAAGAGAGTCTGTCCCAAAAAGCGTCGGGATTCGAGTGCAAATGCCACACCGTCTTGGTAAGCATTGCAAGATTAAAGGTTTTCATGTCCCTAAATCCCATGCCACCATCTTCATTTGATCGCTTCCAATGCATCTTTCTCTAATATCCCTTCTTTCCCCATCAAAATCGAGTTATTGACTTGTCACCAAATAACACCAATTCTCGGGGAACTTACAAAGAGCCATCAAGTATGTTGAGATTGCCGTTATAATCGCTTTTATTTGGACCTCCTTACCTGTTGTATTAAGGAAGAGATTCTTCCAACCATGAATTTTATTTGTTATACGATCATTGAGAAAACTCAATGCTTCTCTCTTGGACCGACCCTAAATAGTTGGGAATCCCAAGTATTTCCCCGCATCCTCGCCCGCCTTAATTCCCAAGATGGCTTCAACAGTTTGCTTCGTAGCTTGATCCACATTCACCCCAAAATAGATGCATGATTCACTCCAATACATAAATAAATACCAAATCACTATATAAAGTTTATTTTAAAAAACAGTTATTCAAAACACGCTAATATTCAAATAACTAAAAAAAAAAACTTTTTAGAAACATTATGTCAAGTAAACTCTCTATAATAAATGTCATATCATACATTCGGAGATGTAAGAAGGTGACGAGGCGGTGAAACAAATTGAGTCCGTCGGAAGCATGCGGATGCACGTCGAATGTGAAGTGGGATAGTGGATTCATGGCCAGCATACAGTTTGATGCGTATAATTTTGAGGTAAATATATTATTAATTATAATTATGGTATTTCATTTTAGAATAAAAAAAATCTCATACTTTTTTAAAAATAAATTTATAGAGTTTGTGTAATAATCACCGTTTTTTTAGTTTCACACTATTTTTATTTTTTATAACAAAAAATATTTAAGTCGGTAATGATCAATACCGGGTACCGACGCATCATGAAACACCCGAATTGGTTCTCCATTTACAATTCGCCAAAGCCAGCCTTGGATAAGTGTGTCCCGTCCCTCAAGTATACTCGACCAAGCCCAAGAAGCTCGACCACCTTTCAACTCCTCCAAAAAGTCGGTATGTGGGAAGTAGAAGCCCTTTAAGAGCTTCTCCCAAAAAGTGTCGGGATTTGAGTGCAAACGCCACGCCGTCTTAGTGAGCATTGCCAGATTAAAAGTTTGTGTGTCCCTAAATCCCATGCCATCGTCTTCATTTGACCGCTTTTTATGCATCTTTCTCTCATCTCCCTTTTTCCCCTACCAAAATCGAGTGATTGACTTGTCACCGAATCACACCAATTCTTGGGGAACTTACAAAGAGCCATCAATTATGTTAAGATCTTCGTTATAACTCTTTTAATTTGGACCTCCTTACCCGTTGTATTAAGGAAGAGATGCTTCCAACCATGAATTTTATTTGTGATACGATCCTTGAGAAAACTCAGTGCTTCTCTCTTGTACCGACCCCAAATAGTTGGGAGTCCCAAGATTTTCCCCGCATCCTTGACCGCCTTAATTCCCAAGATGGCTTCAACACTTTGCTTAATAGCTTGATCCACATTCACCCCAAAATAGATGATGGACTTACTCAAATTGATGTTTTGTCTCGAGGCTTGGCTATACGCCTCAAAGATTGATGCATCATGATGGTGGGATAGGAGCGCAGAAATCGTTGATTCTATGAATACCCGAAATCAAACGCAGGATTGAGGGAAAAACCTCGATTTTCTGATTTATCAATAACTGAATGTAAAATTCGGCCAACAATATCTTAAATAGAAAACCCTACACTATGAAATAACCCAAAATAACGAACAAGTCCCGAATAAATTGAAAACTATTAAAAAAGAGACCCGAAATAACATAAAAATGCGATTTTGACCCCTCAGATGATGGAATTTGGCCAAAAAGCAGTGCAGTTCACAATGAGTGATTTTGGACCGGAACGCTGTTTCGCCCGAAAAACACTATTCACGCGCCAAAATCAAAACGTTCGCCAGAAAAATACTATTCAAGGCCAAAAATCTTCGAAACTACTCGGTTCCGCCTGCATCATTCCCTCCGGGGTAGACAAGATTTGTCCTCGAATCTAGATTCGGATCCTCGTCGGAAGGATCATCGCCAGTAAACGGGATAAGGTGCTTCACGTTGAACACATCAGAGGTGTGGATATGTCCGGGTAGTTGAAGACGGTAAGCATTAGGATTTATCTTCTCGACAATCTCCACGGGACCAATCTTTTTTGCTGCCAACGTATTATACCCATGAGTAGGAAAGCGATCCTTGGTAAGAATAGCCCACACAATATCGCCAACTTCAAACTCTACCGCTCGCCGTTTCAGATCAGCGTGTGCTTTGTATTGGGCAGTATGGGTGGTCAGTTGGGTATGGGTCGCCTGATGGACCTGATGAAGCTGTGATATGAAATCCTCGGTTGTGGCATGAGCACGGACCTTGCTAGGCAATGTGAGCAGGTCAAGCGGACCACTAGGGGAGAGGTCATATACCACATGAAAGGGACTGAAACCTGTTCTACGGTTAACAACATGATTGTGCGCAAATTCTGCTTGGGACAACTTTAGATCCCACGACTTCATATGGTCACCAACCAAGCTGCGCAAAAGATTGCCAAGAGAGCGGTTTACCACCTCAGTTTGCCCATATGTTTAAGGATGATAAGCACTAATGAAGTTTAGATGGGTGTTGACCAAGCGCCATAAGCTCCTCCAAAAGTGGCTCAGAAAATGAGTGTCTCTTTCTGAAACAATAGACGCGGGAAGGCCATGCAGCCGATAGACATCACGAAAATACAGCTGAGCGACATTTATGTCATCCGCCGTGCACTTGCACGGAATAAAATGGGCCATCTTCTAAAAACAATCGACCACGACATAAATAGAGTCATTCCCGCGCTAAGTACGGGGAAGACCAAAGACAAAGTCCACGCTAACATCAGACCACGGTTGCGTCGGAATGGGTAGCGGCATATATAATCCAACATTAGTTGAGGCCCCTTTTGTTAGTTGGCAAATATGACAGCGAGCCACGAACTTAGCTACTTCTCTCCTCATCGATGGCCAGTAATAAGAGGCAGAAACAAGCTGGAGAGTACGATCACGTCCCACGTGACCCTCATTATGTAGCTCTTGGATAATCTTCTCACGGAGGCTGCAATTAGGAATGCATAATTGGGTGCCACGAAAGATAAACCCATCCTTCATAATAAAATCAATATGCCCTCCTGCCTGAATCTTTGCAATCACGCCGGAAAAGAAAGGATCATCGACATATAATTCAGCGAATGATTCAAAACAGGGTACCTGAAGGCGCATTTCAGCAAGGAGACCGTGACGCCGACTCAGAGCATCAGCCACACGATTAGCGACCCCCGCCTTGTGTTTAATCAAAAAAGTGAACTGCTGCAGATAAGAAAGCCAAGAGGCGTGTCAATGAGAGACCTTATCCTGACTGCCGAGGTGCTTGAGGGAGTCGTGGTCAGTGTAAAGAACAAACTCCTGCTGAAAAAGATAGTGGCGCGAATGCTTCACTGCTTGGACAAAGGCATAAAACTCCATATCATAAGTGCTGAAACGAAGCTTAGCACCAGACAGTTTCTCGCTAAAATAAGCCATAGGGCGACCGGCTTGACTAAGTACATCGCCAATACCAGTCTTGGAGGCATCACAGTGAAGTTCAAACGGTTGGGAAAAATCTGGGAGCACCAATATGGGGGCAGAGGTTAATTTTCGTTTTACCTCAAGGAACGTCGTGTCAGCCTTAGGAATCCAGTGAAACTTCGTGCCTTTTATACAATCCGTGATAAGAGCCATAATACCGCTGAAATGGGGTATAAAGCGTCGATAAAAATGACGCTAAACCGTGAAAGCTACGCACCTCTGTGATTGACGTGGGTTACGTCCACTGCTCAATAGCACTAATTTTGCTCGGATCAGCACGGAGCCCTTCGCTAGAGATGACATACCCCCAAAAAGTTGGTTGTGTAAGCATATGGTGATGGGTGCCGTAAATGGAAGCCTATTATATGTATATGTTACCTAAGTTAATTGGGTACATGTCACATTAGAACATTGGGACAGACCCAAATCCCAATTGACATGAGAGGCCCAAAATTGGGCCTCCCTTATACATAGGCCGACCGAATTGTTAGTGAGGGGTAAAGTGGATTTTTATCCACTTTACTCCTCCTATATATATGGGGTGTTAGGGGTTTTATTAGGTTAATCCTTAATTCCACCTTAGAGTGTTTTAGAGAGAAAAACCATCCCCCATAACACCCTAGTTCGGCCGAACCACACATACACCAAGAGTGTGCCAATTTGCCTTCGAGCAAACACTCCGGAGATCTGTCCCTTTCCAAGAATCGATCTGAGGCTTTGCTATGAAGAATATACCACGTAGGGCTTCCTTCACAAGAACCCCTATGGGTGCTGACCGGAGGATCGTGAACTCCATGCTACAAGGATCTTGGGACTACAGACTACTGTTGAAGTTTGTGCAAATCTTCCGCTGCGTAATTTCGATTACTAGCATATACCATGGTTTTAGTTTCCGTAGTGATTACTCCCCGTAATCTAACAGTGGTATCAGAGCTTGTGTTAGGAGTTCATCATTTTGATAAATTGGTGTTCTTGAAAATTTAATATTTGGACCTAAGTTTGCAAACGAAGAAGGATAAAGTCGGTTAAATGATTTTCCTTCCATACGCCTTGAACGATAAGCAGTGTTTTAAAAACCGGACCGGACCGGCGGTCGGACCGCGAACCGGGCATATCAGCGGTCCGGTTCTGGTAAATTATAAGACTGCACAGTTAAACCTGTTTGATACGGTCAAACCGGGTTGGATCGGGTCAGACCGGACAAACCGGTACCGGTCCGACCGTAACAGTAAAGATCATAATTTTTTTGTCAAGAAAATATTAATGGGGTGTAGATGGATTCGAACCTCCGACCTACACTAGATATAACGTAATGCTACCACCAAGCTGCATGTCTAGATGTTGATGAAAGGACAGATTAATAAATGTTACCAAGATTTCTAAATCCTAATAATGTAATCAGCAATGGAACTGGGTTGAACCGGGTTGGACCGGTTAGACCGGGAACCGGTCACCTTTCCGGTTCAAGGCCCGGTCCGGTTTTCAAAACACTGACGATAAGTCAAGCTAGGCATTCAAATTAAATGGCACCTTTCAATAAGCACAATTCGTAAACTTAATGTTCGAGTCATTCTATCAGACGTTCCCTATGGGATGAAGAAGGGTGACTCACATATATGTAAAACTGTGTTCCAATGTAATCGGTAAGACACGTCACCATAAAAGCTAAAGAATGATAATGAGCTAAAATCATATCATCATGCGACATTAAAATTGCGCACAAAACACGTATTTGGGACAAGAGTATGTTA
This sequence comes from Clarkia xantiana subsp. parviflora, assembly GCA_036873135.1. NCBI lineage: Eukaryota > Viridiplantae > Streptophyta > Magnoliopsida > Myrtales > Onagraceae > Clarkia > Clarkia xantiana. The sequence goes on from JAPTYO010000011.1 coordinate 9,396,265, forward strand.
CCTACTCTTAAAAGATACCTGTTTAAAGATTTTTGAAAAATGGTGTCGTGGTCGAACATGAGACATTACATCACTTGATGACGAATTTTCAATGCATGGTCAGTTTCAAACTGATGCAGTCTTGATCAAACCGGAGCAGGATAACACTGACAATCAGGTCCCACTTAATTCGAGTGGGAGAGATTTGAACCGGCAACTCAAGTGAATGATATGGTAAATGATAACCTCACTCTAACGACTATTAGTGAGCATTGGAAAGAACTCAAGTGGAGAAATGGAGGAAAACAATAAAAGAAAGAGATCGCCTAAATGAAAGCCATTATAGTCTATAGTTGATTCACCTGCTAACCACAGGGGCACAAGGATAAGGTGCGTCCTGAAAGAAGGCTCACTACTGATGGAAAAGGCCGGGCGGTTCGAAACCCCGACTTGTTGCGAAAGGAAATATGCAATTTCACGGAGTGGACTTTGACGAAACATACTCACCAACTGTGCGTAACACCACAGTACGGGCCATTCTGGCCCTGGTCGCAAGTCTCGGTCTCGAGCTGCACCAAATGGATGTTAATACCGCATTCCTCCACGGGAACCTGGAGGAAGAGATCTACATGGAGCAACCAGAGGGTTTCATTACTCATGGTAACGAACGTAAAGTTTGTAAACTCCAAAGGTCCATCTACGGTCTTAAACAGTCGTCTCGACAATGGTACCGCATATTCTACGAGGAAATCGTAGGAAACGGATTCGTGAATCTTTACGAGGATCCGTGCGTGTATTATAAGACCTCCGAGTCTAAGTATGTCATCTTAACCTTATACGTGGACGACATACTCTTTGTCGTAAACGACGTGAGTTTTATGAACAAGTCAAAGTCATGGTTGGCATCTGTATTTGAGATGAAAGACATGGGAGAAGCCACGCACATGATATGCATTAAAATTGCTAGAGATCAGGCTACCCGGAAATTATGTCTGCCTCAAGAATCCTATATCAACAAACTGTTGAAAAAGTTCAGATTACAGGATGCCAAACCCGTGGATACGCCGGTGGTGTTTGGGTGCGCAAGGTCAAAACGTGACGGCCCCAAGAACCTGCCCGAGCGAGAACAGATGAAGGGTGCAGAGTATTTAAACATGGTCGGTGCTGTCAAAATTGATATGAACAAGGCTTACGATAGGGTGCAGAGTCTTTCTCCTTGCTTATGCCGCCATTTCATGGATGAGCAAGAAGCAAACCTGTGTCGCGCTGTCCACGATGGAATCAGAATTCGTAGACCTCTCCAAGAATGAACAATAAGCGGTTTGGCTGAAAAGACTTCTTATTGCGCTGCTTGATGGCGATGTCAGGAGTAAACCTGTGAAGGTGTTCTCTAACAGTCAGGCAGCCATTGCGGCAGTAAAGAATCTGAAGTACCATAGTAGGACCAAACACATTGATGTGAAATACTTTTATGCTAAATCTATGGTAGAAGACAATATAATCACTTTGGAATACTTGTCCACTGATAACATGGTTTCGACCCATTAACTAAACCACTACGCATGGAGATATTCGAAAAGCATGTAAAACTGCTTGGATTGCGTAGGGTTTAAAAGTGACATGTATCTGTGATAACATTTTGATAATTGAAAGTTACATTTTTGATAAACGACAGAATTGCAATTGATTTATGATATATCGACGACATAATGTTTGAATACATCAGATTTACGGTCTATAAACTAAGTCGTAGGAGGACGCAATCCTCTTCCAAAACTATGTCGAACGTGGGCCTTACCTAGTCACACAGGTACGGTCGTCTTGCGGTGGAGGGAGGCCTCTACCAAGCAAGGCTGGCTAAGAATCAGGGGGATAAACCTGATTACGCAATACGATTATCTAGTCTCGAAGTAACTCGACACGATCTTCATTTTGCACATCGCCGTGATGAACTATGTTCGTCATTAAACCACATTCTGGGCCAGATGAGAATCTGCGATAGCATGATTGACATATCCAATTCCTGTCAACTTAAAAGTTCAGGTATGCTATCAACGCATGCTTCATACTGCGCGTGCCATGTACGACCACGGGGTCACAGCTTGGTTGTGCTAGATAAGAATCCTCTTGATTCGAGCGGGCGCAAACTTCTTCACCTCAAGCGTGTGATTGATCCCGGGAGTATTATGAAGAGGCACCCAAAGTATCCTCACGGACTCGGAACTCATATCTAAGGTCAGGCTCAATGTTCGCTTCCCTGCGTACGAGCGTAGTGCTGAACAAAAAGGCCAAGTGACCACATCTTTGGAAACCGGTTGGGTTTAACTAAGGATATGAGCGATGGGGATGGTCAAGTTCACCTGTAATTCACCAAATCTTGTTTTCACTAGGTGGCCACCAACTAAATATTAGTTGAAGGTTGTGAATACTTTTACGGATGCCTTGGAGAAGTGTTCCTATGAGGAAACTAGGAAAAAGGAGAATTATCAGTTGACCTAGGATACAGTGCGACACTATATAAATGTTGTTTATAACAGGTTGATTGGAGAAAAGGGAATCAACGTTCCGCGCGCGCTACAACACTCCTAACATATGAGTAGCACGATACCCGTCGTGTCCGCCGGTCGCACGGCAAACCTCGTATGAAATATTCGAAAGCAAGGGCGAGATCAAAGGAGTGAAACGTTGATGCAGATTTTGACGACAATACATTAACAGGCACCCTCCCATTCCAGCTAGTGGGAGCTATAAGCATATGGTGCTGGGCGCCGTAAATGGAAGCCCATTATATGTATATGTTACCAAGTTAATTGGGTACATGTCACGTTAGACATTGGGTCAGACCCAAATCCCAATTGACATGAGAGGCCCAAAATTGGGTCTCCCTTATACATAGGCCGGCCGAATTATTAGTGAGGGGTAAAGTGGACTTTTGTCCACTTTACTCCTCCTATATATATGGGGTGTTAGGGGTTTTATTAGGTCAATCCTTAACTCCACCTTAGAGTGTTTTAGAGAGAAAAACCCTCCCCGATAACACCCTAGTTCGGCCGAACCACACATACACCAAGGGTGTGCCAATTTCCCTTCGAGCAAACACTCCGGAGATCCGTCCCTTGCCAAGAATCGATATGAGGCTTTACAGTGAAGAATATACCACGTAGGGCTTCCTTCACAAGAACCCCTACGGGTGCCGACCGGAGGATCGTGAACTCCATGCGACAAGGATCTTGGGACTAAAGACTACTGTTGAGGTATGTGTGAATCTTCTGTTGCGTAATTTCGGTTACTAGGATGTACCATGGTTTTAGTTTTCATAGTGATTACTCCATGTACTAACAGGTTGAAGAGGTCATGAAATCACATTTAGCAACAACGGAAAAGAACTTGTGTTTGCGCAGGACTGATAATACTTCCCTCAAATGGATGAGGTGTTACTCCGGGGTGCTGCTATATATCAGAATGTCATCGAAATAAACGACATCAAACTTTCCAATGAATGGACGGAGGGCCTGATTCATCACACGCATGAAGGTGCAAGGCGCATTCGAAAGCTCGAAAGGCATCACAAGCCACTCATATAAGCCTTCACGAGTTTTAAAAGTTGTTTTCCATTCGGATCCGAATTTGATGGTAACCACTCTTTAAATCCAGTTTGCTGAACACACAAGCACCACCCAGTTGATCTAATAAATCATCCAAACGAGGAATGGAAAAACGATAGCATACCGTTATTTTATTGATTGCCCGACTGTCGACACACATACGCCAGGTGCCGTCCTTTTTGAGGGTGGGAGGGCTGGGACAGTGTCGGACCTAAAATCCGACCTAAGGCGATTTACGTTTTGAAAACGTGGAATTTTGAATAGAGTCGCCACTAGTTAATAAAGGTTAACTAGAATCCTAAATTACCTAAATGTATAACGAATTAAACACCCAGGTATTAAATCGGTCTACGATCAGAAATTCGAGTTCGGGGGTTCTATTACGAATTAAAAATATAGATCTTTAATTACGCCCTTTCGGTACTCAATTCACTTAATTTGCAAATTTTAAAATTTAAATATGCGTAACGACTAATTAATCTAATGTTATAAAGAAGACTAAACTAATTTATATGCGGAACTATTATTAACGACAAATATAAGCATGAAAAACTATTAAACTTTTAAAACTCCTAATTAAGATAAAAACTAAACGAAACTAAACATGATACAATTTAATAATTACATGTCATATACATATATACAATAACACATGCTATCTTATCTAAATTACCCAATTAACATGACATAAAGTAATCATGAGAATAATAATAAATAATAATATTAATAATATGAATAATTAGAAAATAACAGAAATAATTAACTATTTAAATAATAATAATTAATTTAATTTTTTAAAAAAAAACAAAGCAGCGGGAATACTTGTGAGGAGATGAAGACACAGCAGGGAGGACGGCACCGGATCTGGGACGGACGGCACCGGCAGGACAGGCGGCGCCGGCAGGAGAAGACCACAGCGACGGTTGCCGGCGGGCGGACAGATGACGGCGGGGCGAAATGAAGCAGGAAGCACTGGCGCAATCGGATGGAAGGGTCGTCGGAGAAGGCAGACGAAGGGCAGCCGGCAACGCGGGGTGGAGCTCTGGTCGTGGTCTGGAGACGGCGCGACGGTCAGGCGAGGCGTGGCTGCTGGTCCGGCGGGGCGTGGCTGCTGGTCCTGCGGGAAGAGCAAACCAAAAGAAAAAAAACTTTTTTGACACTAGATGACAAAAATCGCACGGATCCCGATAAGAGCTGATTTATTATTTTCTGTTGTCCCCAATTTACATGTAAAAAGAATCTATTTATAGCTAAACTAGGACACCCAAACTAGGAAAATCAAATCTGAAAAATATACACCATTAATATTCCGAAAATATACATATATATTTATGTACTTTACCATAAATACACATAATATATTTTCTGAATATTTTACAATAAATAGTGCATATACACTATCCTATTTTAAGCCAGTCCCATCTTTAGAAACTTCGAGACCTTCCATATTTAAATACTTCCTTCTTTTGACGCGTCACATATGACATTTTGAACGTGCTATGCGCGGACCAAAACTTAGGTGTTTACAGCTTGCCCCTCTTTGGGCGAATTCTCGTATAACAAGTTCGAGGGGATTTGTCCAAAGACGAGTAAACACTAATTTTGGTTGGGAAGTATATCTTCTTTCGAGTCTTCCAATCTTCAAGGAAACTCCCGGCTTATTTCGGAAAGTGCAAAAAAGTATCTGTCGGCGGTGCCCCTGTTGGCGGTGCCTCTATTAGCGTGCCCCTGTTGGCGATGTAGAAAGTAGAACCTCTGTCGGCGGTGCCCCTGTTGGTGGTGCCTCCATTGGTAGCGCAGAAAATAGAACCTCCGTCGGCGGTGCCCCTGTTGGCGGTGCCTCCATTGGTCGTGTAGAAAATAAAACCTCCGTCGGCGGTGCCCCTGTTGGCAGTGCCTCCATTGGTAGTGCAGAAAGTAAAGCCTCCAGTGGCGTGCAAAAAAGTAAAGCCTCCAGTGGCGTGCAGAAAAGTAAAGCCTCCAGGGGCATGCGGAAAAGTAAAGCCTCCAGTGGCGTGCAGTAAAGTAAAATATTGATCGATGTTGCCTCCAGTGGCGAGCGACAAGGAAAAGCCTCCAGTGTCGTGCAATAAAGTAAAACTTTTGGTGATGATTGGTAACAGAAGACCTCTACGTCAGACAGTACCAACAACCTCTGGTGACGCCTCTAGTGGCGAGTGGTAACGGAAAAACCTCTACGTCAGACCGTACCGAAAAACCTCTGGTGATATCTCTGGTGGCGAAAGACCTCTACGTCAGACCGTACCGGAGAACCTTTGGTGATGCCTCTAGTGGCGAGTGGTAACGGAAGACCTCTACGTCAGGCCGTACTGGAAAACCTCTGGTGATATCTCTGGTGGCGGAAGACCTCTACGTCAGACCATACCGAAGACCCTTTGGCGATGCCTCTAGCGGCGTATGTCGGAGAAGAGCCTCTAGTGGCGTCCGTTGGAGAAGTGCCTCTAGTGGCGTAACTTGCGAAGGCTGAATACTAAGGCTTCGTTCGTCGGGGTTGACTCGCAGGAAGCTGGAAAACTCCAGATCCTGATTGTCGGTTGTGACTTGTAGGAACAGACTGTAACAGTCCTACTCATCATTTGAGTGGTGACTTGCGAGAACAGACTGTAACCGTCCCGTTTTCCGTGAATTTGACTCGTAGGAACAGACTGTAACAGTCCTACTCGTCCTTGAATGGTGACTTGCGAGAACAGACTGTAACCGTCCCGCTTGCCGTGAAGTTGACTTTGGAAGACGCTGCTTGCGCATGAGTGTTTGTCCCTAATTTTTTCCTAAATTGTGCATTGTGCGACAACCTAGCAGGATCTTTTTTTTTTTTGAGAATTTCTTTTTTTTCTCTCCTTTTGCCACGGCCGATTGAGAGATTTTCGACCGTGCCCCGCGGTTTTTTATATTTTCTTTCCTTTTGCCATTATTGCAATTTACGAATTTGCAACCATGCCCCTCATTTCCTGATTTTTCCTAGGCCGCCCTTTCGGGTTTTCAACCTAGCGGAAGCACTCTTTATTTGGTAGCCGATTAAACGGTGGTTGTGACTCGTACTTTATTTTCCACCTCGATGCGGGAGTATTTGTAGCCATTTGGAAGGTGACTGTGACCCTTTTCTCACCGTCTTCGATGTGGTGGGAGCTCTTTTGATTGTAGCCATTTGGAGGGTGGCTGTGGCCCTTTATTCCTCGTCTCTGATCCGGGAAACACTCTTTGTATGTAACCATTTTGAGGGTGGTTGTGGCCCTTTCACTTAATATCCGCCATCGATGTTTCGGATACGCTCTTTTTGATTGTGGTTGTTTAGAGGGACGACTGTGACCCTTTCTTTTATTTTCCTGCCCTCACCGGGTTCGCGGGATCACCTTTTTTGTGTAGCCATTTTAAGGGTGGCTGTGGCCCTTTCAAATAACTTCCCGGCCTCACAAGATTCGCGGGAACACTCTGTATATGTAGCCATTTTGAGGGTGGCTGTGGCCCTTTCTTTATTTCCCCGCCCTCACCGGGTTCGCGGGGTTACTCTTTTATCTGTAGCCGTTTGGAGGGTGGCTGTGGCCCTTTCACTTATTTCCCACTTTTGATATTGCGGGAGCGCTCGTTATTTGTAGCCATTTTGAAGGGTGGCTGTGGCCCTTTCTTTGTAGTCGTTTTAGGGACGCCTGAGATCCTTTTTATTTGTAGTTGATTTAGGGCCAACTGTGACCCTTTTATTTCTTCACTGCTCTCACAAAATATGCATGAGCACTCTCTTTATTTTTCTGTAGCCGATTAAAGGGCGGCTGTGACCCTAAAGAAAAATGATTTTTTTTTTTTTGCTTTTTTTTTTTTTGCCTTTTTTGTTTGCTTTTTTTTTTTTTTTTTTGCTTTTTTTTTTTAAACAAAAATTTAACGAAAATAATCAACAACAATTATGTACATCCCCCTAATGGCAAATTTGAAAATTTTAATTCAAAACATCTTCTTGAGAAGGACACAGCTGATTGATTCGAAATATGTTGGTCGCGTCGACGACCTGGATTGACCTTATGACCAATGGATGACATATGCAATGATCTCGAATTCTCAAGTGCCCCAGCTATTGCTCAATTTCGTCTGGGGATGCCCAATGGCTAGCACCTACTGGGTTAGGCTCGTCGCATGTAGGATGAATGACCTTGTTGATGAACACACATGGATGGTGTTGAGTTTGGCACAGTAGTCCGCAAATGGTAAATGCATAGATATCGCATGAGGTATCTGGGATAAATTCGACAGCTTGCGGCGAGCAAAGGGTCACGCACGAGATGTGCTCTTCGGGGCTTTGATTAGGATGATTATCCAAACTGCACAATGATTAAGGAAAAACTCAAACTTCGGGGATAAAAATGATCACAACTTTCCTTACCTGGGTGTTGGATTTTTTTCTAGTGGGGAAATGTGCTCGCTATGCGACTGGACCTGCTGCATGTCCTGATTTTCCTGCTCCATCTAGAAATCACAACTTGTATATGAGCATCTGCCGGAAAGTAAATGCCCCTGGACCTCTGATGGAAGGCACCAACAACAATGTTTTCTTTGCTTGACATCTAAAATGTTCATTGATCAGCACATTGAATCTTCACGAGACTCTTGATGATCTCTTGATATTTTCTCATCTCCGGACATGACCGATCTCAATAGGAGATGCCCCTTGGTTACCACCGACCGGTTTACACCTCATCGTAAACGAATATACGGCTTGGTTCGGGACGCGAATGAATTTCACACATGGTATGTGGAATTTTGACATGTAAGTTCTTTGGAGCAGTCACATTTCCCGTGGTTGCGACCTCGGTCGAAATGGTCGTCGTATCTGCAAAAAGAGTAGGGACACTCAAATATCAAGGAAAAACCAAGTACAAGTCATCATACCAGAGTGTTGGATATCCCGAATGCGCAATTTGTGCTTCGTGCAACTGGATGGCTGCACGTTCTTTTTTGTTGCCCCATTTGGCCGACACAGCTCGTATGTGCAGGATACCTAACCAAGGGTACCTTAAAAGACCAGACACGAAAGTTAGTATAAAGAATCAAATGAGTCATGCATGATTTTTCGGAAAACTTCTAATGTCATTCATTTCATAATTTTGATTACATTTCAGAAAGAATCGAAATTTATGATCTAAGGTGTTTTGCACTAGCTTGGAGTTTAATGAGTTCGCTGAGGGCACTATCTGGCTCGAACGCACGATAGATGTTCAAAATGAAGTTTTTTCAAAAGGATTTTCTCGTCCTTTGTTTAAGCTCGAATAGTCACACTCAACTAAACATTTAAACTTTTTTCAAAACATCAAAATCAGAATCAAATCTCTTTTTCAAAACTCTAGCTCATGCAAAGGTTTAGACGATCTTGCCGAAAAAGTGCAATATACCTTGGATCAAAACGAATGACACTTTGAGTTTTTTTTTAAAATCCTCATGCATGCTCGAAAGTTAAAGTTCTACTGTTAAGAAAGTTACAACTCACAACCAGTTTACCTGAATGATACATATGTACAAAATGAAAAATCCAGGTAAAGTTTTTTTATAAAAAGAAATGCAAATGCAATGCATGCTTGGAGTTAAAAGCTCAACAACTAAGAGAAGATTTACAATCTATCAAAAAAATTGTTTTTCCTTAAACAATGCTTATGAGATGTACATGAGATGCATACTTGAAATGAAAGTTCTACAGTTAAGAAAATTTACAAGTATATGCAAATATTTTTTTGTTTTTTTAATTTTTTAACAAGGAAAAAAAAATCAATTCATCTTGGTTGCTAAAAATTACAAAATCAAGTGAATTTTTTTTTCTAAATGATGCATATGAGATGCACAAAATAAATACAAGATACAAACTTAAAAATGAAAGGTCTACAACTAAGAAAAATTACAGTTTACCTAAAAGGTTTTTCGAAAATAATGCATATGAGATGCACGTCTTTTGATAAAAAAAACTAGGTAAAAGGTTTTTTTTAAACAAAGAGCCTTTAAACTAAGAGAGCTTACGATTTATCTAAATTTTTTTTAAAAATCTAATGGATACTGGATGCATTATTTAAAATAAAACAATTCAGGTAAATTTGTTTGAAATGATGCATATGGAATGCACGTTCGAAATTAGAAGCTCTAATAGCTAAAGGGGAATTAAAATTTCCAAAAATGTTTTTTTACATGTGCGACGCGCTAACCAAAATCACAACTTACCTGAAGAGTTTTTTTAAGAAAAAAATAATGCGTATGAAACGCAAGTTTGAATTAAAAAAAAAACTCAGGTAAGAGGTTTTTTAAAAAAAAACATTGCATACAAAATGCATGTTCGGAAATAAAATTTCTAAATGACTAACTACTTAACTGAATTTTTTTTTTTTTTTAAATGCAATGAGATGAATGCATGAGAATAAAAATTACACAGTTAAAAAAAAAACTTAGTTTTCCTAACGACTCTTTTTTACAAAAACAACAAAAAAAAACATGGATAAAACACAACATGTTAGGGGTTAAAAAATGTGCGGTTTTGCTCTACAAGGTAGGTCCCACTGATAGGTTCCCGACAAGGTGGTTTCCTCACCCCATCACAGGGATCATAAGACCTTCACAAGCGAGTGGAGTTATTCTGAGTCGTTCTGGCGGCTCGGCCGCGCGGTCGTACCCTTACTAACTCTCCGGGGTTCCTAGTTGCCCTGGGATTTAGGCACTTTGCAAATTACACTAAAGTGGGTGTGCGAATTCAAATAATGCCACAAAAAAAAATGTTAGTTGTAACTCTAAAAAATATGTACCTGTCACACAAAAAAACAAAGTTAGAATTGTGAAAATAATAAAATAAAAAAATAAAAAAAAAACTCAAAAACATGGCAATAAGCGAATACAATGAGCCCGAACCCTCTAAATCATCCCAGCAGAGTCGCCAAATTGTCGGACCTAAAATCCGACCTAAGGCGATTTACGTTTTGAAAACGTGGAATTTTGAATAGAGTCGCCACTATTTAATAAAGGCTAACTAGAATCCTAAATTACCTAAATGAATAACGAATTAAACACACAGGTATTAAATCGGTCTACGATCAGAAATTCGAGTTCGGAGGTTCTATTACGAATTAAAAATATAGATCTTTAATTACGCCCTTTCGGTACTCAATTCACTTAATTTGCCAATTTTAAAATTTAAATATGCGTTACGACTAATTAATCTAATGTTATAAAGAAGACTAAACTAATTTATATGCGGAACTATTATTAACGACAAATATAAGCATGAAAAACTATTAAACTTTTAAAACTCCTAATTAAGATAAAAACTAAACGAAACTAAACATGCTAAAAAAACATGATACAATTTAATAATTACATGTCATATACATATATACAATAACACATGCTATCTTATCTAAATTACCCAATTAACATGACATAAAGTAATCATGAGAATAATAATAAATAATAATATTAATAATATGAATAATTAGAAAATAACAGAAATAATTAACTATTTAAATAATAATAATTAATTTAATTTTTTTAAAAAAAAAAAAACAAAGCAGCGGGAATACTTGTGAGGAGACGAAGACACAGCAGGGAGGACGGCACCGGATCTGGGACGGACGGCACCGGTAGGACAGGCGGCGCCGGCAGGAGAAGACCACAGTGACGGTGGCCGGCGGGCGGACAGATGACGGCGGGGCGAAATGAAGCAGGAATCACTGGCGCAATCGGATGGAAGGGTCGTCGGAGAAGGCAGACGAAGGGCAGCCGGCGACGCGGGGTGGAGCTCTGGTTGTGGTCTGGAGACGGCGCGGCAGTCAGGCGAGGCGTGGCTGCTGGTCCGGCGGGGCGTGGCTGCTGGTCCTGCTGGAAGAGCAAACCAAAAGAAAAAAAAAAATTTGACACTAGATGAAAAAAATCGCACGGATCCCGATAAGAGCTGATTTATTATTTTCTGTTGTCCCCAATTTACATGTAAAAAGAGTCTATTTATAGCTAAACTAGGACACCCAAACTAGGAAAATCAAATCTGAAAAATATACACCATTAATATTCCAAAAATATACATATATATTTATGTACTTTATCATAAATACACATAATATATTTTCTGAATATTTTACAATAAATAGTGCATATACACTATCCTATTTTAAGCCAGTCTCATCTTTAGAAACTTCGAGACCTTCCATATTTAAATACTTCCTTCTTTTGACGCGTCACATATGACATTTTGAACGTGCTATGCGCGGACCAAAATTAGGTGTTTACAGACAGCGCAAGGGCTAAGGCTCTCTCGAATGTTACCCTTAGCGAGCAATTCTTCAACTTGCCTACGCAGCTCCTCATGTTCCTTCGGGATAATACGATAATTCGGCCGATTAGGAAGAGCCGCACAAGGAACTTGGTCAATATGGTGTTAAATATCACATAGAGGGGGCAAGTCAGGCGGTAGGGACTCAGGGAATACGTCAGCAAATTCATGCAGTGAAGACTGAACTGCTATCGGCACATCACCAGAATGATTAGCCGTCATTTCATGAAAAAATAACAAATACACTATTTTTTAGTCCTCCTCGCTGCCTGGAAATGGGCACGGGACAGTAATGCAAGTTTTTTCTGTTCGCCCGCAATATGTGTAATGCGAGGCTTGTTTGGAACAAGCACTATCTTCTTCCCATGAAATATAAATGAATAAGTGTTGGAACGACCGCTATGCTGCACATAATTGTCATATTGCCACGGACGGCCAATAAGTAAATGACAAGCATCCATAGGAACCACATCACACGATATCTGATCATTATATGTAGTACAAATAGAGAATTGCACAAGAGCACGCTTAGAGACAGTGATATCCATACCCTTTTTGAGCCAGGCAAGTTTATACGGCTTCAGATGATTGTCCACAGTGAGACCCAACTTCGTGACTGCCGTATCTGAGATCACGTTCTCGCAACTGCATGTGTCGATAATGAAGGTGCACACCTTTCCGCCGATAGTGCACGTCGACTGGAACAGGTTGGTGCGCAGCCAAGTAGCATCTGCTTCCGGGGCTCAAGGTGTCAAGAATGTACATCACACCATTAAAAGATCGCCAGTATCGCCGGTGACATGCTCTTCGTCCACTTCATCACTGGGGGCATATGCATCATAAACAGGGTTATCAAAAGTAGCATCATAAGCAAGTACCTCTTCAGCATTGTCGGTGAAGAGACCCCGTGAGCCAGTGGCTGATTTCCGACACTCAGACTGCCTATGGCCAGGTTCACCACACTTGAAACATCGCAAACCGCCACCGCGACCTTGAGGGGATGGGGGTGTCGTAGAAGCTCGAACGGGTAGGAGAGATGGCTGTTCGGTGGTTCCGCGGGGATTGGGTGCAGATAGACCACTGGAACTGGATTGTCGAAACCCGATATTGGCACGCCGAGCTACTTGTTTCTCCGCCTGTAAGGCACGTTGATAAGCTTCATACACTCAAAGGATCAAACATGTTGAGCACGTCTTGTAATTGCACACGCAGACCACCGATATAACGAGAAACCATCTGATCAAAGAATTCAGACATGTAAGTGCGAGCTTGCAGCTGGTAGAATTCCTGAGTATAGTCATCAACGGAACGAGCACCTTGACGAAGAATTTGAAAGCGTTGATAAACTTCCCGGTCGTAATTATATGGTAAGAACGCAGCCCTAAGCTTCCTCTTAAATTTATCCTAGTTTCTGATCTTCGCCTTACCCTGACGAACACGAGAATTCTTTAATTGTTGCCACCAGGCTTGCGCGTTGCCGACGGGTAGCAACCAGGAACACACGCTTGTCGTCTGGAACCTCCTTGTAATCCAGTAATTCTTCCACTTGAGCCAGCCAATCGATAAAGTCATCACCTTTAAGGCCACCATTGAATTCTGGTATGTCCATCTGAAACCCTAGTTCCCAACGCCAATCTGGTGCTGGTTGGTGATGTCTTGCGAAAGGGTTATCAGCGGAGGGGGTCTCATCATCTTCGTGATTATGGACTTTCTCCAATCGCTGTGTCCGTTCATCAATCTGACGTTGTTGTATGTAGTAGAAACGTCGTCATTCGTCGTTGCCTGCCGGTGGTTGTCCTCAAGCACCTTGACCTTGAGCCGCACGTCTCGGTGGCATCGCGTAGGATCGAATGGAATCTGATACCAATCTGATGCAGCGTGATGGTGGGATAGGAGCGCGGAAATTCGTTGATTCTATGAATACCCGAAATCAAATGCAGGATTGAGGAAAAAACCTCAATTTTCTGATTTATCAATAACTGAATGTAAAATTCGGCCAACAATGTCTTAAATAGAAAACCCTAAACTATGAAATAACCGAAAATAATGAACAAGTCCCGAATAAATTGAAAACTATAAAAAAGACCTGAAATAACATAAAAACGCGATTTTGACCCCTCAGATGATGGAATTTGCCCAAAAAGCAGTGCATTTCATGGCGGAGATGTGACTTTCGACCGGAACGTGTTTCCGCCCGAAAAACACTATTCACGCGCCAAAATCCGAACGTTCGCAAAAAAAACACTATTCACTGCAAAAAAATCTTCGAAACTACTCGGTTCCGCCTGCATCAAAGACCTCGCATTTCGCTCATCGGCCTTAATGAAGAAAAGAGAGCCATCTGCAAAAAAAAAAAAAAAAAAAAAAAAAAAAGATAGTGGAGACCTGTGCATGCTCTCTTTATGCTCATTCCAGTTAATATCCGACGCTCGGCTGCATACATAATAATCCTAGACGACACATCATCCACCATAATAAAGATATAAGGTGAAAGGGGATCGCCTAGCCTAATTCATCTTGATGGTCAGAAGCGGACTGTTTTTTTACCATTGACCACCACACAATATTGGACATGCGTGACACATTGTTCAACCCTTCTACCAATCGTTGAAACCAAATGCCCGCAAAACCGTAAAAAAAAGTCTCAGTCCACCCTATCGTAAGCCTTGTTCATATCAATTTTGACAGCACCCTCCTTCCTTTTTCGCCCGTCCCGTCTCCTCAAATGGTGAAAAGCCTCATGCGCAACAATGATGTTGTCATGTATAAGACTACCAGGCACAAATGCACTTTGGAACGGGGTTAAAATATCTGGAAGGTAAGGTTTCAGCCGATTCACAATGATTTTCGAAATAATCTTATCTGAAATTACAAAGGCTTATACGGTGAAATTGGGTGGTATTAATCGGGTTATAAACTTTGGGTATCAAAACAATATCAGTTATGCAAAGCTTATGATTGATAGTACCTGATTCGAAAAAAGCTCTGACCTCCTGAATAACCACATGTCTAATCACGTCCTATAACTTATGATAGAACACTGCAGAAAAACTGTCCGGACAAGGAGCTTTCTAGCCACCAAGTTGGAAAGCCGCCGCACATACCTCTTCATCCTCCAGATGTCTCTCAAGGAGCTGATTTATCTCCGTTGTAATTAAATTAGGGACACAATGCAACACTTGTTCCCTACCAGACGTACCCTCTGTGGTGAACAACCCTCGAAAGAAGTTATTGCACTCCTCGAGAATGCCACTTTCGGATTCGATCCAAGTTCCATTATTATTTTGTAAACGCAATACTTTGTTTCTTTGGCGTCGGGAAATCGTTGTTTGATGGGAAAATTTGGCATTACAGTCTCCCTCGCCTAACCATTGGAGTCTTGATCGTTGACGCCAATACACCTCCTCCCTATCCCAAAACATTGCAAGTTTTGCTTTAACCCGTGTTTCCTGTTCACAACTATGGTCTTCATTAGATAATTGTTGAAGTGAGGCTATTTAATCCTGCAACTCAGCAATCTTCTTCCAATTATTTTCAAAATTATTCTTACTCCACATGCTCATACCCGACGACGGCACGAAACCAGCCGACTCAAAGCTCGGCGGCAAGAAATCATCCTTGCTTCCGCTCTCCTTAATTTTTTTTACTAGAAAAATAATAATCATCATCATAAATGTCTTGTATTCACAGTAGTGTGTAAGAGCACTTCCAATGGCAAGTGTCTACTACATCTACGTCAGCTGCCAACTCATTAAAGTGGAACTAACTTCTACAGTAAAATTGGAACTCTCTCCAATGGTAAATGTCAAGTCCCACCTCTATTAGAAAATATATTTTTATTAGTAAAATAAGATAAAAATAAGATTGAATTTACTTCCTTTGTTTTTAAATAAAAAGATTAATTTAATCTTATAAACTATTTACTTAACTTATACAGTCTAATATATTTATATATATCAAATATGTTGAATTTTCTTTAACTTCTTTATTTCTCTGCATATATTATAATCTAAAGAGATATACAATTTTTTCGGAATATATATAATAATGAAATGTGGTGAAACTGCAACTGTGATTTAATTATAGACCTTCTAGTTCTAAATATGAATTATTGTGTCACGTGATACCAGTAGATAAATCTATGGCATCAAATAATGTTGTATAATTTTAATGTAAATAGATTTATTTACTATTATTATATTATCTAATATTAAATAGCGAAACAAAAAAAGTTATAACTTTTTCTACAATACTTTGAATTAAAACGATTTTTCATGTGAAAGTAAATATAAATTTGTTTTAGTGGCAGGATTATCGTATATTTATTTATAACTTAATTATACTATTGCAATTAGTAATAAATAAATTGATAATATAAAATACATAAGTTTTTTTAATATTAGTGTTGAAAACATATTTATTACCGTATAAAGCGGAGTCAGTGACATAGTGTACATTTTTATTAAAGTAAAATTCTGCGCATAAATGAATAATTACTTATATTTAGTTCAAAACCCAACAAAAACTAAAAACTTAACTAACATTGTTTACACGAACAATATTATTAGGGTAATTAATAAGTTAAAAAATAAAATTAAACAATGGATCCTTTGTCGTTATAGACAAAAGAGGGAACACCCACCGTTGGATCTCTGACATCGGAGATTTCCTTCATCTGTGGAAACCAACGGCTGAGGAGATCCCAATCCCATGTTGATTCGTCTTCATCAGAATCTTTATCCACTACTGAACCCAACCCGACAAAATCCAAATCACTCCGTACGAACAAATATCTACGGCTCGGGCCGGGAGGGAAGGAAAGGAAGGATCCACTTGACTAGAATGACACGTGTCTTAGTCACGTGCTCCGGACCGCTTTCTACTAGTCAAAAGCATACACGTGGTTGCTAGTCAAGCTTATCCAAAACAATTATATTATATTCAATTATATTTTTGGCCATGGATTATATTATATTAAATTATTGTTTTTTTCGAAGAACAAATCGGATAAGTTTAGATTTTAGAAGGAGTTAAGGTTACTCTAGTGCGCAACAAAGGAATACTTTGGTAGCACATAATCAATCGATGCTAATATGAATTCTGATTAATACTAATTCTGTAACAAAATAAGATTGTAATATGTTAACTCCGATTAAGAAGATTGAATAACGTGATTATACCGTAAACAATTCATTTGTATTTCAAAACAATAAAAAAAAATTGATTTATATTCCGAAATATAATCTTTTGTATCTTATAACATATAAATCGTTCATATTCCAATACAGAAATAAATACCAAATCACTATATAAAGTCTACTTTAAAAGACAGTTATTCTAAACACGATAATATTCAAATAACTAAAAAAATATTTTGTAACACCATGTTGGGAAACTCTGCACAACAATTGTCTTATCATATTCATATGGTTCCATATTTTAAAAAATAGAAAGGTTATTTAAGGACAATAACATCGTCAAGTAAACGATTTGCGTGGGATAAGATAATCATGAACCCATGAACGATGTACCTTGCAGCTCGTACTGTTTGTTGACCATAATTCATGAACCCAGTTACCATAGGGAACACATCGTAAAGATCTATGAAGTAAATGTGAATGAAAGATCCCACTGAATTGAAGTACATGGTGAATAACTCAATTACAATTGAAATGAAATTGTACGATAAATTAACAACAATCCAATCTCGTTGAGCGAATGGGATAGTGTTGGATCACGATTGGAACTCCGGCACGTTCTTGACGGAAGTCTGAACTCCTTTGCTCCAAGTAATCCTGCAAAAAAGGATAGACCGGGCGGTGACCCAGAATCCCTCTCTGATGCTTAAATGAGTATCTCAATGTAGGCAAGTATGTATGAGAGTATGAGTGTCAGTTCTGAGGTAATTCCTTCCTTTATATAGGGGAGGAGTTACCCCAGTTACCTGTTGAGATAACTGCCAGGGGCAGTTAGTCCACGTTCCATTTATCTCGGCCACTTGCCCACGTTCCATCTTTTCAGGCCACGTGGGCGTGTTTCTCGGCCTCATCCTTTGGTGGCAAGTCCCGACGGATATCGGGGACTCCAGAGTTATCTCCTTTGGTCACCGCTCGGGGCCCCTCGTCATCGGGACAGGGCCAACATCCTCAGGGATTCAACATCGGGGCCTACTCAAAGGCATTCCATCGGGAGCGTCCAGCTCATATATCGGGACCGACCTTGTCGTGACCCCTCATATTGATACTCTAGGCCTCTTTTGGAGCCCAGTGGGCCTACTCACCGTTTACTCGTTGTTAATGGGCCTAACGGCTATATCGAAACCCATCATTTGCCCCCAAGACATGAGGGACTTACAGTTCGTCGTGTCTTCCAACTCCGGACCTCCCGATATTGGCATCGGAGGCTTTTAACTTTACAAAAAATCTTCTGACGCGGATCTTCTCATCCACGATTCCCCGATATTTCGAGGATAACCACCAAATCCGAAAAGATTTCTCGGTTACTAAACTATTAAATGCAGTGGGTGATGAAGCGACGGCTTGGGTACCCGTGTCTGCTTTTTCTGAAAAAGCACTTTTTAGTCGTTTTGTCGTTAGCGTCTCAACGACTCAGGTTGAAACGTTTCATCTTCAACGGTCCGGATTGAAACGTCTCTTCGGCTATCTTCTCTCCTATAAAACCCCCCAAATCTTGGCACTATTCACTTCTGCTCCACCGCTTCATCCTCTGCAATTTCAAAAGCTCAAGCTCTCCTTCCTGATTTCTGATCAGCGCTCCGGCAACCAGGATCTCCGACCGTCAGGATCATCTTTTCTTCCCCAATTCAGTATGTCTGGTAAGATTTCCTCCTCCGATTCCGAAAAAACTGTTAGCATAGTTTTTCTTTTATCTCAATCAGATTACCGTACTTTTCCAAAAACCAACCATGCCTTTTCTTGCCATGGTCAATTTCCAGACGGTGAATCCAGTTCTGGGGGGAGAAAACCCTTCAAGTTTGATTACGGTTATAATGAAATCTCGGAAAATGCTTATGACGAAGCTCTCCGGGAAGGATGTATCACTTCCACCTGGGAGCCTCGCTACCCCTATCCTCGCCCTCGCGTCCCGAGCGACCCTGTGGTCACTCGTCCCCGGGAAGGGGATGTATTTGTCTCCACTGGGCAAGTATCAGCGGGGATCCGATTATCATTGCACCACTTAAGGTGATTTAACCACGCCACTTAAGGCGATTTGACCATACCACTTAGAGTGATTCAACACGTCACTTAAGACGTTTTAACCACGCCACTTAGGGCGATTTAACTACGCCACTTAAGGCGATTTAACCACACCACTTAAGGCGATTTAGCCATGTCACTTAAGGCAATTTAACCACACCACTTAAGGCGATTTAGCCATGCCACTTAAGGCAATTTAACCACACCACTTAAGGCGATTTAACTATACTTAGAATAATAAATCTAAGAACAATCTGATCGGAAGCAACCTCTTTATTCATTGATGGCTCAAAACCTGTTTACATCGAATCAAAACGATAAACAACTTGCACCACTAAAGGCGACTAATATCAGGCATGACATTTCTTCAAGTGTTCACCACTAAAAGAATGCTTCAACACATTGCCATCGAGGTCTTCCAACTTATACGCATTTCGAGCTGGCATCCCCACGACCTTATAAGGTCCTTCCCATTTTGGTGACATCTTGTTGATCCGATCCAAAAGGGTAAATTTGTTCCGACGCCAGACCAGTTCTCTGACAAAGAACTGTCGAGACTTGACTCGCCGATTGTAATATCTGGCTGTTGCCAAGCGTATCCGAGCCTGGGCCTCATCGGCATTCCGCCTCTTCTCTTGGACCAAGTCCAAGTCCAGGCGCCTCATTTCATCATTCGATAGAGGTTCATAATACCTCGTCCGATGGGATGCCACAGCTATTTCAACGGGAGCGACTGCTTCCGTGCCATAAACAAGGCCAAACGGAGTCTCCCCAGTCGATTGTTTGGGTGTTGTTCTAACAGCCCAAAGCACATTTTCCAGCACGTCCAGCCATTTGCCCTTCAAGGCATGGACCCTCTTCTTCAGGCCATCCATCACGATCTTGTTGGCTGACTCCACCTGTCCATTGGTTTGAGCATGATGGACAGAGGCTGTCCGATGCTCAATTTTCAGTTCCTCCAGGTACTCCTTCCACTGGACCCCGTTAAACGGAGGGCCGTTATCACTGATCAACACCTTAAGGATCCCGTATCTGGATATAATACGGGTCTGGAGGAATTTGAGGATATGATTCCCCGTTGTCTTGGCCAATGCCTTAGCTTCTATCCACTTCGAGAAATAATCAATAGCCACAAGCAAATATCGGCACTGACCTTTTGCAATTGGAAGGGGTCCCACCAAATCGATTCCCCATTGCGCGAAGGGCCAAGCACTCTTGATGGACGTCAGATCGGCAGCTGGAGCCACGATATTCGGGGCATAACTCTGGCAAGCGTCACAGGATCAGACTAGCATCGTTGTCTCCTTGTTCATCGAGGGCCAGTAATAGCCCAGGTTCAGCACTTTCCTCACGATGGATCGGGCACCTTCATGACAAGCCGAGTATCCTTCGTGCACCTCCCTAAGGATCCGATCTGTATTGGGCTCAGCCACACATTTCAAGTAAGGAGTTGATTACCCCTTTTTATACAGCTTATTGTCCACCATCACATAATTGACCGCGATTCGGCGTAATTTGCCAGCTGCTACTTCATCATCGGGGACTGCCCCCGTAGTTAGGTACGCGGCTATCGGGGTTATCCAAATGGGCTCCTCCGATCCGGTCTCAATGGCACATATCTCCGATTGATCGGTGGTTGACAGGATCACCTTCTCCAAGAAGTGCACCTTCCGACTTTCATCAAGGGGTGCCCCCAAGGCGAACTTGCTCAAGGCATCTGCTTCCACATTTTCCTCCCTCGGGATCGCCTCAATATCGAAGCTCTTGAAACTCTCCTTCAAGGTTTGCACCTCACGAAGGTACTTTTTCATCATCGGGCTCTTTGCTTCGTATCGCCCCTGGACTTGGTTCACAATCAGGCTAGCATCACACTTCACCTTTAAGTGACCAACTCCCGTTCCTTTGGCAATGGTGATGAGAGCCTCATATTCAGCTTCATTGTTGGTGGCCCTAAACGTCAAGGCCAAGGCATATCGAAGGGGCTCGCCTCCACCTGGCGGTATTAGTACGAACCCTGCTCCCGATCCTTCTGAACTTGAGGAGCCATCGGTATACATCTCCCAAGTGTCTTCATCATCGGGCTGTTCTGACTGCTCTGCCATCGGGACCTCCATGGTTGCCCCCTCTACAGGGCCCGCTTCTTCTAGATCGGGGGGCTGTAGACTCTGCTATGAAATCCGCCAACGTCTGGCCCTTAATAGCCGTTCTCGGAGCAAAGTGAATGCGGAACTCACTAAGCTCGACTGCCCATTTCACTAATCTCCCCGACGCATCAGGTCGGTTCAAATAATGTTTCAAGGGCTGATTCGTCAAAACAGTAATCTCATGCGCATGGAAGTAAGGTCTCAGCTTCCGAGCAGTAACAATCAACACATAAAGATACTTCTCAACGGCGGGATAATTCATTTCAGACTTGGCAAATGCCTGGAATGGGCTTCGCCAACGGCGGGAGGGTGCGGAGGTGCTGCTTGAGTGCCTGGAACGCCTCTTCGCACTTGGCAGTCCACTCAAACTTCTTGTTGGCCCTCAGCACTTCAAAGAACGGCATGGATCGGTCGCTTGCCTTGGACAGGAAGCGATTCATCGCGGCCAATCGGCCATTCAGCACCTGCACCTCCCGATGGTTCGTCGGGGACTTCATCTCCTCGATCGCCTTCAGCTTCTCAGGGTTCACCTCGATTCCCCTCTTGCTCACCATGAAGCCCAAAAACTTCCCCGAGTGCACTCCGAAGGCACACTTGGTCGGGTTCAAGCGAACTTGATGAAGCCTCATCCGCTCAAACGCCGTGGCCAAGTTGTGAACATGATCCTCGGCCTGTCGGGACTTCACCAGCATATCGTCCACATAGGCCTCCATCGTCTTCCCCAGCATATCCCCGAACAGCTTGTTCACCATCATCTGATAAGTTGCACCAGCATTGATCAGTCCAAAGGGCATGACATCATAGTGATAGATGTCACTATCAGCATAAAAAGTGGTGTGGGGGGCATCCTCCTTGGACATCTTGATCTGATTGTAGCCGGAGTAGGCATCCATAAAGCTCAGCAACTCATGTCCCGATGTGGCATCCACCAGCTGGTCGATCCTCGGGAGCGGATAGCAATCATTCGAGCATGCTTTGTTCAGGTCGCGGAAATCAACACACATCCGCCACTTGCCATTGCTCTTCTTCACTAGGACTGGGTTGGCGACCCAAGTCTGGAATCGGAGCTCCTTAATAAATCCTGAATTGAGCAACCTGCCCACCTCTTAATGGATCGCGATCTTCTTGTCTGCACCCATCGGGCGCCTTCTCTGTGTAATCGGCTTGATCGCGGGGTCAATCTTCAGCTCATGAGTGATCACATCGGGGCTGATTCCTGGCATGTCACTCGGGGACCAGGGAAACAGCTCCTTGAACTCCTTCAACAAATCAATCAGCTCTTGGGCCCTCTCCTCAGACAGAGCGGACCCGATTTTCACCTTCCTCTGAGGTCCGTCGATCTCGACCTCCTTCAAATCCTCCATCGGGGCGGGACGCCCAAACTCCTCTCTGGGATCAGCATCAGTCTGGAAAATAGTCATAGCCTCCCGATTCTTCCTTCGAGTGGCATTGACATAGCACTTCCTGGAGGCCACCTGATCGCCCTTGACCTCCCCGACTCCGTGGTCAGTCGGAAACTTCATCTTCTGATTGACAGTTGAGGCAATTGCCCCCATCGGGTTGATGGTGTTCCTCCCGATAATTGCATTGTAAGTCCCCGCAAACTCGACCACCACGAACTCCACGTCTCTCTTCTCCGACTTCCAACCACTACCGAACTCAACCGGTAAGGTAATCATCCCCACCGGGTAAGAGGTAGAGCCAGAAAATCCGACCATCGGGAAGTCCACATGCTTCAGATCCTTCTTGGTTTTTCCCATGGCCTCCAGCGCATCCATGAACAAAATGTCGGAGGAGCTCCCTCCATCAATCAAGATTCGCTTCATCTCGTACCCATCCACGCTCAGGGTCACGACCAAAGCATCATCGTGCGGGGTCTCCACACCTATCAGGTTCTCCGCTGAGAAGGAAATCACCATCTCTTCCTTCGGGGTCCAAGATCGGGCCCTCTTGCCCAGCACCACAGCAACAGGAATTCGAGAAGCATAGACCTCTAGAGATGCCGTGGTATCACCTCCTGCAGCAAATCCCCCATGGATCACATTAATGGTCCCCCGCTTCTCCTTGCGGGTATCGGAAGACTCCTTGGCCGAGGGCTCCGGATCGGACTTCTTCTTCTTCGGGGACCGATCGCGGGATCGAGAACGGGACCGCGATCGGGACCGGAAACGGGATCGACTTCGTCGCCCAGCCACAAATTCCTTGAGCTTCCCCTTCTGGATCAGCTTCTCAATCTCCTTCTTCAACTTCCGACAGTGGTTAGTGTCGTGACCGCTGGCGCGGTGGAAACGACAATAACGATCGGTGCGGGCTCCCATGAACTCTCCATCCTTCTTCGGGGGGTACCTGGCGATACCCTGCCGATCCATCATCGCCAACACAGCACCCACGGAGCAAATGAGAGGAGTGTAACGGTCCTCCCGCTTGTCCGACTTCGAGAGACGCTTGTCTTCCCTCCGATCAGAGCGGCCTCGACCCTGACTGATCTCGGGTTTATCCTTCCTCTTGCGATCGTCCGATGGCTTGGACGACTGCTTCCCCTTGTTCGATTTTGGAGGATCGAGCTCTCCGGCAGCTATCTTCGACTCCTGCACGTCGATTTGCTGCTTCACCCTCTTCTGCAGCGCCTCCATGTTCCACACAGCCTTCTCAGCTACGTTGTGCATCAGGTTGGAACCATATGGTGCTGTCAGGTTCCGAATGAAGGTGCGGATGGTCTCTCCCTCCGACATCTCCTCATCAATCTCGGCCACGTTGGCGGTGTACCTCTGGTAATAATGCGCCAGCGACTCATCGGGCCTCTGTACCACCTCAGCCAGGGACTTCGCGCTTTTCAGGAGACGCCGACGGCCCTGGTACTGCTGGATGAAACGGTCATGCATCTGGGTCCAGGTAGAGATGCACCCTGGAGGAAGGCTGAAGAACCACGTCAAGGCCCTCTCACCAAGTATGGCCGGGAACAGAACGCACACTATATCATCATCCTTGGCTCTGCCTAGACAAGCCATAACATGCTTCTGGACATGGCGAACTGGATCTCCTTCGCCATCATACTCCTTGATCGTCTGGATACCAAGTCTTGGCGGGACAATGGTGTTCAACAATCGGGGAACAAAGGGATGAGTGGATGGATCCCTCAGCTCCGACACCATCTTCTTCTGGTCCCCCATACAGATGTTCACGATCTTCACCACCTGGTCGGGGGTGATAGGACCATTAAGAGGGATGGTCCTATGCTGCACTGGTCCAGGCCCATCAATCACGAACTGCTCCGACTGAGCGGGCTCCTTGCCCTTGTCCTGGTGCTCGAATTGGGCCTCCTGCCCGTTCCGATCCTCTCTCGGCGGAGGTGGAGGCAACTCTTCCTCCTTCTTCTTGGCAGCCTCCCTTCGGTCTAGGAAAGCCTCCATGGTCTCCAGGAATGTCGGCATGGCGTCCATCACAGCCTTCGCCAAGTCCACCTTTGAAGGAGCATCCTGGTCCCTCCTCGGGATCTCCTCCCTGTCCTCCAACGAGTCTCGAACGGAATCCTCGTGATCGTCATGATGCCCCCCTGTTTGGGAACCAGCAGGGGGAGGATCATTCCATCAACACTGCACTCCGGCAGCCCCGAATTCAGAGTTCCAGCAGGATGGCGGGAACCGCCGGATTGCCCTTGCTTCTGCTTTGCTTGCCAGCCATCTATCGGGTAGAAGCTATCTTTGCTTTTTGTTACGTTCCCACAGACGGCGCCAATGTTGGATCACGATTGGAACACCGGCACGTTCTTGACGGAAGTCTGAACTCCTTTGCTCCAAGTAATCCTGCAAAAAGGGATAGACCGGGCGGTGACCCAGAATCCCTCTCCGATGCTTAAATGAGTATCTCGATGTATGCAAGTATGCATGATAGTATGAGTGTCAGTTCTGAGGTAATTCCTTCCTTTATATAGGGGAGGAGTTACCCCAGTTACTGTTGAGATAACTGCCAGGGGCAGTTAGCCCACGTTCCATTTATCTCGGCCACTTGCCCACGTTCCGTCTTTTCAGGCCACTTCCCCACTACGCTGATAGTGGGCGTGTTTCTCGGCCTCATCCTTTGGTGGCAAGTCCCGACGGATATCGGGGACTCCAGAGTTATCTCCTTTGGTCACCGCTCGGGGCCCCTCGTCATCGGGACAGGGCCAACATCCTCAGGGATTCAACATCGGGGCCTACTCAAAGGCATTCCATCGGGAGCGTCCAGCTCATATATCGGGACCGACCTTGTCGGGACCCCTCATATTGGTCCTCTAGGCCTCTTTTGGAGCCCAGTGGGCCTACTCATCGTTTACTCGTTGTTAATGGGCCTAACGGCTATATCGAAACCCATCAGATAGCATTTCTCTTCTGCATGTCCATGGAATTTTGAAAATTTCAGACAACTAGGCTCTTAGGCATCCATTGAATCCGCCCCGAAGATGTAAGAAGGTGACAAGGCGGGGCACAAATTGAGTCTGTCGGAAGTATACTATGCTGAATCGAAGTGGGATAGTGGATTCATGGGTGGACTTACAGTTTGATGCGTATAATTTTGAAGTATATATATATATATATATATATTTTCATTATATAAAAAAAAATCTCATAACTTTTTAAAAATAAATTTTATAGAGTTTGCGTGTAATAATTACCGTTCTTTAATTTCACACTATTTTTATTTCTTATAATTCTATTCTCATTAAATCTTTGTAATTCTATTAAATTTCAAACTGTACGGAAATAATACATAGCTTATATATATTAATTTATATACTAGGTGCATTTCTCGCGCATCGCGTGGGGCGACTTACCAAATATGTATAATTAATAAACTAATATTGAATGAAATTTATACTGACTATTTGTAATATGTTGAAACACTGTTTTTAAATAAAATACCAGTCTAAAATTTGAAAAAATAAACGAAAGACTGAAAAATTTGAACCATAAAATACCATTGCACAAATTCACAAATAAATTTTAGATGCTCGTACCGCATGTTACCTTTGGTCGTCGGATCCGTGTCAATCGTCTGTTCTTTAACATATATGGCTTCGATGACCACCGACGACATCTCGCCGGTGATAGAGATGGCTCTGTCACTGAGACTCTCAGTCCCCCGTACCGCCTGATATCTTCGTTCGCCGGCTCTGCGTCTGTTAAAATAAGCAAAATTTTAATTTTGATTAATTACATACATTGAATCTTGAACGGTCTGAAATTTTAATTGCGGTTAAATGCATGAATTGAATCTTGAACGGTCCGAAACCAGAAAAATTTTAATTGCGATTAATTGCATACATTGAATCTTGAACGGTCCAAAATTTTAATTTTGATTAATTGTATACATTGAATCTTAAACGGTTCAAAATTAGTGACATTTTAATTACGATTAATTGCAACTTAAAAACTCTCAGCTCCTAGTGCAATCAATGTTATGGAGTTAATGACTACAAAACATTTAGCTCAAGTCATAAATGCATCGATTAACGTAAAAAACAAAATCTCCAGCTCTACATTCACTTTGTTATTATCTTTCCTTCAGAATTTATAGTATATATAGATTACTTTTTTTTGCCAAAATAAAATTTACATTTGGTTGGCAAAATAAACTTGGAACATGAAAAAGTTAGACTAAACTAAGTCTATTATTACAATTTTACAAAAAGCTCAACCCATAATAAACTAACACATACTAAAATATCCAAACCAAATCGTAATTACTCACGCTTCCACAATTCATAACTATCCGATTTTATTCTAGAGTAGGGTACTATCTCCGCGCACCGCGGGGTAATTTTGCAATTTTTTATAATTAATTTATATATATATATATATATATATATATATATATATATATATATATATATATATATATATATAATTTTAGGTATCTTATATAATTTATATATTTAGCTGTATAATAAAGTTTGTTTGAATAGAATAAAAGTTACTGTAAAATTTGATAAACGGTAATGTCGTATAAATTGAAACTATTATATATATATATATATATATATATATATATATATATATATATATATATTAATGTTTCACAATTGTGTTTTGCTTTTTGTAATTTTAACTTTAAAACTAATCTCAATGGAATATTAACTAATTAAAACTTATTTAGAACGGGAGAACTGAATGAGTCACGGATAAAAATCCTCAGCTCCCTCTCTTTAATTTGTTAATTAATAGTCTCGATTTTTTCATATTGAATTTTTACTTACTCTCAGCTTCTCATTTAATGTCTCATCGATGGAATTAATTATAAAAAACCCCGCTCCTGATTAAATCTCAAAACCTCTTTCTATCTATAGATATTATTTTCGCATTGTGTGCAGAATTAAATATCTAGTTAATTATTAATACCGTATTTGAACATGTATGAAGGAACGCAGACATGAAAAAAGCATTAATTAACGGCCAAACAACTAACTAAACTCAAACCATTAAATACTAATTATATATTATCTGTCACCAACCCGTCATTAATACGGCTAATTAAACTAGCTAGTTTTGAATTCAGTTCTACTTTTGCCGAAGGAACTAGCTACTTGTTTTATATATTCTAACAAAGAAACTAGCTGATCGGATGTGCGTTCAGCACATAATTTTGTAACTGCTGCGGCAGATGTAAACGAATCTGGTACTTGGTTGACACCCCCATTCCCGAGCTTTCTTCGGGTTTAGGATATATTAATACGGCAACTTTTAAAACCAAAAAAAACAAAGAAACTAGCTATTCAAATATGAAGAGATCCAGAAGGCCAGCTCAGCATATGGTGGGGTCCCTCCTCCGCAATTGATTAATGAGACATTAAAGTCTCATTAATTAAATATCAATTTGTGAGTCTATATGCAATATGCATGCATGGTCACCTCATCTACTAATGGCAATGCGGACTCCCTCGTGGATCGACTGAAAGTAGTTCAGCCACTTGAATGTATGTAATTATATTTTAATAAATTAACGAGTAAAGTTTATTTATTTAGACAAGAAAATTCAGATTCATACAATCTGAATCGGGTAATCTTGCAGAAAAACTATAATAAAATATATTTATACATGATACCCTTTCACGTAGAGGCGGAAAATTAAAATATCGGCAAAATCATATACTTAAATAATTAACTCAAATAATTATGGGTGCATGTGCATCTGTTGTGCCCTAATATAGTTAATACTTCATTTTTTTACGAGTGTGTAATTGTTGTATCTTTCGTTTTGGATATAAAATGGTCGATCGATGTACCTTATATATGGGTGCAAAATCTACCCATAAAATTTACTATATGGTCAAGTTATTATCCTAAATAACGTGGGTCGGATTAGGAATTGGTCCTGACAAGGGGATAATTGATCAAGTAAAGTGATCAAGTCTAACTGACCTAATTAATAAACAAATGTTAAAAAAAAAAAACAACATTTTAAAAGAAGCAACATCAATATATCAATGGAGTGATAATGACGATGTCATTTGGATTAGGATGACAACGGATGTCTATCGTATCGTCCATAAAAAGCATCCTATAGTTTTTAACAAGAAAAAGAAACGAAAAAAGAACAAGTGGGTTATAAAATAAAATACCATATATATAATATAATATATCTATTATTATTATACATCAAATTATTAATTGATCATTAGCATATGTTACTATGTTAGAACCATTTTACATTTACATCCGCAAACGCTGATTTTTGCCAAGGACAATATAAAAATAATATCTATTAAAGATATGCGAAAAGTAAGGGTTTCTGAACAAATTTGACATTTGAAACCCTAAATCAGTTACCGCGATTGGTTTGAATCTGGAAATAAGTTTCTGTGATCGATTCGACCCATACTCTCGACTCTCGAGTTTATTAAACCTAGACCGTATATAAAAAAAATTGAAGTTTAAGAATTGATGTACAACATTACTAATAAATGTAAAAAGTTTCTATTCGACACAACACCTTACTATCAATTCCCGTTAGAGCATCCACAATGGTTCGCATAGACAATATACTTTAAATTTATCACGTGACTTATATATATTTTAAGTAAAACGTAAACTTATAATATACATAAATAATATTTGCTATAATATAGTTTTACTGAAATACATTTATTAAATATATTTTATTATTAAATTCCTAACAACCAACAATAAAATATTATCGTTACTTATAAAATGAATTAATTTATAATTAAAAATTAGTTATATAATACATAGTGCATTCCTTAAAAAGGAATATGAATTTTGTAAAAATAGGTGGATCCTACTTTTAAGGAATGTTATGTAAAACCATTATAATACGTTTTTATACACTTTACAAAAAAACGTTGGATCCACATTTAAGTAATACTATGTAATACCATTGTGGATGCTCTTAATTAATATAATCCAACACTAATATTTTGAAATATATAGGTAAATAAATATTAAAAAAAAATTTGACAACATAAATGACCAAATATGAAATATGTAATCAACACTCCCATATGTGAAATTTATCAAGTACTTAGTTTTTTGTGTATAACTATGTAGTAAAAACGAGTTTATGCCTATGGATAGAAAAGTGAAGGTAGAGTCAAGTTATAATGAATGAACACAGAAACGTAAGTTTCTACCTATATGTTATAGTAACATTAGTAATGAGATGTATATATATATATATATATATACGTAATTATGCAAAAGAAATACGGTATAGTAAATACAGTGTTTTGAAAACCGGATCGGACACCGAACCGGGTCTAATCTCCGGTTCACTAATTGAAACATACATGCAGTGTTATCAGAACCGGACCGGACCTCGAACCGGCTAGGGGTCCGGTTTCCGGTTCGTCCGGTCGGACCCGGTCCGAACCAGGTCAGACCGGAAATTCACCTTTTTGCTAGAGATATATCTGATTTGACACTTTTATTCTTCTAGGCTAGTGGACTTGGTGTTGGAGGAGCTAATTTGGGCTGAATTGACTATTTAAAGCCCAAGATTTAAAGCACATGATTCTCTGCCGCTGTTCCTCTCTCTCTCTCTCCCCGTTCTCTCTCTCATCTCCCCAGTGTACACA
The DNA here is from genome assembly GCA_036873135.1 of Clarkia xantiana subsp. parviflora. Classification (NCBI taxonomy): domain Eukaryota; kingdom Viridiplantae; phylum Streptophyta; class Magnoliopsida; order Myrtales; family Onagraceae; genus Clarkia; species Clarkia xantiana. Next base: position 9,426,579 of record JAPTYO010000011.1, read on the forward strand.
AACCCACTTCCTCATCACTCTATTCAATTCACCGGAGCTTGGTCACCACCGGCAATACCTCCGGTAGGGGTGGCAACGGGTCTCGGGGCCCCGATGACCCGCGGGGCCCCGACCCGGTTTTGACCCGCCGACCCGCCGACCCGCGGGTCACGGGTCGGGTCCGGGGCGGGTCGGGCTCGGGTCGGGTCGGGTCCGGGTCTAGAGACCCGGGGCCCCGTAGACCCGCCCCGAAATGCATATATGTATAATATTTTTTTTTTTATTTTTTTTTTATGTTAATATTATCTAACATTTACTAAACAATATGGTTAATATAGTACATATATAAATGACATGGACCAAATTACAAATAGATGTATATTTAGATTATTAGGATTTGTTAATTTGGTGTTTGTATTTGAATTTCTAATGAATTTGATGTGTTTATTGTTTATATTTGATTGGTGTTAGATTTATGTTTTGAATTTATATATAATGTAATATTTTGACAAAAAAAAATTGTATTTAATATTGAAAAGTGAAAAAAAAAAAAAAAAAAAAAAAAAAAAAAAATTGTTCACATGGCGGGTCGGGTCGGGGCCCCGCGGGTCGACCCGCGGGATTGTTGACCCGACCCGACCCGACCCGAAAGGCCAGTTGGCCGGGGCCGGGTCAGCCAGGCCGACCCGCGGGGCGGGTCCGGGGCTGCAAAAACCCGCCCCGACCCGCCCCGTTGCCATCCCTAACCTCCGGCCCCCACCTCCTATTCTGTCCTTCCTTTCTCTCCAAAACGGGAGATGCTGGGTTTAATATATATATATATATATTTTTTTTTTTTTAAATTCTGGAAAGTGCAAAGGTCGAACCGGTGGACCGGATAACCGCCCGGTTCACCCAAAACCGGCCGGTTTATCAAAAAATCGGCTATCGAACCGGGTTCGCTTACATCCTCCGGATTTAATCGAACCGAACCGTTGTAGACACCGGTTCCGGTTCGAACCCGGTCAGACCGCCGGTCCGGTCCGATTCTGATAACACTGCATACATGTGTTTAAATGATAGTACATGTTAAGAATTTTGGGCTGAAAAACAGAAAGTTGGGCCATATTATTAGCCCATTAGTAACCCTAGACTAACCAATTGGTACCCTTCGTCCCATTCCTCTCTTATAAGTATAGACGGCAGCTAGTTCTTTTTTTTTTTTGTTTGTTATAACAGCGGCAGCCCTTGCAAAATGCAACAGCTCCACAGACCACAACCTTCAGTAATCTACAACAGCACTTTAGCAACCTGCACTACTCTATAATTCCTACAACCATCTTGTTCTGTGATCAACATACGTGAACGGAATCAATAAATCCTACCAGGCTAGCCCTGTCCACCGCCACGCCTCCCACGCTACAGCCGCAGATACCAGCAACAGTAGCAGCGAGAGCAGGGCAATCTCCATCAAGAGGAAGAATTGGGTTTTAAAAATTCAGTCATTGCATTGGAACACAACGGACGTGATGAAGGGCGCAGAGGCCGCTGCAATTTCTGTGATATGGTTTGCAAATAAGTTGGGTTAGGCAAAGTCTAGCCGGTCCGACCGGCGTCGATTTTTACGGTCCGACCCGATTCGACCGACGATTCTACATATAGACCGGGTTCATAGTGCATTTCGTTCTTTTATGGGAACCGGATCGGTGTCATAGCCGGTTCACGGTTCGACCCGGTCCGACCGCCGGTCCGGTCTGGTCTTCAAAACACTGAGTAAATATATATAGTCATTAATAGCCAATAATATATTTTCAATAAAATATATTGGCCCATGAATATTCACCTCAGCCGTCACTATAAAGCTTGGAGGATTTAGATTGAATATGAAATGTATTGATCAACCAAAATCATGTGTTACAATGTATAGGACTAGTATATATACTAGTAAGAAGATCTAACTAACTAAACTAACTTAGTTCACAAGCTAAGCTAATCTAGTGATCTAGTATGCACAAGGATATATTGTATGTGGAAAGCTATACATTCCTATATGCTCCCATCTTTTTCTTCTCCTTTCTTTTCATGAAACACATCCTTGATTCCATAGAGCTTGAGAAGGGCAATATGTTGCTTCTTGACAAGTGCCTTGGTGAGCAAGTCTGCCAATTGGTCCCGAGAAGCAACATGTTTAGCTGAAATTTGCCCTGATTGAATGTGATGCCTAGTGAAATGACAATCTAACTCAATGTGTTTTGTGCGTTCATGAAACATAGGGTTCTTAGCAATCTTCACAGCTGATTCACTATCTGTGAAGATGGGTATGGGTAATTGCAAATGCATCCCAAGTTCCTTCAATAGTCTAGCAACCCAAAGAGCTTCTTGTATGGCCACCCTTAAGCATCTATATTCAGCCTCTGCACTGGAAAGAGAAATTGTGTCTTGCTTCTTTACTTTCCAACCCACCATAGCTCCTCCAAGCCTTACACAATAAGCACTTACTGACTTCCTACTAAAAGGACAAGCTGCCCAATCTGAATCACAGTATAGACTCAAGTCAAGGGCATTATTTGAAGGATAAAGCAAACCCTGGCCAGGACTTCCTTTGATGTATTTAATGATCCTCATGGCTGCATCATGATGAGACTTCTTAGGTTTATCAACAAATTGACTTATCCTTTGAACTGAGAAGCTAATGTCTGGCCTAGTCATGGTCAAGTAAAGAAGTTTGCCCACCAATCTTCTAAAAGCAGTGGCATCCTCCAAGAGCAAATCATCAGAAGAAGTCTTTGTAGCCTCATCATACTCACAAGTAGTGAGTTTGAGGTTGAACTCCATAGGAGTCTCAGTTGGCCTAGCAGCTCCCAATCCAGCCTCTTCAATGAGCTCAAGCGCATACTTCCTTTGATTGATGACCAAACCCTCCTTAGACCTAGCAATTTCCAAACCCAAGAAATATCTCAAGTTGCCCAAATCTTTGAGCTTGAAATGGGATTTGAGAGTGGTCTTCAATTGGTCAATCATACAGGTATTTGAACCTGTGATGAGTAAGTCATCCACATAAATGAGGAGAAATACTCTATCCTTGCCATTTGCCTTGGTGAACAAGGAATGATCAGAAGCACTTTGAGTATATCCATTATTCAACAAGGTATTGGTGAGTTTGATGTTCCATTGCCTAGAAGCTTGTTTCAACCCATAAAGAGACTTTAAAAGCTTGCATACACGCCTTGGAGAGCCTAGATCAGACTTTGTAGAATCAAAGCCTTGTGGAATATCCATATAGACCTCCTCATGCAAGTCACCCTGAAGGAAAGCATTGTTCACATCCATGTGAAACAAGCCCCAAGAATAAGAGGCTGCCATTGCCAAAACAATCCTTACAGTTGTCATTTTCACCACAGGGGAAAAGGTTTCATTGAAGTCAGTCCCTTCTACTTGAGTGAAGCCTTTAGCAACCAGCCTTGCTTTGTATCTCTCAATAGAACCATCAGAATTGTACTTCACCCTAAACACCCATTTACAACCAATAGATGACTTACCATGAGGCAGATCCACAATCCTCCATGTGTTGTTATCTTGCAAAGCTTTGATCTCATCCTTCATTGCCACCACCCAATTTGAATCCTTGACTGCTTGCTTGTAAGTAGAAGGCTCCCTAACTTTGTCAATGGAGGCCAAGAAGCAAGTAAAGTTAGGATTCAGATGATCATATGAGATATACTTCTCTAAACCAAATACAGCATTGGAAGTAGAAGCTCCTCTAAGTTGAGCAATCCTTGCACTCCTTCTTAATGTTGGGATTTGTGGAGGCATGACTTCAACCATTGGTGGCTGAGAAGGTGGCTGAGGAGGTTGCTGAGGAGCAATGAATTCATCAAGAATAGGTGGAGAAACCAAAGGAGCTCTATCAAGAGAACTTTGATCATTAGAAGAAGACTCTTCAATCAATAACTTGGACTCCAAGCAAGTAGGCAACAGAGATCTCAGCTCTGCTTTAGACATGCCAAATGGGAAGATGTGCTCATGGAAAGCAACATCTCTTGATACATGGAAAGTTGAATTAGATATCTTCATCACAAGATAACCTTTTTGTGAAGTGGAATATCCCATTAGAATGCAAGGCTCAGCTCTTGAACCAAATTTATCCAAGTTGTTCAAGTTGGTGGCAAAACACAGACATCCAATGATTCTTAGATGGTTGATGGAAGGTTGCTTGCCATATAACACCTCCATTGGAGATTTGAAGTGCAAAGAGGATGAAGGTATGCGATTGATCAAGTAACAAGCAGTGAGCACACAATAACCCCAATATTTGATTGGCATAGAAGCCTGAAAACGCAATGCCCTTGCTATATTCAAAATTTGTCTATGCTTGCGCTCCACTCTTCCATTCTGCTGAGGAGTGTAAGGACAACTAGTTTGGTGTTGAATTCCCAAAAGAAGGAAATGATCCTTGCAAATGGAATTGATGAACTCAGATCCATTGTCACTCCTAGCAATCTTGACCATAGTCCCAAACTGGTTCTGAACCATCAATAAAAAACTTTGGATGTGGATGAAAGTATCACTCTTATGCTTCATCAAGAAAACCCAAGTAGCCCTTGAGAAGTCATCCACAATTGTAAGAAAATATTGGTAGCCTTTGATGGTTGGAACTTTGTATGGACCCCAAAGATCCAAATGTATTAAGGCAAAAGGAGTAGAGGCATGTGATTGACTAATAGGAAATGATAATCTGGTTTGCTTGGCCAAAGGACAGATGGTACATTGTTTGACACAACTTCTAGAAGAATCACTTAAACACAACACATTATTCAAATGACTCAAATGTGTAGCTGAAATGTGTCCCAAACGCCTATGCCAGGTCCAAGCATTCTCCTTATTTGTTTTAGAAATGGTATGAGCTGCCACCACCTTGCTTGAGCTTGAAGGTACTGAATCCCTGAGTGTATAAAGCCCCTTAGATCTCTCACCAATCACCATTGGCTTCCCAACATGGCCCTGAATCAACACATTGGCAAAAGTGAATATAACTTTGCAATTCAATTGAGTTGGGAGTTTAGACACTGAGATCAAGTTGAACTTGAAATCAGGCACATAAAGGATGTCATCCAAGGTGAAACCAGAAGAGAAGGAGCAGCTCCCAATATGAGTAATCCTACATTTGTTACCATTAGGCAAATGAACAAATTGATGATTGGAATCAGTCTTTCTCAAGTTGTGTAGCCAGCTCAAATGATGAGTGATGTGGTTTGTAGCACCTGAGTCTACAATCCATATCATAGAAGAAGATGGATTGGATATACCTGCCATGTTCACACGTACAAGCTCATCATCTTCATTAGAAAGAGGCTCAAAATCATCTTGAATTGCCACATGTTGAACCCTTCTATCCAAACCAGTGTGCAAAATCCTTTTCTCACATGTCCCATGAAAAATCCTCTTATCCCCAGCAGCTACATGCTCAACCAAGTTAGATTGAGGACTCTCATCAATGCTAACATTAGCTGAATTCCATGGACGTTTCAAAGCAGAAGAAGGTGCAAGTTGTGGATGCTTCTTCCAACATGTCTCCACTTTGTGCCCCATCTTGCCACAATAGGAGCATAACCAATTAGACTTATCAATCTTGCCTGTTTTCCCAGTTGAAGCATTAGAAGCCCCATTGAAACCTCCATAAGATGAAATCCCTCCATTGGAATTGTAGTTTCTTGGAAAAGAAGCATTAGGCCTTGAACCATTACCTCCATTGCCTGAGCCATTGCCATTGCCATAGTTAGGACCCCTTGAATTGAGGAAGTTCCTTTGAGAGTATAAAGCAGTAGCTTCTCCCATATCCCCTATTGAACCAGCAATTGCACGTTGACTCTCTTCTTGCAATAACACAGAGAAAGCCACACTTAATGAAGGGAGTGGTTGCCTCATCAATAAGCTACTTCTTACATGAGCAAATGATTCATTCAGTCCCAAGAGGAAAGCAATCAGTCTTTGTTTCTCCTTATGTTCATTGATAATCTTGCTATCAGCTGAGCACTCAAGCCTCAAATCATCAATAGAACCCAACGCATCCCACAACTGCTTCATTTTCCCAAAATACTCAGTGATTGAAAGAGCACCTTGTGAACATTGGTATATTTCTCTTGTGAGCTGGAAGATTTGTGTACCATCAACTTTATCAAACATTTCTTTAAGATCATTCCAAATAGACAAAGCTGTGTTGTTGTAAACCAAACCATTGACCAGCTCCTTAGCAACTGTGTTCCTAAGCCACGCCTTAACAATGGCATTGGCCCTATCCCATCTCACATGTTGTGCCACAGGGACACTCAATCTTGAGAAGCTGCCATCAATAAAACCAATCTTGTTCTTGACAAGAAGTCCTTCCTTGATAGCTGTACTCCAGGCATGGTAGTTGCTGGAACCTTGGAGCTGAAATGGAATCAACAACAAGCCAGTGGTGTCCGATGGATGTAAATAGAGAGGATCCTCAATGGTGTTATCAGCCATAATCCAGCACCAATTCCACTGATATTAAGATTCAAATAGATTTGAATTGCAAGAAAATCCAGCAAACTATCAACCACAGCCACACAATTCCAACGGAAATGGCCAAAAGAGTACAATTATGCAAGCTGGACAATAGGACAAAAGATGCCAGCCAAATCCAGCAATACGCAACTATCCAGATCAAAAGAATGCAGCAATCCAATCCAGAAGTGCTCAGAATTGAATCAAGATCACGAAATCCATAATCGTAATCAAGAAAACTGGCTAAGTAAGCACAATTTGAACCAAAACTTGTAGATGAAGCAAATGCGATGAAGAAACTTGGCCGGAAAGCAACTAGCAATGCTACGCAGAATTGATCCAAAAACAACTTCAATTGAGCTGAGAATCAACTCAGTTCATGATCCAAGAGACTTACTAAGAGTCGAAATCAAGCGGAATCAAGAATAGAAGCACAAATCCAAGCTGAAATCGAAGAATCGAAGCCAAAGATCCACCGGAAACCAGCTGAATCCAGGTTGCTTGATCGCCAAGAAACGTACATGCTCTGATACCATATAAAGCTTGGAGGATTTAGATTGAATATGAAATGTATTGATCAACCAAAATCATGTGTTACAATGTATAGGACTAGTATATATACTAGTAAGAAGATCTAACTAACTAAACTAACTTAGTTCACAAGCTAAGCTAATCTAGTGATCTAGTATGCACAAGGATATATTGTATGTGGAAAGCTATACATTCCTATAGTCACGATGAGAAATTGTTGTAGTTTCATGAGAAGAATTGACGGGTCAAATGAATTGAGAATTTGAAATTTTAAAGTTTGAGAAAAGTAAAAGAGACAAATATGTCGATGGTTGTATGACTCTTAAGTATTATATTAAATGATTAATACATGTTAAACTTGAATGACATATATAATAGATTTTGAGTCAACCGAAATTGATTTGGGCCACAAATTACAATCCATGAGAAAGTTTCGTGAGTTTGGTTGATAACTTTTGTGGTTTTGACATAATTTATTAGATTTGAACATTTTTTAGCAAATAATGGCAGCAAATCTAGAAACGTCCAGTTTTTACGACTCTACACGTGTTTTTACTCACAAAAGGACTATGATTACGTTGCAAATCAGTTTTCAAGATAAATGCATAAAAATGTGCATTTTCACGATCTAGAAACGAGTTTTTAACTACATAGGTGTACAATATTGCTTTTGCATTCTGGCCGAAAGTGTTAATGTTCGAGCTCTTCTTCCTATTGAGACTTCTTTAGCAGAATTCGAATTCGATTCGACTATGTGCTTTGCAACTCGCTTTATCAGTTGGTCCAACCAATTGTAATTAGTTTTTGATATAGCAATAGCCCATGAGTCTAATCAACCAGTGGCCTATATCATCTATTAGTTTTCTCCAAGCCCAACAAGCGGAAGTCTCCAAAGTCCAAACTCAACTAATTACCCATCTAAAACGTTTAGTGTGCTGCTAGCCTGCTGGCTGCTACAAAGGGCTGGGGAAAAACGGTTGGGCCGAACCGGATTGGAATTCAGTTTGGATTTTGGAACCGATTTATTATTAAGTTAACCAAACAGTATTTTTTTTAAAAAAATAATTTTTATTTTAAGGAATTTAAATAATTTGAGCGAAATATTGTTTTTCTCCTTAAAGCAAACACCGATGTTCAATAAACGACGCCTTCCCACAATGCTATTAGTAAAATATTTTTAAATATTTTTTTAATTAAGGGTTAGAACTTACGTAAGTTTATGGTTTAATTTTTAAATTTCTATTGAGTTGGATGAACGATTTGACCGGATTAACTCTAGATGATAAAATAGTTTTAATATTTAAGATTAATCCGATCAAATTATTCAACCAACACAAAAAAGTTTTAGAAATAAAAACCTATTTATTAAAATTTGAAAAAAGAGAACATGATCAAGCAGAAAAAATAATGAAAAGTCGCTTTATTTTTTTTGCTGAACTGAATTTTTTTTGTCATATGCTTAAGTAGATTTAGCTATAATAGTATATATGAGGCCTTTTTTCTTTGGGGCCTAAAGCCCTAGCTTTAGCGGCCTTACCCTTGGGCCGGCCATGCCCGCACGAGTATAAGTGTATATTATATATATTTAAGTGTAACCTAAGTCTACTAACTATAGTTTAAGTAACTTTACTATAGTTAAAATAAAAAAAAAACCCTAGAGTTAGACGATGGATGATGTTTGAACTTGTTGAATTTTGTATTGATGTGTTGAACTTGCATGTATTAGAAATGGATGGACTTCATGTTAGATTTTTTTTTTTTAAAAGATATTTGGTTCAAATGCGGGCTAGGCCGAGCCCGAGTCCCGTTGTACCGACTCGGGTGGGACATTTTCTTTGAATTCGGGCTCGGGTTCGGGCTCAGGCAAAAGCCCGCCCGTCCCGAGCTAACTCCTAATTCGTGGATCTCACTTTGCTAGACCACTTTTATTAAAAAGACGAAATTACCATGTATACTCAACTTATCATTCTCATTAAAATTATTAAAATCTAAAAATTAATTTCTACATAACACCATCTACCCATCGCCGGCCGCCACAACACGTCATCATCGTTTCTGTTGTAGGGGAAGTCTTCATCTACTCTTCTAATTGAAGCAATTTAATTTTTCATTAAAATTGACACACAATTTTGTCAATTTCAACATAAAAAAATCGGAATTTAGTAGTATATTCTTCAATTTGATGTCTGAAATACGATTACATCTTAAACTGATGAATGAGCGACAACTATGGTGAAATCTGCAAGATGACATATAAAAATCAACAAGGACATGCTTGTCGATTTCGTATGGTTGCTGATCACTCCCAATTTAAGGTATAGCCATGTTTTAGTTGTTAAATAAAAAAGGATACCACTAAAATTAGATTGATTTTATATTGAAATTGATAAATTTGTTGATACGATTCTAATTAAGAAAGTGATTAGATGAAGAGCTGAGAAATAGATCGGATTGTCCATTAGAATATGAATATGAGAAGAACGGGAAGTACAAGAGACCAACGTCAATACATATTCAATCCATGCCTTCCTAATGCTCTCGATGGAAGAATATATGAGCCTAGAAAGTTAATCCATTAACCCAAACTTCTTACTTAATTCTGTTTAACTCATAATTATTAAAATCATAAAGCCCCTTATCTAATCTACTATCTACTATCTATTATCTATTATATTATATTAATTCGGCATCGGAAGCCCTCTGGCTGACACGTGGACAGATCGCCCTGTCACCGTTTCCAAATTTAGTTGGAATTTAATAGGTGTTCTCTAAATTTAGATACAAAATATTGATTGATTGAAAATTAAGAAGTATTTTTATCTCCTATTTTTGTCTCTACGCAATTTAAAAAAACAAATTAATTTAAAGTTTCCATTTAAATAGTTATTCTATACAGTTTGGTTCCGGAAGACCGTAGGCCGCCACATAAGCAGTATATATATAGAATAATAAATAATATTAAACAATATAATGTGTATCTAAAAATATATATAGCACGTATCATCGATTTCTTTATATAAAGTTATAAACAATATATATATATATATATATATAGCAATAGAACTATTTATAATAATGTTCATATACAAAATCAATATTAATAATTTTAGAATGAAAAAAACGTATCTTATATATAGGAGAGTATTAATGATAATAACATTGCTTAATATTTGCATACAAATATGGTATGTAAACAAACTTAATATATTTATATAATTTTTATATATGCATTGCTTCAGTAAAATAATGATTATATACAAAATCAATATTTATAAATTTAGAATAAAAAATCGTAAATTATATATATGCATTGCTTCATTGATTTTTATATCCATCTTAGGGTTTGAAGTGGGTGATTATGCCACAATTACGAGGGTATTCTTTTTGTATACACTTCAAGCAACACTATGTGAGTTCAAGTGGGTGCCACTTCGACGAGCTTCCATGGGCCTTTGCTTGAGCTTAGGGATCGGATCAGTTGGCACGTTACATAAAGAGCAGCTGGACGATAAAATATGGAAGGATGGGATATAAATTTACAAGATATAGAGCTTTGCTTTAATTTGAAATTCAATTGTTACGTTCGGTGTTTATTTTCGGTATATTAGTTATTTAGTTAATGTTGATTCTCGATGTTAATTGTTTTGCTTTATTTAAGGTGTTCTTCGGGCTTCGATCAATTAAATACAAATATTGGAGGGTTTTTGAGTTTAAGGTCAGTATCATATAAATATTCTCTTCTTTTTTTGTTACTTCACGTTTTACTTATAAACTTTCTTTCTTTAATTAAGTGCACTCATATTTTATGTTGATGAACAGATCTCATATTACATGCTCCCAGCCTCTTCCTACCCCAGATCGTGTATAGTCGTTGTGATCTTGACATATGTATTTAGTGTAATTAACTTTTTCGATGTTTTCTAAAAACATATTAAGATTGGTGAACCTAAAAAGAAAATAGTAAATTTAAAGATACGTGTCAAGATTATTTCAGTAAGGTACGATTCGAGATAGAAAGAGTGTGACAAGTGATCTTCATCCTTAATGAACATGTGATTTTCACTGATTGATATGTACATTATGAACCCTAGCTAGCTATCGCCGTAAGTAACTATATAATGCTTTGTAGACTCTTCTTATTACAATATAATAATATTATGATAATAAAAGTTGGAGGATGATTGCCATAGAGAAAGAAAGGTACATATGGAGGAGAAGATCAAAACAAGGAAGAAGCTACCAGAGGCAAAAGGACGACCACCACTAATCCCGCTGGCCAGTATGTTACTACTGATCACATCATGCAAATAAAAGAGTTCTTGACAAGATCAAGGACAAGTCATTAATCCCACTAGGCCATTATATAAAATATTTTTCTGTTTATATATATATATATATATATATATATATATATATATATATATATATATATATATATATAATGTACATGTTTTGTATGTTCTACCAATATTACCAAGACAAATGTAAACTATTTTCTAAAAAAGCTGAGCATATGTGTTGGCAGGAGGTAGAGACTAGAGAATTACAAGTCTATCTAACCTCAAAAAGAATAATGACATCATAAACATTTTGAAAATTACGCTTACAATATGAGAAATGTTATTTTTATTTAGGTAACCTAAATTGATTAATAGTGGCTCAACTTTTTCAGAAATTTGAAAGATGCATCAACTTAGTAACTGCGACCGTAGCTTAGTATCCCAGTTGATGAGACTGTAAAGTTTGGACATATTATGGATCACTCAAGTTATGCGACCCACTACGTACAACAATATTTTTTATTTTCATTGTTGTTGCTTAAATTTAAGAGCGTGTATTAGGGAATTTTAGTTTTCTTATAGAAAATGATTATTATTGAAAAAAATTATAAGCATAACAATAAAATATATATATATATATATATATATATATATATATATATATATAAGTGGCTTAGTAAATTTTCAACTATTTGATTTTTTTTTAGTTTAAATTAATCGGTAAATGGTTTATATTATGTAAAAAAAATGGCTATGTTATAATTTTAAGTTTGTATATTTTTTTTTAATATTTTCTAAGTTATCATATTATCAAATACATTTAAGATTAACTAATATAATTTTAACTGCTTATATATTGTAATGATAAATTGTTTCTGTATAACAATTTTAACCAAAGAAAATTTCAATTTTATTGCCCGCGCGGTGCGCGGGTTTAGTAGCTAGTATTATATTAATTCGGCATCGGAAGCCCGCTGGCCGACACGTGGACAGTCCACGTAGTCACAGTTTCTTAATTTAATCGGAATTTAATAGGGGTTCTCTAAATTTAGATACATAATATTGATTGGTTGAAAATTAAGAAGTATTTTTATCTCCTAATTTGGTCTCTACGCAATTTAAAGAAATAAATTAATTAAAAGTTTCCTTTTAAATAGTAAATCTATACAGTTTGGCTCCGGAAGACCACAGGCCGCCACGTAAGCAATTTATATATGGAATAAACTTATATAAATTTATACCGTGTATATTATTATTATATTAAATATAAGAAGGACGCCGTAATTAATATAGGATTAGTGTATATATATAGAATATAGGGTTTCCCCAAGCAAACACAATATAGGGTTTCTCCAAGCAAAACATCATCGACTATATATATATATATATATATATATATATATATATATATATATATATATATATATATATATATATATATATATATATATATATATATTAAATATAAGAACGGTGCCATAATTAATATAGGATTAGTGTATATATATAGAATATAGGGTTTTCCCAAGCAAACGTACTCATGTTGTTTCTATGCACGTCTTATTCTGATGGTTGGGACTATGGAGTCGTACATGGTAAGCATATTATCATTATTTTCTTATATAATACGTTTATATTTATTTGGTTAGTCACTGATGATAAATTATACATCAAATCCTATTTTCTGCAGGCTTCTTTATCCAGCTCAGGAGTTTGGATGATGACATGGCACTTTCAAGAATAACCATTGGTGATATTGGTATGAAATTTAGGAGTGAAACCTATAACACTATGGATAACCGGGTGGTTTAGTTGATCATGTGCGCATTCAAGGATTATAGGTTGATGAGGTTGATTTTTACATATTTCCTTGCTCATATAATGATTTTATTAAATTTTGCACGGGTAATGATTTTAGGAGTTCAATTTAACTAAATCTTTGAAGGAGTTTTATAAATGAGTTTCAAGAATTTCATCTTGATAGCCATCTAAATTTCCTTAGGGTTTCACAAATCACGTCAAAGGAAGGGAAGTATGTGATGTCAAATGCTTCTCACTAGCTGGTATATGGAACGATGGTTTATGTGTGGTAGATTATAGTGGTTAATGCATCTTGTGCTTAATTATCTGCTTTATCACGAGCTGTTACCATTGCTACACGCTATTATGCTTTTGGCTCACAGAAAGGAAGTCCCGAGATCCAGGTAGAAAACTCTACACGAGTTGTTACCATTGCGGGTGATTGTGTTAATTTGTTCTCATCTGCTTTGCAGGTGATAAGTTTTTGTCTTGGTAGTGTTGGTTGGTCGTGAAAATTTGACGAATATATATGTATCAAAGAGCTAGCATGAACAAGATGTGATCTTCTCGTGGTTGGTTGTCCACCTACCTATCATGGTTTGTCCTCATAGCTTCTTATCAACATGATAAAGTTCCCTCAATTCATTTCCTCCTAAATATTACTTAAAAAATTCATGTCCGAGTCCTTACAATTGTAATTTGTGTTTTAATTTCTTGACCAATTGCTCATTAAGATGATGTTATATGTTGGTTAATCAAGTAATTAATTTTATGTTTGCAAAAGATATGTTTAAAAGAATCAGCACTTTTATATGAGTTTTTCAAGAATACAACATGATACAATATGTGCACTATAAAAAAAAAAAGTTAGCTAATCACAATTCTACTCATTGTTGTATAGTTTCTTTAATTTTGCACCAAAAAAGATTCATTAGTATTCACAACTTTATTTTGTTTGGTTACTAACGAGATCTTTTTAATTATTTTTTATGCAGAAATACTTGGTGGACATGACATTGAAATTACAAATTATAAGGCCGGAAAAAAGTGGGGATGTAGTTCTGAGGTTGTAGTGAAGGCGAGCGGAATTATATAAATAATAAATACTCGAGCTTAGTTAAGTTCTTTCTATTTTAGTTACTTCTTAAACTCTATATGTAAATGTTGATTAATTCGTAAAATCATTTATTGTTATATGTATATACCTTATAATGTCATTTTAGGAATTAAACTAAAATAACTAGCTAACACATAATAATAAAAAAGAAAAAAAAATACTAACTAAATTTAACCTTAATTATAGAAATATAAAATATATATATTACCCTATAACTATTCCATATATATGTTCAATATTTTTACTTAAAATCAATTTTGATTCATCCGTAAAAGAAGATATATATATATATATATATATATATATATATATATATATATATACACTATACTTATTCAATACATATATATATATATTTAATATTTTTTTCTTATAATCAGTGTGAATCATTCATAAAAAATCTAGCTTTATATATACAAATTATGTGTTAATATTACGTTAGTAATATAGAAATAAAACTAAAACAAACAAAGACAATATATATATATTAATCTTAGATATTTATAATAATATAAAAATTTATAAAATATTAAAAAGACATAAATTTAGGAGTATCATGATAAAAAAAATCATGTTTAAACATGATAACTTCAAATTTAAAAAAAAAAAAAAAAAACTGATTATATTAAATTATTGTTTTAAAAAAGTTTTGATATTATTATTTTTATAACATAATAATTATAAATGAAATTTATAATATAGCTCATATATTATTGTATACTAAAAAAAATTGTGAATATATTCTTTTTTTAAAATATATATGTTTAAAAAATAAAACAATTTTTACCCGCGCGGTGCGCGGGGTTAGTAGCTAGTATTATATTAATTCGGTGCCGGAAGTCCCTTGGCCGACACGTGGACAGTCCACGAAGTCAGGATTTCCTAATTTAGTTGGGGTTCTATAAATATAGCTACAAAATATTGAGCGATTAAAAATTAAGAAGTATTTTTATTTTCTATTTTAGTCTCTACGCAATTTAAAGAAACAAATTAATTAAAAATTTCCTTTTAAATAGTAAATCTATACAGTTTGGTTCCGGAAGACCGTAGTCCGCCACATAAGCAGTATATATATAAAGAATAATAAACAAAAAAAAACGTAAAGTATAGGTTATTGTATATACAGAGAAAACGTAATTGAATAATTATCTGTAATAAATAAAAGGAATTAGACCTAAATAAAACGGAGTGAACCACGTTGCTTTGGGAAGTTTTGCTAAACCCATATTAAATAATATATATATTACTAAACCTATAATATCTTTCGTCGCTACGTTTCTTATGTATATATATATACTATTAATTCTTAGAAACATTGACGGTTTTATAGGATATATATTGAACGGCAAGAAAATATTTAGTCACTAGCTGTGCGAACTTCACGAGGGTGTTTACTATTTAGTTCGGAACCTGCAAATTCCCTAGAACATATATATCACTGGACACTAGATGCTAATATCTGGGTATGCAATATTAATTTTCTAACTATATAAAATATTGAAGATTTTACTAGCGCTAATTATTCACTTCGATATAATTCTCTCCGCTCCTAAAAGTATCAATCCATATTCTTCTAATGCACCATTATATTAGACGATATTGTTTTGTAAGGTTGTTTTTATGCATTGTATGTATTACATATGAATTAACTGTTTGTTTGTTGTATATATGCAGCAGATGGATGCATTGTGCGAGTTTTTACTCGAGGATAATGATGTTAATGTTACTTCGAAAGTTTCATTCTTCTCGAAATACATGATTTATTGGTTAGTCTTTATCGAACATTTCTTTTTACTAACGTATTATAAATATACATCGTCATATTAATAAGATTTGGAGTTTGACCACTAGCTTCTTGCTGGATTAGATTTGATATATATATAAATAATGTATAGTAGGGTTAATTTAACTTACGAGACTTTTTTTTACCAGAATTTTACTTACGTGAGATTTGAAGCTTGGTTTTGTCGAGTGGTTTTCTTCCAAAGCGGATGCAACTAATCTTATTGGTTATAATCGTTTAACCTCTCAATGTTGTTACGAAGTTAATTGATTTCTATGCAGTCTATTTTTGGATTTGTCGATGGAGTTTGATGCAACCACACTTCTCAATCTCATGGTTATATATGTTTCTTGGAGGTTTTTCGTTATTACCTATCCTTTTGACAGCATTATTTTTCAAATGAAAAATTTGATACACTATCAATTAGTGATTATTTCTTTGAATTACGAAGTCGATCCACTAACTGGTTGATTTTTAAATATTTTGGCTATTTCTTAAGGCTATACGAGGTTGCAAGCACAAGATAACATAACATCTTAGTAACATCTACTAGCTCGACCGACTCACGATCACTACGGGAGACACCGGAGTTAGCGGCTCTAGCAAACGGCTAAATGAGTGTCCAGCCGTGAAAAAACTGAAAAATTGGTTTCTAACGGCTTGACATAAGCAAAGCCGTCCCAAATTTTATTTTCCGGCACCAGAATAGAGCCGTGAGTATTTTAATCAATTTATTTTTACATTATTAAAGTTCAGCGGCTCAATTTGTATGCCGCTTATTTAATAATATATTTCGCGGCTCAATTTTTGAGCCGTTAATTTATAAAGAGTTAATTTATTTATTTATTAGGTATTGGCATTAACTTTGAGCCGCTAAGTTATACGTTTTTTTTTTTGCTGTGCTGGTCCTAGATGAAAACTACGTCGTCCAGATCTAGCAGCTATTTTTCTTCTAGACTTTTCTTCTTCTTCATCAGTTGCCTCTTTCCTGCGCATAGAGAGGGTAAATTTTAGTTAGGGTTTTTGTTCATTCGACTCCGTGTTCTAATTCTATGTCCTCAATAATCAATGTGAAGTTGATTAATCAAATTTATTGCTGTCTTAGCAGATTGAAGTTGCAAATCTGTTGTTATCATATCCCAATTTTGTAAGAAGCGTCAATCAGTAATTCTCAGGTATTCATTACATTAATTGTTAACTTGCAAGAAATTCTTCTGTTTATCGGAGCAAATTAAGTTTTCTCGTTCTGCATGGGAATCTTGAAATTAAATTTTCAATCGGTTTCTTGACAGATCAGTGGGTCCTGCTGGAGAAGGTAGCACAGAGAGTTCACCTTCAACATGTGGGACTTTTTTCCGGTAATCAGTGATATCTATTATTTCTTGACTTTTCGGCCAGTTGCTCGAGTCAGTCATGTACTGCTTTAGATGGTTCATGAAATCACTAACTGAGATTGATTTACTAAGGCCCTGGAATTTGATTTGCTGCTCAGATCTTGTATCCTTTGAGTCGACTATCTCTGAGGTTTAAATGCTCAACTGAAACCTCTATCAGTCCTTGGAAGAAAAAAAAATAAAGAACACAAAATTGTTTTAAAAAAGGCATTTTGTGGTATGAGAAAGTGTTAGTGAGCTTGATGCAATGATGTTTTCTTTACAAATCAAGTTGTTACACCTACAATGCAGTTTTCTTAAAAAAAAAAAAAAAAAAAAGGCAAATAATGTGCAGTTTCAGAACCGCATAATCAAGCAACTTGAATTGGAGATGGGAAGAATGAAAAAGATGAAGATTCATAAGAAGCGTTGGTCGGAAAGATGCAAGTGTTGTGGATAGAATCACTGCTTCCCTTGGTAATCTCAACCCTTCCGTCCTCCACTCCCTTGCTTCGCTGCTTGAGTCTCAAGATTTCCGGTGTATGCTAATTTATCATTATTCTTTGTTATTGTTGCTGCTTTATATATTTGTGCTGCCCTTTTATTCAATGTATAATATATTTACGCTAGCATAAACCCAGTTATTAATTTATGATTATCCATCTAATGATGAAGTTTCATTATGAATGCAGATACCTCTAATAATGCTTGATTATTCCTCTAATAATGCTTGTACTTCTCGCACAATCGACCGCCTTGGTCACTTAGTCCGGGTATGCTACTTAGTCATAACCTTGATCCCTCTCATAACTCTAGGGGCATCTCATTTCATTTCATTTTATACAACAGTAAATTGGCATTTCTTTATGCTCTTATATATGTATGTATATATGTTTGTCTTGCCCTTTTATTGAATGCTTGACAAGTGCAAAAATATATATTATCATTTGTTAATAGACTATGATCTTGCAGGTTCATTTTGATGATGTTCAAAAACCTACTAGTCTCCCGACTAAGGCACCTAGAGAACTGGAAGAGTTAGTAAGTGCTTTATTGTTGTTATCTCATTTATTTTAGCCCTAAAAAACAAGATAGGTTGATTCAACTGCTCATTTACAAATTTTGCAGGATGAGAACAAGAGTAAGAAGGGTATTGGATAAGTGTATGAGGTTAGATTGGAAAAAAAACATCTCCTTATGCAGTTGAATCTATATGTATCGGGCAGACTCTTACTTTAGCTATATATACTTTTTTCCAGGAAGATTATGCCCAAAAAAAATATCCGGCTTCTACACCTCTCTCTTTCTCTGATGAGCATAAAAAAGAGGTGAATATCTTACATTTAATGTTCTCTTTGGTGTCTAAAACAAATATCTAATTCCGGAACTCCAGTTGATCACTTTCCAGTTCTTAGACAATCTAGATGTTTCATGAAAGCTTCTCAATGTAGTCTCCCATCTGATTAATTGTATCTAGAGTATTGCTCATTAGTTGCCATGACTTGCATTAATCTATTTTCTTTAACCATGTCGATATACCATTCAAGAAGCTTGAAACATGAACCTGGATGCTCTCTCATTTTTATTTTGCTCCTAAACCTGTGAGTACATGTGGTTGGTAATATATTTAGAGATCTGTTCTTCCCTGTTAGTGTTCTCTTATCTTTTGCATTGAGATGATCAGGTGATAGAAGAGATAATACCAGTTAATGTCCCTGCTTTTGCAATGGAAGATGTTTTTTTCCTTGTATTTGTCTTGGTTTTGCTCTAAGGTATGCTTTACATATGGTTAGACTAAAGTACTATATAAGCAACTTATTTAGGAATTATGATGTTAGTTGTAGTTAGAGTATTTTGTTATTACTGATTTTGGAATGACTTCGATTAGTTGATATAAGATTGGATTCTACATGTTATTCTTAATCAAGAACGTGTTTTTGTGATATCTACAAAGCTAATTAAGGGAGCATGTAGGATTTGTGGTTCTATTTATATTTTTTTTTATTTAAACAATTATTTAACGGCTGAATAAATAAGCCGTCCCATAATTATTGCGGCTGAATAAATGAGCCGTCCCACAAATACTGCGGCTCAATAAATGAGTCGTCTCATAATTATTAACGTCTCAATAAAAGAGCCGTGCCATAATTATTAACGGCTCAATAAAAGAGCCGTCTCATAATTATTAACGGCTCAACAAATAAGAGCCGTTATTTTTTCCCGACTATTCATTTAGTGGCTCAATTGTGATTGAGCCGTTTCTTTTCACCGACTGTTTTTTTGAGCCGTTATCTATTATTTACTAAGCCCTTAACACAGCAGCCTCCTGTAGTGGATGCTGACATATGGTAACTCCCTCTCATATCACTTTTGTTGGCATTATTTTTGAATAAAAAATTTGATGCTCTAGATAATTGTTTCTTTGAATTACGAAGTCGATTCACTAAATGGTTGATTTTTAAATATGTTTGTTAATTCTTTAGGCTATACGAGTTTGCAAGCACAAGATAAACGGAACATCTTAGTAACATCCACTCGGCCGACCGACTCACGGTGCCAACATATGGTACCTCCCTTTCAGATCACTTTTTATTTTTCAAATAAAACATTTGATGCTCTAGATTAGTGATCGTTTCTTTGAATTACGAAGTCGATTCACTAACTGGTTGATTTTTAAATATTTTTGTTATTTCTTAAGGCTATAGGAGTTTGCAAGCACAAGATAAACGGAACATCTTAGTAACATTCACTCGGTCGACCGACTCACGGTGCCAACATATGGTACCTCCCTCTCAGATCACTTTTTATTTTTCAAATAAAACATTTGATGCTCTAGATTAGTGATCGTTTCTTTGAATTACGAAGTCGATTCACTAACTGGTTGATTTTTAAATATTTTTGCTATTTCTTAAGGCTATACAAGGTTGCAAACACAAGATAACAGAACATCTTAGTAACATCCACTCGGCCGACCGACTCAGAGTGCCTACATATGCTACCTCCCTCTCAGATCAAGTTTGTCATTGTTTATTTGAATTACGAAGTCGATTCACTAACTTGATGATTTTTAAATATTTTTGCTATTTCTTAAGGTTATACCACTCGGCCGTCCGACTCACGGTGCCAACACATGGTACCTCTCTCTCATATCACTTTTGTAGCATTATTTTTCAAATAAAAAATTTGATGCTCTAGATTAGTGATTGTTTCTTTGAATTACGAAGTCGATTCACTAACTGGTTGATTTTTAAATATTTTTGTTATTTCTTAAGATTATAAGAGATTGCAAGCACAAAATAACGAAACATCTTGATAACATCCACTTGACCGACCGACTCAATGGTACCAAAACTTTTATTTATGAATATATACTCTTAAGGTTATACGAAATATATATGTGAAGTAAGTCGAAAATACGAATGAGCCCGGATTTAATAAATAAATATTGGCGGAAAGACTTGGGTTCTTACTTTGATTTTCATTATGTTCAAATTTATCACGTTTGTCATTGTTTATTTGAATTATGAAGTCGATTCACTAACTTGACGATTTTTAAATATTTTTGCTATTTCTTAAGGTTATACGATGTTGCAAGCACAAAATAACAAAACATCTTAGTAACATCCACTTGGTCGACCGACTCACGGTGCCAACACATGGTACCTCTCTCTCAAATCACTTTTCTAGCATTATTTTAAAATAAAAAATTTGATACTCTAGAATCTAGATTAGTGATTATTTCTTTGAATTACGAAGTCGGTTCACTAACTGGTTTATTTTTAAATATTTTTGTTATTTCTTAAGGTTATAAGAGATTGCAATCACAAAATAACGAAACATCTTGATAACATCCACTTGACCGACCGACTCAATGGTACCAAAACTTTTATTTATGAATATATACTCTTAAGGTTATACGAAATATATATGTGAAGTAAGTCGAAAATACGAATGAGCCCGAATTTAATAAATAAATATTGGCGGAAAGACTTGGGTTCTTACTTTGATTTTCATTTTGTTCAAATTTATCACGTTTGTTATTGTTTATTTGAATTACGAAGTCGATTCATTTACTTGATGATTTATAAATATTTTTTCTATTTCTTAAGGTTATACGAGGTTGCAAGCACAAAATAACAAAACATCTTAGTAATATCCACTTGGCCGACCGACTCACGGTGCCAACCCATGGTACCTTTCTCTCATATCACTTTTCTAGCATTATTTTTCAAATAAAAAATTTGATGCTCTAGATTAGTGATTGTTTCTTTGAATTACGAAGTCGATTCACTAACTGGTTGATTTTTAAATATTTTTGTTATTTCTTAAGGTTATAAGAGATTGCAAACAAAATAACGAAACATCTTGATAACATCCACTTGACCGACCGACTCAATGGAACCAAAAATTTTATTTATGAATATATACTCTCAAGGTTATACGAAATATATATGTGATGTAAGTCGAAAATACGAATGAGCCCGAATTTAATAAATAAATATTGGCGGAAAGACTTGGGTTCTTACTTTAATTTTCATTATGTTCAAATTTATTTTCTTTTAATTTTATAATTTAATTTCCTTATTCAAACTTAGAGTGTATATTCTTTGGCCAATAAAACTTAGAGTATATATATTGCGTTGGCAAAAAAAAAATTTGAGTATGTATTTGAGTATTTGAGTTTTAAAAACGCGAGTTTTTATTACATATTTTCTTATGAATTTAATGATTTAATTTAAAGATATTAAAAATTGACTCATTTATGCTTTCTTTATTGTTTCGTTTTCTTCGAAGTTTGATAGTATATACTATTAATTAATTAAAATAATTTTATATCAATTCTTATGAAAAAAAATTGGATTGTATACTTTAATTGTTTATTACTACTGCTTTGTTTGTGTTTAATATATTTGTTTTTTGTATTTGAAATTTTATAATTAAGTAATCCACTAATGTAAAATATGTTAAATAGTTAATAGATGTAAATTAATTAATTTAAATTATAAAAAGTTTAAAATTATACAACAAATATCAACAAACAAAAATAAGTAGATGTTAAAATCACAAGTTTTATATTATATCAGTTATACGTCTAATAAAATGATATATCATGTTAATGTTGATTATTTTACTAATATTAAACACTTTAATAACAGTAATGCATTATTATTAATTAATTTTATATAAAAAAATATTTAAAACTTAAAAATAATTGTTGATATATAATTGCATATTCAGTAAATTCAGATAACTTTTTTTTTTTTTAAATTTAATTTTTTTTGTTCGGAATATTTCTCCCGCGCGGTGCGCGGGGTTAGTGGCTAGTATTATATTAATTCGGCATCGGAAGCTCTCTGGCTGACACGTGGGCAGTTTGTCCAGTCAGCGTTTCCTAATTTAATAGAGGTTCTCTAAATTTAGATACATAATATTGATTGATTGAAAATTAAGAAGTATTTTTATCTCCTATTTTGGTCTTTACGCAATTTAAAGAAACAAATTAATTTAAAGTTTCCATTTAAATAGTAAATCTATACAGTTTGGTTCCGGAAGACCGTAGACCGCCACGTAAGCGTTCAATTTTTAGTCATTAAATTTTTAAATATATATAAACAATATTGTTTTGGTAAGGAAGCCACGTTAATATTATATAAAATAGTAATTAATATAAATAAAAGAGTGTGATTGAGAAAGAGATGGAGCAAATAAGAAAAGTTATTTGCCGGCATTCTTATTTTTTAATAAGATAATATAATATAATAACAATTATAATATATATATATATATATATAACACAATAATAATCTTAACCGTTCTAGGTTTGTAGTAATATATAACATAATAATATATCTATTTCCATATATAAATAATATATGTATATTTTTTTTAATATATATTATTATATTATAATAAAGGAATCTAAACATTTTAATATATATTACGTTAACTATACCTATATATATGTATGTATATAAATAAGGTTGGATGTCAAAATCCTAAGATGGATTATAAAAAAAAAAACACTCTAAGAGGAATGTGTTTAAAAAATCCACCAACAACAAGTGCGTGCGCTCTTACAAATTACCTCACTCTTAGTTACAAAAGTTTGAGATGACATACGTCACATACCTATCTTCAGGTAACTCTCGGTTGGTTTAATCCAAAATTTTCCTATCATACATATAATATACACTCTAATCCATATCTTCTTCTCTTAAGTATCAGTTTTACCTAGCTAGGATTACATTTTTTTTAAGTACTAACATATTGTTGGCATGTATTTTAACGAGGATTTTAAGCATGTAATACGATTTTTTATGGTAAGTTTTTTTTTTACGTAATTTAAATATATGCATTGTTCTTTTTTTTTTTTTATGGTTCGAAATAGTCTATCGTAGATGAATTCATATATGATATGGAATGAATCCGGGGAATATACAAAAAAAATTATCCTCTTTATGTTGAGCTTTACATCTCTGATCATTAACCTCTTATTCTTTTCTAATAGTTACTATTTAATTAGACGTTAAATACAAAATATTTAAAATCTTATTCATTTAACAATTCAATGTATCTATTTTAAGAGACATCTTTATTATTACACAATAAATATCCATGAATCCATCTCTATAAACTACTTTTGTAATGTTAGTACTTTTTATTGCCAAAATCTAGGACTACTTCTATTGCCAAAATCTATATCTAATAATATATTTTAGAGCAATTT
Organism: Clarkia xantiana subsp. parviflora; assembly: GCA_036873135.1. Taxonomy (NCBI): domain Eukaryota; kingdom Viridiplantae; phylum Streptophyta; class Magnoliopsida; order Myrtales; family Onagraceae; genus Clarkia; species Clarkia xantiana. The sequence goes on from JAPTYO010000011.1 coordinate 9,450,676, forward strand.
GACTTTCGTTTACCCATCTTTTATTATTCTGCGTCTTAATAAGAGATTGTTGTATTACATAACACATTTAGATAAAATTGTATTTTTTTTTCATTTTTAATTTGTTCAATAATCAATAATATATGATTCTCTTTTCAATAATTAATTGTTAATTTGTTTACAATACTAATTAGTTTAGGTACTAATCTTTTTCTCTTTAAGTACATATTTTCTCCTTTTTTGTGTGTGATAATTATATGTTAATTCTAAACGACTTTATTTTTTTGTGAAAAATATTTAGTATATTAATGTTTTTGTAAAATTTTAGCCGCATGCTTACTTTTCCATTTTTTATCGTTCTTCAATTTGTTTAACGATTCAAAACATTTGATTCTTTTTCAAGTACAGATTCTTTTTAGCCGCATGCTTACTCAGGTACGGATTCTTTTTATTGTTTTCTTTATATTGGAAAAATAATATCTGATTTTCTTTATATACTAATAATTGTCTTCTATTTAAGTACCTATTTTCTCCTTTTTCTGGTGTATGAAAATTATTTGTCAATTTTAAATGATGTTTTTTTTTTTTGTAAAAATTAATTATAACATTGATATTTTTGTGAAAATTAAGTTTCATGCTTAATTTTTACATATTTGATTGTTCTTCAGGTACATATTCATTTCTTCTCTACTACTTTTTCTTTATATCGGAAATATAAGAATTTCTTTTTGTGTACTAATAACTGTCTTCTCTATAAGTACCTTTTTTTTACTTTTTCTGGTGTATGAAAATTATTTGTCTTTGGCCAAAAAAAAAAAAATATTTGTCAATTTTAAATGAATTTTTTTTGTAAAAATTAATTATTCCATCTTTAAGTGAAAATTTAATTGCGTACTTAATTTTTTCATCTTTAATTGTTCTTCAGTTTGTTTAATTATTCGAAACATATGATTCTTTTTTAGGTACTCCTGTATCTCTGAATTTAATCTCTAGATTAATTATAAATAATATGATTCTATATTTAAATTTAGAAAGAAAATTAATTGCTAATTATTCTATATAATATATTTCTAATATACATTTTTATTTAGATTAAGGTAAAATAAGTATTTTAATTTATATTTTTATATAAATGATTAAAATATATAAATCTTTCAATACTATGAAAATTTTCAAATTATGTTTATCTCTCAAATCCAATTTCAACGATTTTAACATTAAACTCATTTTTTTAATTCACGATTTTACCCGCGCGGTGCGCGGGGTTAGCATCTAGTATTATATTAATTCGGTACCGGAAGCCCTCTGTTTGACACGTGGACAGTCCACGCAGTCACTGTTGCCTAATTTAATCGGAATTTAATAGAGGTTCTCTAAATTTAGATACATAATATTGATTGATTTAAAGTTAAGAAGTGTTTTTATCTCCTATTTTGGTTTGTACGCAATTTAAAGAAACAAATTAATTAAAAGTTTCTTTTTATATAGCAAATCTATACAGTTTGGCACCGGAAGACCATAGGCCGCCATGTAAGCAATATATATATAGAATAAAATCAAATAACGGTACTATCTAAAATAATATAATAACAAAAACGGCACCAATATAAAGGAATTAGTAAATGCACTAGGATATAATTTATAATATATATGTACAAATATATTATATTACGATACTATCTCTAAAATAATATAATAGTAATAAACGCCACTAAAATATAGGAATTAGTAAATACATTACAATATAAAGGAATTAGAGTAAATGTATATTGAATAAAATAATATAAATTGTTACTATATATATATATATTATAATGCTAAATAAACATTATCACTTTCTAAACCCTAACTCTCAACGCCGCCCTAATTTAGTCTCTTGCCTACCCGAAGTTATTGCTCGACTGGCTGGGAAGATCGCATATTGAAATAATGGTTTAACTTCTTTCACTTTGTTTTTAAATTTTACGTTTTTAATAGATATATATAGAATGTATTGGCTTAATAGTTAAGACTCTTAAGAGTAGTGTGTCGGTCCCTTTCGATCTGAACCAGCGACGTCGGCTTCTCCTTTTACTGTCATAGATCGACAAATCTCGGTCTGCTGAACCTAACCATGTTTGGTTGTTGATCTGTAATCAGAATAAAGATCGGGAAGCAGTTTCAATTCTTCGGAGAAATTTTGTCCGGCAATACTGATGTTGACACAATCCTATAGGTGTTCGTACTTGGTCGGATTCTGATGGATAGCAGCAACAAGACCATTGTTTGGTTCCGGCAGGATCTAAGGATCGAACAATCATGCATCATCTCCTTATATTTACGCTCTCTATATATTTGCATATTGTCACGAAAATACTGATTTCTAATAGTAATAAACTTCAACTTACACTAAATTGATTACTTGAATCAGAGGTTTCAGTTATTCTTTTTAGATTAAATGTTTGTTGTTTTGAGATTTTATAATCAGTTAAATTTGGAATACAGTCGGAAGCTGGTTGAGAAATTGACATGGGTATAGGACCATGCATGTGGTTTTCTTTTGGAGACCAATTAATAGATTCTTCATAAAAGAGCTCAGGTTCATCGTCTTTGTCTGACACCGGGAAAACACCCGTGCAAGATTAAGGTATTCTTTGTACTAATGTAAACTATTATATTTTCACTCTAATTTTTTACGCTTTGTAGCATTACTTTCTCTCTCGTGTTTTGTTATTAATGTTAAATGATATGGTTTAGTTAGTTTTGGGGTATAAGTTTGCTAGGTTTTGATTTCCTTATTTTATAGATGGAGATAACAAATAGTGGAGCTAAATTCATGATGGATGGAAAAGATCGATGCCATAATCGTTAATTCTTTCTTGCAAAACAAATCAATCCTAACTAATTATTCGAATAAAATTGTCTCAAGTAATTTGACTATTAATATAACACTTAAATACCAAAAGTTTGACTATATATTCAATTTTTGTTGTCTCGATATTGATTGATTGAGAGAAAAAAAAAAAAACAAGCGAACTAATTAATACTATCAAATTTGGCCAAAAAAGTTAATACCAACCACACATTTCATTTATCACCCTTTCGTGATTTCTACTATTTTTAACAAATATTTCATATCTATCTATTAATTAAAGTATAAAAAACATACTAGGTGTAAACACCCGATTTTGGACAGGGTCAGAAAATATCGTGACACGTGGAACTAAATCGGGAATAATCGAGCGATAAAAAAAAGGATTAGAATGTTATTAGATAGTGATATTAATTAGATATAATTACATAAATGAAAAAAAACTTGGCATTAGAAGACCACGTAGCCCCCTCCTTATCCAATCCTTACACATACCCATGCAATTCAATTTTTTGCCGAGATTCCCTAGGCTACTCCCATGTCGTTGCCTCACCTCTCCCTACATACATTATACAACCCTATCTACAACTCTGTTGATTTCTATCAACATCATGGCAAGCAAGTGGACAAAAATATATTAAAATAATCAGCCCACATAGCTTATAAATAGGAGCTCGGACCGAGAGTTCAAAAGGGGGGGGGGGGGGCTCATTTTCATGAACGAGAAAAATCATAAAGGGGGGCCTCATTTTCATGAACGAAAAAAATCATAAGGGGGTCTCGGTTTTAGAGGGAAGGCACTGAGAGTTGGTAAAACTTTGAGTGTGTGAGTGGTAGGTTTAAGTAATTAGCTAGTTGCTCGATAATTCGTGGTTCGGTTCCACGGGTCACGGCATTTTACCCGGAAACAACCCAATGTGAGTATTGCTTAATCAAAAGTTGTATTTACATTCCAAGCATAAATAAAGTGCAAGTTGGTTAAAGTTCCATCGCTTTCAATGTAGCGTTTATTTATTTACCGTTATTTTATTTCGCACTATATATATATATATATATATATATATATATATATATATATATATATATATATATATATATACACATATTACGTATTTCTATTATCTACAAGTTTTATATATATCTGTTTTACTTATTTGTCATTTATATTATATATAAGTTTTATATATATTATATTACTTATTGTCATTTACTTATATGTTTATACATTATTAAGTCTTATATTTGTTTATTTCACTTATTTGTCATTTTATATTACCTTTAAGCTTTATATATGTACATATTGCATATTTCTCATTTTCTATAAGTTTTATATGTGTTTATATTACTTATATATCTCAGAACGATGTTAAGTGTTAAAAATTAGTACAGAGAAGTTCGTGGTCATTTTAACATGCTTTCAAAATTATTTTCAGTTCAGCCATGAACTTTTCGATAATTGCAAATTGGCCATGAATTTTTTGATGATTGCAACTCGGCCATAAACTTTTTGATACTTGCAGTTCAACTCTCAAAATGGATATTTTAGTGAAAAACTAAACAAGACAAGACAAGCCAAAGTACCGAAAGGGCGGATTTCTAGCTTGCGAGCTTTTAATACGTAATCAAACCCCCGAACCCGAACCTCTGGACGCAGACCATTTCAAGCCCTAGGATGTTAGTATCACGTACCCTAGGCAACTTTAGGATTCCGATTAGCCTTTAATTAATCGGTGGCGACTCTTTCTATTTTCCCCGGTTCGGGTGATATTTCCATATTCGATCGAACCCGCCGTTCGCCGATCCACAAATAAAATATTTTCAAAACCCGCTCTTTTCCGAGAGCGCTGGCCGGATCCGACGTGCGACATTTTGGCGACTCTGCTGGGGATTTCCATTCAGAGGGTTTAGGCTTGTTGTGTTTGTCTTACCTTGTTTAATTGGATTTTTATACTATATCCGTTTTGACCGTTTGTTCGTGTGTGCAACTTTTAATCTCATATTTTGAGTCATTTAAATTGCTTTTGCACACACACCAGATTCGGTTACTATTCCAGGCCAAAAACCAAGGGCATATAGAAACCTAGGGGGTTGAGTAAGAGAATACGGCCAGTAGCGGTCACAACCGCCGGCACGTCTCCGAAAGCCCAACTCGATGATCGAAAAGGGCCTGCGATCCCCTTCATGGGGTAAGGTACCTTTCGATTCGAGAACCTTTAGAACCCACCTTGATAGAGCAGATGCCCACACAATGCGGAGCCATCAACCAGTCGCATTAATTCCAGATATGCTATTTTGCATTTTTTCTTTATCCTGGTCATATGTATAGGAGGGGCATCCAGAAGCTCGCACACTTTTCTAAAATAGTCAAGGGGGCATCCACAGGTCTGTATATCTCTCTTGATGCATTGGTTTGAGAAGGTAAGAAAAACAATCGTTGTATATATGCATGTGTACATGAATAAGGTGATTTCCTTCTTATACTGCATCACGAATTTCAAAGCTATTAAAGTCATCAATTGGGTCGGTTTTCAAGTCATGAGTTATTTATCCTCCATTAAGTAAGGATTATTTGCCCGAGCATCATGATAAGAACCGTGAATTCAATTGCAAAAAAAAAAAAAACTTGAGGAAGATGATTTTTCAAATGACTCATTTTTATGAGACCCTAAAATACTCCTCAACGTTTAATTTCAAGAGTTTTAAAATCTAGAAATTCACGGTTGTTGTCTCGATTTTGCCAAGCCAGAGGTAGCTAAGTCATTTTTGTGCCCAATTTAAGCGGTCGGTCGTCGGCCCGACAAATCAAACACCTGGTTTTAAAAAAAAAAATCTCGGGAAGCATCAAAATTCAGAACCTCAGGAACTGACATTAATCGAATGAGAAGCAAACCGGGTATTAAAAAAAAACCTAATGGGTTAAGGGTTGGAAAATGAATAACCCGCGACTTAATTCTCCAAATTTTTTTTCAAAACATTGAGGATCCTAATCGGCATAATTGATGGCTGTATTTTCCAAATCATGCATCATTATTGCGTATTCTCTGTTCTAATTGTCATTTTCTCGCAGGTACAACTGGCGCGAACAAGCCTTAAACTATCTCTGTGATCTCGTTCGAATGGAACCAATGGGGCAACTAAAAAAGAGTCATTCGCCAGGGTTCCTAACTCATGTGATAACCAAAGGCACCACCAGCTTAAGAAAATAAAGAGTGGAATGTCCATCTAAAATGGACTATGCGAGCCACAGCCCTCCGAACTGAGCAATCTGTCTTTGACGTGGCCTCCTAGTTAAAGCGCCTTGTCGCTAATGCCCAAGCATTCATGGTTGTCGCAATCTCCCAGACTCAGCATCTCAAGTACAGTTGGCGCGAACAAGCCCCAAACATATTCGCAATTCCGTTCGAAAGGAACAAAATGGGCAATCAAACCAGAGTCCTCCGCCATGGTTCTGAACCCATGTGATGTCCAGCGCCTCCGCCACCTCAAGAAAATGAAGAGGGGATCTGGGAGATGGGATCACCCAAAAAGGAACATTTCCTTGCCGACATGACCTTATAAGTCAGGCGTATCATCGTTTTTTTTTTCAGTGCCCAGGCAGTCATGGCATCTGCAGTCTCCCAACATCTGGTGCAAACAAGCCCCAAACATACTCGTGACTTCGTTCGAATAGAACAAATGGGGCAACCAAACCAGAGCTCGCCATGGTTTCAAACTCATGTGATATATGACGACTCGACCACCTTGAATAAAGAGATGATCATTCAGCTAAGGGGGGTCTTGCGAGCTAAGATCACCAAAACAGAACAATCCATCACCGACATGGCCTCCTACGTCGGGCATCTCGTCGCTTTTCAGTGCTTAAGCTATCATGGTCGCCACAGTCTCCCAAAATTCAACATCTCGAGACGAGAATCCACCAGCAACCTTAATATAATTGATGGCTTATTTTCGTAATCATGCATCAATGTTTTGTATTTTTGCATTCTAATTGGCATTTTTTTACAGATACATCTAGTGCAAGAAAGCTCCATACGTACATGTGATTTCATTCAAACAGAACAAATGAAGCAAGATGAGAAGATTCCTCCATTTGGGTTCCTAAAACCCATAAGATGTCTAACAGCTTCATCACCTCGATAAGAGACGATCATCCATCAAGAGGGTGCCAGGCATGCTATGATCACCAGAAGGAAAAAATCACTCGCTAGCATGACCTCCGTAATCGAGCAGCTCATCGCTTTTCAGCGCCCAACAGTCATGGCCGCCGCAGTCTCCTAGACTTCGACGTTTCGAGCGCGCCTCAACTTGCGATCTCAGCATAATTGATGACTATATTTTCAAAATATTCCATCATTATTGTGAATTTTCAATTCTAATTGTCGTCTTCTTACAGGTACTTCTGGCGCGACAAGCTACCTCAAGCATTCATGGCCGATCCGAACGTCGAGTGGGGTAATTCTATTTCCCCCCGTTTACAGAACAGAAGCCTGTCATAAATTGGAGTTGGAATATTTTCTCACTTGGTTCCTCGTTAAGAAAAAATGAACGAATCTGAGTGAGCGAAGCACATGCATGAGCCATCAAGCCTCATTGACAAAAAGGGCTAACCGCACTATGCCACATGCACCTTTACCAGAAGCGCATGGTTCGAGCTCTCAACAAAGGAAGCACGCTCCAGAGAATCACACCAAGCGACCTAGTCCTTCAGAAATTCCCCCGAGCCAATCCAGATTCTCGGGCAAGTTCATCCGCAACTATAAAGGACCATGAGTCGATATTAAAAAGCTTAGTGGAGGAGCCACGATCATCACTGACATGGACGCACAAAGACTCCCTAGTCCAGTCAACATGGACGATGTCAAGAAGTATTATCCTTGAAAGAGCTTGCAACCAGAATGCGAGTTTTCGGATTTTGAAAGAAAATTCCCGCTAAACTGAAAACCCGAAAGGGCGGTTTAGGCAAAATTTAGGGAAGAGGGGCGTGATCGAAAATCCCTCAAAAGGGCGATCATGGCAAAAGGAGAGGAAATAAAATCCCCGCTAGGTTGAAAACCCGAAAGGGCGGCCTAGGCAAAAATTAGGGGAACCGAGAGGTGCGATCGAAAAAATGATCGTAGCAAAAGGAGAGAAACCTGAGAGAAAATCAAAAGAGAAAAAAAAAAAAGAGAAGAAAAAAAAAAAGAGAAAAAGAAGAAGAGAAAAAAAAATTTGTGGACAAATGTAATTGTCACCAGGTAGCGATGAAGAATCACAATGATCAACATTGTCTGAGCTGCCCCTACCAGCTCACAGAGATGCACCTAGGCGGGCGGACAACTAAATGCTCTAAAATTAACTCAATCAAGAGATGATTTTCAGTCAACCCCGCTAGGAATACAAGCATAAAAGGCTCGACAAAAGCAGCATCAACATCAACTGGATATCTCAGCAATGAAGCGAAAAACAATATGCAGCACATCGCTGAAGGAAGTTCATTCATCAAAGAATGGGGCATTCTCATGCAAAGACGGCAAGCGGGACTGTTACAATCTGTTCTCGTAAGTCGCATTTCGAGGAAGTACCATTTTTGAAAAAAAAAATGGGTTTCCAAATTTTGAGAGAAAATTCCCGCTAAACTGAAAACCCGAAAGGGCGGTTTAGGCAAAATTTAGGGAAGAGGGGCGTGATTGAAAATCCCTCAAAAGGGCGATCATGGCAAAATGAGAGGAAATAAAATCCCCGCTAGGTTGAAAACCCGAAAGGGCGGCCTAGGCAAAAATTAGGGGAACCGAGAGGTGCGATCAAAAAATGATCGTAGCAAAAGGAGAGAAATCCGAGAGAAAAAAAAAGCAACAAAAAAAAAAGAGAGAGAGAAAAACACAGCACATCGCTGGAAAAAAAAAAAAAGAGTTTATTTGTCAAGAATGGGGCGTTCGAATGCCTAACTTCCCAGAGTTATACGGAATCGGCAAGCGAGACTGTTACAGTCTGCTCTCGCAAGTCACCTTCCAAAGACGAGTAGGACTGTTACAGTCTGTTCCTACAAGTCAAACCTCATTGCTGCACCAATGCAGGCACCGCTATCCAAGACGTGCATTCACATAGCCGCCCCAATGCTGGCATCACCGACAATCGAAACCTGTGGTCATCCAGCATTCCGAGAGTCACAACCCGACAAACGGAGCCTTTAGGTGTTCAGCTCCGCAAGTCACCACCGACAATCGGGACCTGTAGTTATCCAGCTTCCGAAAGTAACAACCAGACGAACGGAGCATTTAGGTGTTCAGCTCCGCAAGTCATCACCGGCAATCGGAACCTGTGGTCATCCAGCATTCCGAGAGTCACAACCCGACGAACGGAGCCTTTAGGTGTTCAGCTCCGCAAGTCACCACCGACAATCGGGACCTGTGGTCATCCAGCATTCCGAGAGTCACAACCCGACGAACGGAGCCTTTAGGTGTTCAGCTCCGCAAGTCACCACCGACAATCGGGACCTGTGGTCATCCAGCATTCCGAGAGTCACAACCCGACGAACGGAGCCTTTAGGTGTTCAGCTCCGCAAGTCACCGCCAACGATCGGGACCTATAGGTGTCTAGTTTCCGAAAGTTGTATGTTTTATCTTGTATGCACTGTAATTAGTTAGCTGGGAAGACCCAAAATCAGTTGTTTGTCTTTGAACATACGTTCATTGGACCACATCCATGAACGCATGCTCAAAGAGGGGCAACTTTAAACACCCGATTTTGGACAGGGTCAGAAAATATCGTGACACGTGGAACTAAATCGGGAATAATCGAGCGATAAAAAAAAGGATTAGAATGTTATTAGATAGTGATATTAATTAGATATAATTACATAAATGAAAAAAAACTTGGCCATTAGAAGACCACGTAGCCCCCTCCTTATCCAATCCTTACACATACCCATGCAATTCAATTTTTTGCCGAGATTCCCTAGGCTACTCCCATGTCGTTGCCTCACCTCTCCCTACATACATTATACAACCCTATCTACAACTCTGTTGATTTCTATCAACATCATGGCAAGCAAGTGGACAAAAATATATTAAAATAATCAGCCCACATAGCTTATAAATAGGAGCTCGGACCGAGAGTTCAAAAGGGGGGGGGGGGGCTCATTTTCATGAACGAGAAAAATCATAAAGGGGGGCCTCATTTTCATGAACGAAAAAAATCATAAGGGGGTCTCGGTTTTAGAGGGAAGGCACTGAGAGTTGGTAAAACTTTGAGTGTGTGAGTGGTAGGTTTAAGTAATTAGCTAGTTGCTCGATAATTCGTGGTTCGGTTCCACGCGTCACGGCATTTTACCCGGAAACAACCCAATGTGAGTATTGCTTAATCAAAAGTTGTATTTACATTCCAAGCATAAATAAAGTGCAAGTTGGTTAAAGTTCCATCGCTTTCAATGTAGCGTTTATTTATTTACCGTTATTTTATTTCGCACTATATATATATATATATATATATATATATATATATACACATATTACGTATTTCTATTATCTACAAGTTTTATATATATCTGTTTTACTTATTTGTCATTTATATTATATATAAGTTTTATATATATTATATTACTTATTGTCATTTACTTATATGTTTATACATTATTAAGTCTTATATTTGTTTATTTCACTTATTTGTCATTTTATATTACCTTTAAGCTTTATACATGTACATATTGCATATTTCTCATTTTCTATAAGTTTTATATGTGTTTATATTACTTATATATCTCAGAACGATGTTAAGTGTTAAAAATTAGTACAGAGAAGTTCGTGGTCATTTTAACATGCTTTCAAAATTATTTTCAGTTCAGCCATGAACTTTTCGATAATTGCAAATTGGCCATGAATTTTTTGATGATTGCAACTCGGCCATAAACTTTTTGATACTTGCAGTTCAACCAGTGGCGTAGCCAGGAACCGGAGGCAGGGGTAGCAGGAGAGAACGTGTTTTCTTTTAAATAAAAAATTGTATATAAATAATGACTAAAAAACCATTCATATCAAAAAAGATAAAACTAACTAAATATAGTCTTACAGTTTAATCTTAACCAACTGTTTAAAAAAAAAACTACATCAACTGATTACAATACTCCTCGACGCGTTTTCATATTCTGAAAATGAAGCAGAACTAACTCATTATCAACCGACTCAAATATATATCTTTCTCAATATAAGTCACCAAGCAATCGTTCAGCATTTCATCCCTCATTCTATTGCGGAGTCTTGTTTTCACAATCTTCATAGCAGAGAACGCTCTTTCCACTGTTGCAGTAGCCACAGGTAAAAGTAAAGCTAATTTCAGGAGCAAATAAACCAGTGGATAACCAATATGTCTCTTCGTCTCAACTAGTTTCTTTGCCAAAGTAGAGATCATTGTCACCTTTGAAAACTCAATATAATAAGGTCTTAAATGTGTCTATAAATAATACAATATATATGTAAATATTTACACATAAACATACTTTATATAGATAAGATTTCTATTAATGTTTGCACATTTTCCATATTAAACGAGGGGTAGCAGAATTTACTGATAGTACTATGTTTATAAAAATTATATAAATTTGAGGGTAGCAGTTGCTACCCCTCAGCTATACATAGCTACGCCACTGAGTTCAACTCTCAAAATGGATATTTTAGTGAAAAACTAAACAAGACAAGACAAGCCAAAGTACCGAAAGGGCGGATTTCTAGCTTGCGAGCTTTTAATACGTAATCAAACCCCCGAACCCGAACCTCTGGACGCAGACCATTTCAAGCCCTAGGATGTTAGTATCACGTACCCTAGGCAACTTTAGGATTCCGATTAGCCTTTAATTAATCGGTGGCGACTCTTTCTATTTTCCCCGGTTCGGGTGATATTTCCATATTCGATCGAACCCGCCGTTCGCCGATCCACAAATAACATATTTTCAAAACCCGCTCTTTTCCGAGAGCGCTGGCCGGATCCGACGTGCGACACTAGGTGTGTTCACTTTTTAATAAAATAAAGCTTGCATATATAAAAGCATGGACATGAAATACAATATTCGCTTCATCAACATCATAATTATTAGTATTTCAAAAAGACTCATATAATTACCTAATATTTATAAAACAATTATTGATTTTGATAAACAAATATTTTAACTTATAAAGAATAAGTTGTGTTTTACCCGCGCGGTGCGCGGGCTTTGTATTTCTACTATATTATATTAATTCGGCATCAGAAGCCCTCTGACTGACACGTGGACAGTTTGTCCAGTCAGCGTTACCTAATTTAATATGAATTTAATAGGGGTTCTCTAAATTTAGATACATAATATTGATTTGATGTAAACTAGGAATTTTTTAATCTCCTATTTTAGTCTATAGGTAAAATAAAGAAACTAATCTTTAAAAGTTTCCATTTATATAGTAAATCTATACAGTTTGGTATCGGAAGACCATAGACCGCCACATAAGCAATTTGAAACATTAGTAAACAAATAAATTATAAACACAAACGAAATAAAAATATATTTACATACGGCCATAATATACACAACCATTAATAAAGTGCATATATATATATATATATATATATATATATATATATATATATATGCACATTATGATATAATTATTACTAAAATTTAGTAAACATAATATTATAAACCTATGAAGTAATTGATACAATAAAAACCATATAATATATTTATATACCGCCAATATATACGACAAATAATGTAGTGTGTATTTAATTAACTATTACTAGAATTTAGTAAACTGAATATTATAAAATCATGATACAATCAAAACTATATATATTAAGATTCTAAAGAATTGTACCAATATTGAATAATATTGATTCTGAGAAAACTATCGAAAATTTTAAAGAGGATGTGAATGGGCAAAAATATCCCACGCTTAGGAAAATCGAGCAAAAATATTTTTTTGTTGAGGTACTTTTATCATTCTTAATTGATGTTTAACAATTATGATTTTATGTCAACTGCCAGCTTTATTGATTTCATAGTTTGATAAATTATTTGCAGGTCTTGCTCTACAATGTTAGTCGTTATATCTACTAATAACAGTATATACTTCTGATATTGTCGGCCGAATCGTGGAGGATTTGAAGGACGAAAGCGAACCTTATCGCTAGCGTGAATTTTAATTATGGTTCTATTTAGCTTATTTAATCATGTTTCTTATTGATGCATGTTGATTCGATATTGTTTTTATGTACCGTGAACTTCAACTCCCTCAACGCACCTTGATCCATAAATTTGGTAATTCTACCATGTTTACACCTCTCGGCTTTAACTTCACCATGCAGTACCGCACAACAATGGGTTTCCACTAAACTTTGAAAATTTTATCGTTAAATAATTTTTTTTGCGTATATTTACTAATGTTGCACCCAATGTAGTAGTTAGCACCTAGCTAGGAGGATGACTTTGTTCCTGAGCAATTGACTTCTTTCACACGGTTACTTATGTATCAACCAGTAGTAGATGTTATTATTATTTTTTCAATGAAGTAGATAGAGAATTAACTAGATTTACTTTTGCTGAAGTAAACTTATTCATTTATTGTTACTATATGCTCTAGCCTCTAAAATATATATATATATATATATATATATATATAGGGTTAAAAGGTCCTTTTGGTACCACATGTTTGCAAAAATTACACTGTTCATACCACTAGTATTTTTTCGTACTGAATTGGTACTATATGTTTACAAACCTTACTGTTTTGGTACCTTCGTTAGGGTTCCGTAAAAAACGGCCGTTAAATGGCATGTGACATGCACGTGACCAGCCCAAAACTTTCAATTTTGTTACAATTTAGTCCATCTAATACATCCCTAACTTTTATTTTGTTCAATTTAGTCCTAAAACTTCAAAATCAAACCATTTCCCCAAATTGACCTAGCCGGACCTAGCCATGGGCTAGGTCCGACCCTGGGTCGGGGTCACCGGACCCAGGGGACCCTGACCCAGGGTCGGACCTAGCCCTAAGCTAGGTCCGGCTAGGTCAATTGGACCTAGCCCCAATTTAACTCAAATGGTGGCTAGGTCCCAATTGACCTAGCCGGACCTAGCCTAGGGCTAGGTCCGACCCTGGGTCATGGTCGCCGGGCCCAGGCGACCCCGACCCAGGGTCGGACCTAGCCCTAGGCTAAGTCCGGCTAGGTCAATTTGGGAAAATGGTTTGGTTTTGAAGTTTTAGGACTAAATTGAACAAAATAAAAGTTAGGGATGTATTAGATGGACTAAATTGTAACAAAATTGAAAGTTTTGGGCTGGTCACGTGCATGTCACATGCCATTTAACGGCCGTTTTTTACGGAACCCTAACGGAGGTACCAAAACAGTAAGGTTTGGAAACATATGGTACCAATTCGGTACGAAAAAATACTAGTGGTATGAACAGTGTAATTTTTGCAAACATGTGGTACCAAAAGGACCTTTAACCCTATATATATATCCAACCATCAACGTATATTTTACGGCAAACGATCCAATTTGATAACATTATTAAATCAACTATGTTAACTTTTTTTTTTTTTTTTATATATATATTAAAACCATGTTAATTTATTTTTTTTATAATATGAAAGGTCTTAATGTCTATGTATCCTTAATATATACATTATTTTATTTTTTAAGTTTCTTGCGGGGTGGCCTTAGCATGCTTGCTTCACACCTATATTAATCCTCATTCGCACCGGGTCAGCCCGCAAAGAGTAAAGTGCTTGACATCTTTTATCACATTTTTTTATACTTTTGAATTATAGTTTGTTAAGGTAGAATCGAAGCATTAAACAAACACTGTTTAGCGCTTATATCCTCTATTCCTCATTTTTTTTGCCATGCTCTATTCCTCATTCATGTTTAGTAATTACTACTTTTTTTTACATGACAATCTATTTTGGAGCTTAAGTTTTTGAACAAATGACAATCGGAATTTTTTTTTTAGTGTTTGTTACATTCTTTTTTTAAATGAAAATCTGTTCTGCTGATTAAGTTTTTGAACAATTAATTATCAGGAAAAAATTGCTTAAAAGAACGTCATGAGTCAATTTCTCAATTTTAATTATTAACGCGATCACTTGTGTGTTCGAGGCAACTATCTCCAAAGATGAGAGGGAGCACGCTGCTAGCTTTCACGCTTAGTGAATAGTTGATGGCATATATAACTACGTATATGAATATGCTATATATTATATGTTTCGTACGAAGATGATAATCATGTCTGAATTATATAAATGTACGTATTCTTTTTTCAATAATAGCAGTTCTTATTGATTATATATATTTATTATTTATAAATGTACTTTTTTCTTACATTTAATTGATTAATTAACTCTCGATTTGTTTAAATGTAGGATGTTGGATACCAATATGCTTGCGCATCTAAGTCGATGGTGAGTCTCCTTTTTTATCAAGTAACACTGTATTTTTGTTTGGTCATCATGATTTGTTTTCCTTTTTATTATGGTGTTGGATGAATAACTTGGAATTACTTTATTAATGCTCGACAAGCTCACGGAGGTACTTATTATTTATATGTTACTAATACAAATGTTCAATTTTAAACATTTATATATAACTTTGACATTACTCTTTATGAAAATTTAAAGTCGGTGTAATATTAGATTTTCTTGCATGTTCAATCAACTATAATAACTTAATTT
Organism: Clarkia xantiana subsp. parviflora; assembly: GCA_036873135.1. Lineage (NCBI taxonomy): Eukaryota > Viridiplantae > Streptophyta > Magnoliopsida > Myrtales > Onagraceae > Clarkia > Clarkia xantiana. The sequence continues at coordinate 9,466,180 of JAPTYO010000011.1, forward strand.
TTTAATTTTAATTTTATTTGAAATTTTTCCCGCGCGGTGCGCGGGGTTAGTGGCTAGTATTATATTAATTCGGTATCGGAAGCCCTCTAGCCGACACGTGGACAGTCCACGTAGTCACCGTTTCCTAATTTAATCAGAATTTAATATGGATTTTCTAAATTTAGATACATAATATTGATTGGTTGAAAATTAAGAAGTATTTTTATCTCCTAATTTGGTCTCTACGCAATTTAAAGAAACAAATTAATTAAAAGTTTCCTTTTAAATTCATTATCTATACAGTTTGGTACCGGAAGACCATATGTCGCCACGTAAGCAATATGTATGTAGTAATAACTAATAACTATTTTTAAATAAATAACATTGAAATATGCATTTCCAAAATAGCTATATCGAATTATATTATCAAATATAACAATTAGTCATAAACGTTTACACAAGACTCTTGCTATTTATTATGGGGTAAATATATTTGTAATAAATTTGTTAGTAGTTAGTAACTGAAAGTTTAAAACGATGGCGAAACCGCCAAAGGAAAAAAAATATAAATCAATATATATAATAATAATAAAATCAATTATCATTATATATGTAATAAATAATATATAATTATAATAAGATATGTCACATTAAATATTACAAAATATTTATATAGTAATAAAATAATTCACATTATATCTAATAGATAAATTTAATAAAATAAGACTATACAAAATATATTATATAGATAATTATACATAATATATGATAAAAAATTACTATATATTTTTTTCCAATATACTGCAAGTTGTTATAGATAACTACTGTATTAATTATATTTTTAGTGTAAACAATTATTTCCTAGGAAAATACATATATAAACAAATAAAAATAGTTAGAACGGATATATATAATAGGATAGTAAATATGTGCACTTCCCAATTTCTTAATATTAATTGATTAAGGGATCTATACATATTCTCTAATGGTATATATGTATATATATACCCAAGTTGTTGTCTGTTGATGAGAATGAGGGAAAAGGTAGTCAAGAATGGATGCCCATGAACAAGGTTCAGATGTCCGACACGAAGATTTTAACGCTGCCAATTAATCAACTATTTGTTATAGAGTAAACAATTGTTATATTTCCACATAAAGTGTATGTTGCATATTTGTGTTTGGATTGATTTTTCATGTATTATATATTTGCTATATTGTTTTCTTTTCAATAACACACTAACAACATTGAAACTCACAATTCTAAATATTTATTTACATGCGATTTTTTTTTGCCATTATTTACATGATTTTACTATTTGCATTAATAGTGGCTTTTTTTTCTTTCATGATTCAGGTTAAAAGGAGCTATCTTCATGTGAGTTGGGTTCGTGCAGAGTTAGGTGTTGGAACACACGATCGGATAGAGTAACTATATATGTATATATTGTCGGCTAGAAGCTCATGATGTGTTAGGGTTTCTCAATTAGTGTGTTTCTTAAGTAAATCAATATTTGAAGGTGTCAGTTCGTTTATGCATTGTAGTTTTTATTCGGTTTTCTCTAGATTGCGTTATGTAATGTTTATGTTGTAGAACTGTTTAGTGCCTTGTGTTTATTACTTGTGGTTTCTTTAATTGCAGAATTGACATGCAAAAGGGACCACATGAAAATGATTACTTTAGAGGTGGATCAAAAGAGGTATGTTTTTTTTTTTTATGTATTGATGACTTATGTTTTTCTTTTACTTTGTTATATTATTTTTATCGAAGACCTATGAAACATACTAATTGTTTTGCTATGAGATGCATGTACATGTAACAAATACATTTAACTATTTTTAAGTTCTCAAATAGATATATTATGTTACATAAATCTGGATTCCTTCCTTTGTATGATTTTTAATATCTTGCTTTGGTAATATATACCTTTTTTTCACTTCTTTATTTAATTATCTAACATAATAACAATTTTTTTTATAATATAAATGGTCTGTCTACGCATAATAATTAATAGGAGTGATTATCTTAAAATTCACATGTTCTAAATTTTTTTATCAATGAACATGCAACGGATGAATTTTTTTTCCCAACGAAGTAGATGGAATTCAAAAGTGATCACATCTTTATAAAAATGACAGCAGGATGTATTGATTATTAGTTTCATTTTTTCTAAATTTAAAATGAATCCTAAGCAATTATTAGATTCTTCTTCTTCCATTTTTTTGCAAATTACCTTTATATTATCAATATATATATGTACTTAGTAATTTAAGACTTAAATACTTTTTCCACCATCTAATCTAAATAAATAAAATTAACATTTACCATATTAATATCGCATAATTTTTTCAAAATAGCACAAATCTTAATTTTTTTTCCAAAGCATATCTAAACTGTTATTATTTGGAAATTTATTATCTTATTTTAATTTTTTAAAAAGTAACAAATATATATATATACCAACTATTTTCATCATTATATATATGTACTTATAGTAATTATAAGAAATATTTTGTACTATTATAATATATATTTTACTTTAAAATGCACATTCTTAATTAATATTTTCATGAATAACTATTTTCTTTACCTTCTGTTTTCAAAATATAAATTTGATAAGATGTGTTATTAATTTTACTTATCTACAATATTTAGACTCTAAAAAAACTAGAAAAAACTTTTTTCGGTCGTCCTAGAAAAAGTTAATACAACAAAAATATATTAAAATTAATTATGTCCAACCCTTATTAAAAAGCTCACAATAATATGGTTTGTGAATTTTAAATACGCATCATCTAATGAACAAATTACAATCATACATTTATTTTAAAAATAAATTATTTTTTTATATACTTACTCATTCACTAATTAGGACATTTTTTTTTCACTTTAATTTTTATTTTGTATTTTTTTTCCCGCGCGGTGCGCGGGTTTAGTATCTAGTATGTTATATTAATATCATAACATTTGTATGTCAATTTTAATAGAAATATAAATAAATTACAATAATTTAAATAGCATATGCCGACTTCACAATAACATGTAGATGACTGCAGCGACTGATATGGAGCGGTAATGGCGGACAAATACGACCCGTGGTATGTATAAACTATGAACCCTGATACACATTCAGAAAGTTGGAGTCACCTCCAGACTCAATGGCAGGGATGTAATACTGGACAACTTCTATGGTAATTTCAAAATCAGCTATAGTCGGAATATCACAGACTCCCAGATTCGGAACGCAGATCATTTCCGATAACTATAAAGTAACGTGTAAATTACACATATTTTGTTAAAACATTGTAGTGTTTTAACAAAAAATGATCTAAAGAAAGTAATTTGTGGTTACCTTATTATATTTTGGCCAATTGTGGTTACCTTATTTTAAATTCAAGAAAAACCTCTCAAAACCTTATTTTGTCCAGCAGTAGACACACTCCCACATTACCCTGCAGCCGCCGGCCGTTCGCCCGCCGGCCACCGCCTTCTTGGCCGCTCACCCGCCTCGCATCTCCTCATTCCCCTGCTCTCTCTGTCTACTACTGCCCCTGTCCAATTCTCTCATTTTCGGTAGAGGAAGCAAAATCAAACACTTTCCCATGCTTCAGGTTTTCCAAAGCAACGTGCTTAGTGGGCATAAAATTGCTGCTTCAATTCCTCTTTCCCACTACTCTTTATCGCCAGGGACAAGACCAAAAGGAGGAGTTGTTGCAGTCTCGGGTTTCTCAATGGGAGGCAGATTCAACCATGAAGAACACAAGTTGTATGCTTCTAGAATCTCCCTTCCATTGCCTTGTCAAGCTTCACGTAGCTCCAGGTCAGTGTTTTTAGTGTAATTGGGTGGATTCGCTCCTAGTTTAACATTCACTGAAGCAGTTCATGCTATTAGAGTTAGATTTTATCTATATTAAAGAGATTTCGGAATAACTTGTGAGTTTTTGCATTGAAAATTGACACTAGATGGAATGTTAAGTATTACTATTGACACTTAGATTTCTGTTAAAGTGAGCCTGCTGTCCATGGGGTATCTGAGATGGTTGTTGGTGTGCTCGGAGGAGGGCAGCTCGGGCGAATGCTTTGCCAAGCAGCTTCTCAGATGGGAATTAAAGTTATAGTATTGGACCCCCTTGAGGGTTGTCCAGCAAGTTCGATTGCTCATGATCATATGGTGGGAAGCTTTTCCGACAATGTTGCAATTGAAGAGTTCGCAAAGAGGTATCTTTTTCTTATTAAATTCCCTTTTGGTTGATTTGGATATGAATGTTATGTTAGTAGATAAAGTGCGAACATATTTCTTTTTGATAATCAGGTGCGGAGTACTCACTGTTGAAATCGAACACGTTGATGTTGCCACACTACAGAAGCTTGAAGAACAAGGTGTCCGTTGTGAGCCTAAAGCTTCCACAATTCGGATTATCCAGGTACATCAAGTTTTTGCTGAAGATGGTACATTTTGCCTTAAAAATTATTATATATTCTGAATTTAGCACCTTTAAGATGTTGACTCTTGCCTAAGACTTCTCTTGGTTTTCCAACCTGCTAAATTGTATTTTATTTTGCATTTGTTAACCTTCTTTTGTGGTATTATGGTTGTGGCTGTGTTATGAAATCATATGAAAAATTATTTACGAAAATTCAATCATTTATCTCTAACTTATTTCCCTTCTACAGGATAAATACCTCCAGAAAGTTCACTTTTCTCAGCATGGAATTCCTCTTACAGAGTTTATGCAGGTGATTTATTTTTCTTCCAACTTAAGAATTTTGCTGTTTGTTTAATTATTAGAAATTTTTTGTGACTAAGTTAATTTAAAGGTATTCTAGTCTCCACCATTGTTTTGATAGTGAATGTGGATGAAACAGATTGATGATCTTGAAGGAGCAAAAAGAGCCGGTGATTTGTTTGGCTATCCACTAATGATAAAGAGCAAGAGGTTAGCCTACGATGGACGTGGAAATGTGGTTGTAAAAAGTATAGAAGAGATCTCTCCTTCTGTAACAGGTGGTGATCTCCTTTTGTTCATGTCAGTATATTGTGGCTATCACATAAATAGGTCACTACTTTTCAAAATTATAATTGTTGAATTTGAGTTCGACTTTGTCTTCATGCTCGATTCTGTGCAGCTCTTGGAGGATATGAGCATGGCCTATATGTTGAAAAATGGACACCTTTTGTAAAGGTAATAATACTAATCTTAATTCTTAACTTCTTAATCTTAAGAATACTAATCCATTTTTAAGTTCCATTGTAGGAACTCGCAGTCATTGTGGCAAGAGGAAGAGACAAATCCATTGTATGCTACCCAGTTGTTGAAACGATACACAAGTAAGTTCACAGTTTTTTCAATTTTTATAAACGGTCAATTAGAAACTTGCTAGGTGAATTTTGGGGTTTGACAATTTGCTAGTTGAAGTTATTTCTGTACAAATTCTTAGATGTTTATACAAAGTTGTTTTGCCAGCTTCATCTAATTTGTTGTTATCCAGTTGTTGAAAGTAAGCTCACAGGTTTCACAATTTTTTGAATAAACAAGAACTTAATTCAAGCACACGAACACACTCATGAATGTACCTTCAATAAAATAATAGAAAAAAAAATACCCATGGATGAGATGCTGAATCTGTTTGAACATTTCATATGCTATTAGCTCTAGATAGTGATACTAGATGTTTCGACTTTCAGGGAAAACATATGTCATATAGTTAAAGCGCCTGCAAACGTTCCATCCAAGATTCATAAATTAGCTACCGAGGTTGCATGTAATGCTGTTAGCTCATTAGAAGGTGCTGGTGTTTTTGCAGTCGAGTTGTTTCTAACAGAGGATGATCAGGTAGTTCTCCTTTAAATTCAAATTGTCCTGATGAATATTTTGATTATAGCTTGTAAGCTGTAACACATTTACATTTGGATATAGATCTTGCTAAATGAAGTGGCTCCCAGGCCCCACAATAGTGGCCATCACACAATTGAGGCTTGTTTCACTTCTCAATTCGAACAGCATTTACGGGCTGTTTCTGGTCTTCCACTTGGAGATCCGTCAATGAAAACTCCAGCTGCAATCATGTATAATATACTAGGTGAAAACGAGGTAACTCTATTGCCAGCTTCATCTTGTAAGTTGCTTAGAGTATAAATGTTGTTGCATGCACACAGATAATTCTATTTTGAAGACATGGGTGTGCATGTAAAATTGATACATTTGAAGATTTTATTTCTTGGTTGACACAGACAGTAGAAAATCTTGGATTAGTAGTTATGATTAGGATGGTTATGAATCTTATGATACTAATGTCTTGCAGGGGGAGATGGGTTTTGATTTAGCTCATAAATTGATGAAAAGGGCCTTGAGTATCCCGGGGGCTGCTGTTCATTGGTATGATAAGCCAGGTTCGATATTCTTTAAACCCACACACTACACTCTTTACACTTGACATGATCATTTTGTCTCAAATTTACATGCATTTTCTTATTTTGGATGGTGCAGAGATGCGGAAGCAGAGGAAGATGGGCCATATTACCATTGTTGGCCCTTCGGTGAGCATTGTAGAATCAAGTTTAAATGCAATACTAAATGAGGAAAGTTTCGATTCTCTATCAGCAGCTGGTCAGTGCCACCTACTTAGCAATTTACAACATGTTGAATTCTTTCTAGTCGTTGGTTAATAACGAGAAAAATTATGTTATCATTATATGAAAAACGCAGTAAAACCTCGTGTTGGGATAATAATGGGCTCTGACTCCGACCTTCCTAAGATGAAGGAGGCGGCAAAGATTCTAGACGAGTTCAATGTGCCTTATGAGGTTGCTCTTCAACACCATGCCTTATTAATTTATTCACTTACTATGATATATCCAATAAAAAAGTACATATGAGTTCATTTTTGTTTATTATGTAGGTAAGAATAGTTTCAGCTCATAGGACACCTGATGAGATGTTTAGATATGCAAGAAACGCAAAGGACCGGGAATTCAGGTTATTGTTGCTGGAGCCGGTGGAGCAGCCCATTTGCCAGGCATGGTCGCTTCCATGACTCCATTACCGGTTGTTGGTGTCCCAATCCGTGCTTCTGGGTCGGATGGACAAGATTCTCTTTTATCCATTGTGCAGGTGATTTATTTATTTTATTTTTTTCCCTTACTCTTAGTTAGGTGGAGTTTATATCTATGAGGGTTAATTAGCATCTTGCTACCTGAACTGTTTGGTAGCTAAACATTTACCCTTTTTTAAGACATCTGGACTAAATATAAATCTACTATTTGATAGCTCCGTCCTACTTTCGATTAATGTTGTAGATGAAAAGTTCAAGTAACCCTACGTGACACCTAATTCGTATCTCAACAGTAATATTTTAATAAATGGTTATAAACTTCCTGGGAGAGCTTAAAATTGGATTTTTGGACAAGTTATGAGGTAAATTTTTATTTTTTCTTTTTTCAGTATGCGAGCGAATTAGGTCTCATGAAGTTGACAACTTTACGGTCTAGAATTACAGAGAGTTAGATTGAGCTAAGCAAATTGTAAAGTAATTAGTTTATTTGGTGTTGCATTGTTATCGCAGATGCCAAAGGGTGTTCCTGTGGCGACAGTTGCAGTTGACAATGCGGCAAATGCAGGTTTGCTAGCTGTGAGAATTCTAGGTGCTGCTGACCCTCACCTATTGGCTCGGTATGTTAACCGGATCGCCCATGGCTTCTTGTTGTTTCTCGCTAAGACTGCTGATTGTGGTTATGCTTTACCTTGTTTTGCAGAATGAGGCAATACCAAGAAGATATGAGAAATCAAGTGTTAAAGAAGGCGACCAAGTTAGAGAAGGATGGTTGGGAATCTTACTTGAATCATTCCTGATGATTTGCCAACAAACTTTGAACTCGATTTAGCTTCAGTGACCCAGTTTCGGGTCTCGTGGGCCCTGATCTTGGCTCGAGCGTGTGACCTGGTTCTGGTAGCAGCTATAAAGAAAGGATTGGAGTGAGATGAAGAAGATCTGCGGGATTGGATATGTTGGAGGGCTTTAAATTGAGTACCGATAACAACGTGATGCTTCATTTTGTACTAATTTTTAGTTAATACATGTTTTAGAGAATCTTCGAGAAAAACCCTTTGTACGTTTTTTGAAAAAAAAAAAAAAAAAAGGAAATATCGTTATGTTTTCAAGTTTGGAGTTCTTTTATGGGTCAATAATCTGGGAGAGGTCTGAAGATTGACCATTGTGAATTTGAGAGGTCTGAAGATTGAAATGGTGATAACAGACGTCTGAAGTTTCGACTTGTAGATAATAGAGATCTCCGTTAAAACTGACGGAAGTTGGTCATGTGCATGACATGTGACCAGAAATAAAATTAAATTCTAAAAATACCCTTCTTGCATCTCACATTCTTGAATGAAAAGACGAAAATGCCCTTAAGGCCACCACCCAACTCCGGCGACCACCACTCACAGCTCCGGCGACCACCACTCACAGCTCCGGCGACCGCCACCCAACTCCGGCGACCACAACCCGACTCCGATGACCACCACCCAACTCCGGCGACCACAACCGCGGTCCTGATTGGGCCCAAATCGGGGCCGGTGGCTCCGATTTGGGTCCAATTGGGTCCGTGGTGGCGGTCGTCGAAGTTGGGTGACGATCGTCGGAGTTGTGAGCGGTGGTCGCCGGAGTTGGGTGGTGGCCGGCCGGAGCCGTGGTGGTGGCCGGAGTTGGGTTATGTTTAAATTATGGACAGGGGTATTTTTGTCCTTTCATCTTTATATTAATTAAACTTTTTATTAATTCAAATATTGTAAAATGGTATTTTTGACATTTCACGCGGTTCTGTTAAATTTAACAGAAAATTTGGACGGAAAACCTAAATATCAGAAAGACCAAACTTCGGACCTCAGTTGTCACCATTTAAATTCTGACCTCTCAAATTCGCGGGTCTTTCTGGTGTGCTTATGGAGCATGCTGCTTCTGGTTCAATATAGGACTAAATTTGGCACATAAAAAAAAATAAGGACCGGTTACTAAAAGTTGATTGATTTGGTAGTAGATCGGTTTGGTTTGATCAAAACTTTTAATTTTTTAACGGTGTTAGGTTTTTCAGTACATCCCTACAGCCTCTGTTCTTCCTCCTTCCATCTCAGCGTCGTGCGTGCTGGGAAGTGGGAACAGTCGAAGTAACACTGCTTCCATCCTTCGTCTTAGTCAGTTAAACGCGGGAAGAAAGATGAGCACGGCTCGAAAAAAAATTTGAGAGTGCGGAGTTGCTTAGAAGATTATGGAAGCAGCCATTGGCACTCCTCTGCTCCCTCTCGATTCAAGGTATTCAATTTTCTACTTCGCTTCTGCGGCGGGTACAAAACTATCTTTTGCTGGTTCTATTTTCACTTCACCTCAATCTCCGTACTATGTAGAGGTAGAGTGTAGAGTCCACTTCTCCTTCCATCTTCTGTGGCGCGCGTGCTGGGAATGGTGTTGACCTCTCTCTTACTGAAGCGACCATTGGCATCAAGAAAGATCTATTAGGTTAGTTAACCTCTATTGCCTCAATGACTTTATTGTCTTCAGTCAATTCCATAGATTTCTACAACAATTGAAAGAACTACACCAGTAAACCCATTTTTATGCTGGATAGTGGTTAGAATGAACTCACTGAAGCAGCACCTTCGTTCTTCTTGGGTTCATCTGGCATGGGAGCTTCATCATTTTCCTTATATTCCGCTAAAATTATCCATTTCTGAAAACCCCACATTTTCAGCTAACCTGAATATTTTTTCTTAATTATATAATTTTCTAGTCTTTGATTTATTTCATTGCATAATGGATCTATATTGTTTGTGATGGACTGATGGTTATAGTTCTTGTACTTCTTTTGCGAATTTGCGTTTTTATCTTGCTTAAATTAAAGGATGTCAAATTCTTGATCTTTGATTTGACATATGTGGGAAGCTGAATTGGACAATTTATTCATAATAAGCAACTGATTAGCATCAAGAGACTGGTTCCTTTTGTTTACTTTAAATTTATGAGATAAGAAGGGTTTTCATGTAGGGTATTTGATACTGGATGCAGTACGTTTTCTGGTTTTTTTTTTTATCTGTTTGGTGATTGCTCTGGCCATTTAGTATGAATTGGTGGTCATCCTCTCTGGAATTTCAATTAATTCTTTTACATCAAATGCATTATTCTAAGTTGTGGTTAACTTTCAGTAACATGTTACTGTAAAATGAAGTTTTTATCTACTTAAGACGGCTATGTTGTCTAAGACTTCATTCATTTGCTTTTATTGCAATATGGATCTTCTTATATATAGTTGTATGCTATAGATGTTGTAGTTGGCCAATTTAAATCATCACATTGTTCATTCATTCATCCAGGCTGATAGTATGATGTGATATCCAAAGAAAAAATAATGGGTTTGCAGACCTTAATTGTAGCTTCTGTCCTAACTATTTATCATAGGAGAGTTCATCACAAATGAGTAGATGTTGGTGCTTGCTTCTCTATACCCTATGCATTATTTGAGTACAAGAGGTAATACAAATTTGTTTCTTCTTCAACCAAGAAAGAGAGCAGATATTGATTAGTTGCCGTTAATTTATTCTCTAGTGGCGCATCGCATCAATTGAATTTGCTGAAATTACTGGTTGGGATATTTAATCGAGCTTCTTAATTAACAATTGTTTACAAATTCAGGTGATAGTGGAATCAAATTGCTAGTCAGATCATCATGTATCGGCTGATACTGTTTATGGAGCTCATGGAGGAAAATGTTTAACGTGGATATTCTGTTCTTTAAAAAATATATTTAAATTTGGACAAGAATCTGAACATGATCATCAACTTATAGAGTACAAAGGCATATGTACAATATTTTATACTCTTTTTTTTTTGGGATTTGAATTTGGACAAGAATTTGAACATTATTATCAACTTATTGAAATGTAAGAAGATATGTTTGCATGTTCTTTTTTATTTGAGACGATTGCCTATTTTGCTTTTACTTTTTAGTATATGTCGCATTTTCATAATTTCCTACATGATTTTCTCCAAGATTCCGTCTTCTATCTTGTGATGGACTCTACTTGGCTGTGTATAACTTGGAATGTTTTCTTCCAAGACCTTAACCCAAAAACCCAAGGAAAGGAATCATAATTACTGGATACCATAAGGTTTCAAGTTTAAGTTCAATTAAAAAAACACACTAAGAGAGTACCTCTTAGAATATTAAAGAATAGTATAATTTTAGCGACGGGGAAATGTACTTTGCATGAATACTAGAACTATGCATATTCAAAAATGCAATCGAGTTATGACTTAAGAAATGCACAGTTCAAACTTATCCGCTTCAACACCAAATCAATATGTGTGAAGAGAATGTGAAGAATATGCTGCAAAAATCCATGCACGTTATCTCCGTAGATGGTGAAATGAGGTAGTAACACCTCGCAGACTAAGCTACAAATTTTGGATTGAGAAAAAAAAAGGAGAAGCAACCCCTTCACTCTATCTCTACATAGTACGAAGATTGATGTGAAGTAAAAAACTGAACTAGAATAAGATAGCTTTGTATCCTGATGCAGAATTAGTTAAGTAGTTGGTATTGATGCGGCGGAGGAAGCAGTGGTTGCTTCGATCATTTCCGGCATGCATAGGGAGGGATGAAGGAGGAAGATCGGAGGAATAACCTAACACCGTTAAGTTTTGGTAAAAACCGAACCAGATTAATCTAACTGGACCGATCTTGGTACCAAACCAATCAACTTATACTAACTGGTCCTTACTTTCTAGTTGTGCTAAATTTAGTCATATATTGAACCAGAAGCAGCATGCTCTACAAGCACACCAGAAAGACCCGAAGGCCCAATCTTCAGACCTCTCCCAAGTTATTGATCTTTCTTTTATTATACCCTTATTATTTTCTCTAACATTGTCGTTGGAGTGTTGTATTTTTGTTCCCGTTAAACTTAACATTTGTCTTCCATGTTTGTGCATCGTTTCTTTTGCTTAAAATTGATGTAGATCATGGATGTCATCTAGAGAAACGGTATCATGTGTGGGCCAATTCAGTTCTGTAGGGTAAAATACGACGAAGCTACGCACTTGGTAAGATTATTATGTGTATTGACCAAGTGAAGTTCTATGCTCTTTGTGAAGATGCACTGAGTTTAGAGATTTCTTTCATGATATGTAATCTAGAGGATTAGAGAAATGTTAGGAATTCGGTTGCCTAGGTTCCGAGTTGTTAAGACTGTTAAGGGTTTTATTAGCGTGTTTATTAGTTTAGGGGTGTAGTTGAACCATGAAGTAGTTGAGGGCTAAAAATAGTATTAGCACTTTAGGGTTTGTATCTGGAAGAAATTGTACCAAGGAAAAATTAATTATGAAATAAATTGAAATCTCTTATCACCTTCTATATTTGTTCTCTACTTCTTCAATCTTGTTTGAATTCACCTCCCTCTTTTACCCAATCAATTCTCTTAAGAGAGGCTGCTAGCCTGCGACGATGGGAAGAATGGACTTGGTAGAAGAGTTGTGAAGTGTCAAAAGTTTGGAAAGCCTAATTAAAATCTTAAAAATTTGAGAGAGATTGAACTTGCGGATCATAGAATCGATGTCTTTCATATGACCAGTTCTCATCTTAAAATAATGGTGATGTTCTCAGTAATTAAACTAAGGTCTCCGAAGTTTTGAAAAAAAAACGTTTTTAGGACCAAGTCTTTACAAATAAACCAAACAACACACAACAAATAAAATAGAGCCCAAAGCAGTCCAGGCCCAGAAAACACAAAGTAAAAGCCTAACAAACAGGCCCAACTAGCAAATAGCTTGTCTCTCAATACTCCACCTCAAGCCAAAAGGTAAAAAAACAACAACAAAACACACAAAGTCACATTTTCCCCTTGCTTTAAATCCTTCTCCAATTTGCTCTTCTCTTCTCAAACAGAATCAAAACCAATTCCATCTTTTGAACATCTCACAAGAGCAAAAATATTCTTCATCCCAAGCTTACCTACCAAATAATGATGTTGTGGAGCCCTTAAGACCTTGGTAAACAAATATGTAATTTGATCATCAGTTTTGACTAAAGTAGTCTTAATAATACCTGAAAGAATATGATCCCTATCATAATGGCAATCTATCTCAATGTGCTTCGTCCTTTCATGAAATATAGGATTAGCAACAATTTTAATGGCAACTTGATTGTCACAGAAAAGAGTAACATGTTTGGTCTGTTTAAAACCTAATTCATCAAGCAAGCCTCTAAGCCAAACAATCTCGGATATAGCCTTACCGATGCTCCTATACTCTGCCTCAGCCGAAGATCTAGAAACAACTTCTTGTTTCTTGACATTCCAGGAAATCACAGGATTACCAAGTTTAATGCAATATCCACTAATAGATCTCCTAGTTTCTACACAGTTTCCCCAATCAGAATCGCAAAAACCAACTAAATCAGAATAACAATCAGAAGGAAATAATAAACTTTTACCAGGTTCCTTTTTCACCTAACGTACTACCCTTAAGGCATCATCATAATGTGACATTTTAGGCTGTGGGAGGAACTCAAAAATGCAAAGAGAAGAAGAAGAGATTACTCAGAAATCCTCCACGAAGAAGACGTGAAGCCATGTGAAAAGAAGAACACGGAGCGCCACGGAAACGGAAGGAGCGAAGACGAAGCGTCAATCTGAAGATGAAACGCCAGGCGAAGAAAATGCACGCGAGGAAAATGTGAGCATCAGCAAGATCAGTGGACCACCATAGTCAGAAGTGTAACCACGATCGGAAAACTGAGGTTTGTAACCCTCAATTCGCTCTGATACCATCAAGAGTTTGGAAACCCTAATTGAAACCCTAGAAATTTGAGAGTGATAAACTGCGGATCATAGAACCGGGGTCCTTCATCTGGCTAGTTCTCATCTTAAAATAGTGGTGAGGTCCCCAGTAATTAAACTAGGGTCCCCGAAGTTTTGGAAAAATATTTTTAGGACCAAGTCTTTACAAATAAACCAAACAACACACAACAAATAAAACTGAGCCCAAAACCCATGAGGTCCGATGAGATCTGATCTCTCGAACGAAGTGAAGTGATAGGAAGAGGATACTTCTGGCGGGGGACAAACTTACATGCTTGCTCCACGGGTCAGTCAATAAGGGGTAAAGTGTTAGGCATGAATATTTTTCATTTCCATGTTCACTAGCGGGTATTGAACCCCCTATCGTCTGGTTAAGATATGAGGTGCTAAAACACCGCACTATATTAGATGGTTCACGTCATATATGTTACATATTTTCTAAAATTTTCCCAAATAATACATGTACAGCAGCAAAAGCCAATTTCTTCTTCATGTTTATGGAAGCATTCGCATGGGTGCTCAACGTGGAGATGGATTCAGGAGCAACGTACGTACAACGTCACCACCACGAGACAAATTAGCTCGAAACATAACTCTGCGATGTGCCCCATCATGCATGAATAAGCCAAAAGAGAGCTCTCTGATCATCTTAATTCTTCTCCACGTACTGAACATGCAAACCCTAAATCTCTCTATATATTTTCATCTCCTTCAACCAAAATAAACCACACACACATCATTCAGCTACGTACAATATTATATAGCTAAAATATATATAATGGCGAAACTTGCAACTCTTGTGGCAGCTTTTGCGGTGCTTCTGGTGGCAGCCACTGCAACCAGGTCCACAGTGACCACAGTGGAGGTGGATGATGAAGGTTTGAACCAGCAGTGGGGCGGTGGAGGCAGATGCCGGCAGCAGCTCCAAATGGCGGGTGGACTCAACCACTGCAGGATGTTCTTGATGGACCAGGCCCGTTGCGGTGGCCGTGGAAGCCAGCAGTGGGGCAGCCGTAGAAGCCGTTGCGAGTATGGTCAGTGCGACGATGACAACCAGCAGTTCGGAATGAGGGGCACCGGTTCTGCTTGCCCTTCCATGCACTTCGAGCAATGCTGCGACCAGCTCAGCCAGTTGAATCAGCAATGCAGGTAATTTATAACATTATATTACATAATTTAATATTAATTTTTAATCATGCTCGAATCGTGTCTCATCTTCAAAACTGAACCGATCATGTACTTGTATTATCTTCATAGTCAGCATGATTATGTCATTGTGAAATTCACACGAACAGAATGCTTGTACATAGCTCGAGCTGTTCTCTAGTATATATATATATATAGGTTTCCAGTGGAATATGCTAGCTAGATGAGTGTTTATTATCTGTAACATACTTGCTCCATACTTAAAATAATTTCGATCATTTGCACTATATCAGCTCATAATTAAGAAGTCAAACCCGAAACCCTCTAATTAGTTAAAATAATGAAATGCTATATATATATTAAGAGTGAATTGATATGTTCTTCATTATATTCTTCTACTCATATTAACGTGTGATTCAATTCAGATGTGAGGGACTAAGGGAAGTTGTGATGAGGCAGCCAAGAGGACAGTTCATGAGTGGACAGCAGCAGATAGAAGAGGTGGCCAGCAACCTCCCTCAGATGTGCGGCGTCGGACCTCAGTTTTGTCAAGTTTCTCGCCGTTATCTCGACTAGACTACTATACATCAAATAATGCTACGTTATGTCCACATTATCGTGTGGTGGTTGAGAAGACTAGCTAGCTAGTAACCAATAATAATGTACTTGCTACACTTTCTTCTTTAATAAAATAATAATGACGCACCCTTTTAAAATCTACCTATACTATATGCATGCTATTATGTTTTTAATAAATAGCTCCATCGTCTTCTTCGTAACCGGAACATGGGATGGTTCAAACCAAGTTCTGGAATGAATCTATAATCCTAATTAGAAAATTCTAAGTGAATCGAGCCAGGAGTACGGTTAATCAACACTTAAAGATACATCCATATAAATCCATATAATCAACACTTCAAGATACATCAATATAAATCCATATAATCAACACTTTAAGATGTACTAATTATCTAATTATGTTATATTTCCTTTATATCCCATAAGGTGAAAGTAGTGTAATATCACTTTTCATTTACTGAAAATAATATAAAAAAGTATGGGAATACTATTTTTTTTCTTTCTTATTTTGAGGTTGAGTATATGCACTTATACATATAATATCTAAAGCATAAAGATCAAATTTTGTATCAATACAACTATGGTAAAACATAAGGGAAATCTTTCAGTTTGTCTCTAATGGATATACACCCAATTGGACCTCACTTAGGTTCGACTAGACCGCCCCGTCGACCCCGAACACGGTTACAAATCAAAACTTGATGATCGAGTGACCGAGACCCGAAAACACGCTAAGTCCACATAAAAGGATGACAATACATTAACAGGCACCCTCCCATTTCGGCGAGTGGGAGCTGTTAGCATATGGTAACGTGGCGCCGTAAATCGTAGCCCGTTAATATTAATGATATTATCTAAGACAATTGGGTAAATGTCACATTAGGTTAATTGGGCTCGACCCAATTTCTAATTGACAGGGGAGGCCCAAAATTGGGTCTCCCTCCTTTAATAGGTTCAGCCGAACCATATACCACATTGGTTGGAGTGGACTTTTGTCCACTCTACCAATCCTATATATAGGGGAGTCTCCTAAGGGGTTTTACACATAAAGTAATTCATAAGTCCCTCCATTGAGGAACTTGAGAGAAACCCTCTCACCCTTAGTTGAATATTTCGGCACCATCATAATCAGTCCGAGGTTCTGTCCCCGTTGAAGAATCGATCAGAGGATTTGCTGTGGAACTTATACCGCGTAGGACTTCTTCTCACGAAGAACTTGTACGGGTTCCGACCAGAGGATCAGAACTCCCTCCACATCGTTCTTGGGCAGGAAAGCTATTCAGATATCTGTACATTATTCCGCTGCATAATTAGTTTACTTGCATGTACACGTTTAGCATTCCGTAGTATTACGTCCCCGTAATCCAACATGCACCTGTTGGATATGATTCGAGACAACCTTACAAAGGTCGACAACATTGAAGTCGGAACCCTCAAAAGTCAAATCAACGACTAATCATATTTGAATTAAGAGTGCGAAGACAAATAGTCGACACCAATATGAAAGAAGGTCAACTCTTAAGATACCAGTCAAAAAAGGGCGACTAAGCTAGACTATTTCCATCTAAAAAATATGATCGAGTCGATAACCAGAGATTGTCATAAAATCCTTTCTCCTAAGGAAGAAGACAGGTGGAAACCTGCTCGCCGTCTCTTAACTCAAGAAGACCCTTCCTCTTAAAGATGAGGTACCAGCTGGCAACCAGCTTGCCAACTTTCTGATCCAAGGAAACCTTTCCCTCAAGGTAAAACCGACGTGGCAACCTACTTGTCACCTGATTAAAGAAACCTTCAACACTAAGGAATAAGGAGGTGGTGACCTGCTTGTCACCTACTGACGCATCACCATCCCTCTCCACCTATAAGAGAAGGGTGGCCACCGCCACTAGGCAGCCAATCAGAGCATAATGCTCGCCGCCATCAAAGTCGGTATTTTCCTCCTATAAATAGGAGAACACTTTCATTACTTACATACACATACTTTGATAAGTATTCTCTAAAATTCCATTACTGAATTAAGCTTCAGAGTGGAATCAGGGGCCATCCCCACCCCTTTTCAGGTTCTCGCCTACTACAAGCATCTAAAGGAAACTAAGTCCCCCTTAGGTCGACACAGACACCTAAAAGAGCTAGCCACAGGCGAGATCTCGAAATCCATTACCAGAAGCTTCAGGCCACGTCATTTTGATCCCAACATTTGGCGCCGTCTGTTGGAAACGGTGATCAAGAAGTCATGGCACCACCAAGGAGTCGAGTAAGGAAAAATCAAACACGGAGAGCTGAGGGTATATTCCAAGGGTTAAGTGAAACCTTGGAAAATTACTTTAGACGATTCCAGGGAGCGCATAGCGGAGGCGAACTCTCAGAAGGAGAAGTTATTCGTGCATTCTTTAGAGGTTTGGGACCCCAATCCCAATCCTTGGCTATCACTCAATACATTGAGCCGGTGGGAAGTTGGGAAGAACTGATCCAGAGAGCAACTCTCCAAGTGAGAGTAGAGCAAACACGAGCAAATCGCCTCCTCCAGCAGGAACTTCTACGGAGTCGAGGCGAAAGCTCATCTACCCGATGAGCTTCTTCGATGGAATTTCGACAAACCCAACAAAGGTTAGAAAGAATTCATTTAGCCGAAAGAGGTCATCCCCCCGCCCCTTATTTTGAATATCATCGAGAAGAGGGACATGACACCGAAGACTGCCTCCTCGCCAGGAGAGAACTGGAATTTATGCAAGAAGAAATCCAATGTCACCATCGCCATCGCTCTCATGAGAGAAGAAGATGGAGAACACTTCCAGCCAACGAAATCATTGTCCTGTCGGGAGGATTTGCACCTGGAGGAGAGTCGAGCATGGCTCGAGGCGCTTATGCGACTCAAGACATCTCCACGCCAGGTACTCTCAAGAGACCAAGGGCATTGGAGTCAATGGCAGTCACCTTCTCCACGGAAGACTTGTCAAGATCAACACAGCTCCATGAAGACGCCCTCGTGATCACAACACAAATAGATAAATTCAAGGTTAAAAGAATACTTGTCGATGGAGGAAGCTCTACCGACGTAATCACCTTTGAGGCTATCGCCGCAATGGGGTACAAAAAGGAAGATCTTCAAAAAAATGAATTCTTCGTTGGTAGGATTTGCATTGAGAATGACTCACCCCCTGGGGGCAATACAACTCCCTGTGATCTTAGGCCAATGATGGAAGGCCAATGATGGAAGGCCTTGCATTTAATGTGCGTTTCGTGGTCGTCGACCGAATAAACGCCTACAACGTCATATTTGGAAGGACGACTCTCAGTTCCAATTACATTGTCCCCTCCACTGCACATCAAGTCATGAGATTCCCCACTAATCACGGAATAGGAGAGGTGTGGGGCGACCAAAAGGCATCTCGACAGTGTTACGTCAATCTTCTCCGAAGATATAATCAGAGGGAAACCTTATCCATCGTCACAGATGAAGATCACCGGGAAGAAGGTGGATGACCCGACCTAATGGAGGAGTTAGTAGAAGTCGCCCTGGAGGAGGGCGATAAAAGGGTGAAGATTGGAGCTGCTCTACAGCCAGAACTGGCCAAAAGAATAATCGCCCTCCTTAAGGAGTACAAAGAGCTATTTTCTTGGGAGCCCAGCGACATGCCATGAATAAGTCCCGATATTATCTCCCACGAGCTAAGAATAGATCCAGTGGTGAAGCCTATAGCTAAAAAAAGAATATCTATGGGAGCAGAGAAAAAGGCGGCGATACGTCAAGAAGTGGGGAAACTGGTCGAGGCTGGTTTTGTAAAAGAAATACGATTCCAAACTTGGGTCACCAACCTATTCTTGGTGAGAAAATCCAATAAAAGATGGAGGGTGTGCGTGGATTTTCGAGATCTCAACAAAGCATGCCCTAAATATTCCTACCCCTTACCAAGGATCGAACAACTTGTCGACGCCACTTTAGGACATGAACTTCTAAGCTTCATGGACGCATAATCAGGATACAATTAGATACAAATGCATCCAACGATGAGGATCATACCACCTTTTATACAGATAGCGACATCTACCATTATAAGGTCATGGCTTTTGGTTTGATTAACGCTGGGGCAACTTATCAACGAATGGTTAACAAGATCTTCAAATCCATGATAGGAAGAAACATGGAGGCCTATGTCGATGACATGTTGGTCAAAACAAAGAGAGGCCAATACCATGTACAAGATCTAGAAGAAGCGTTTGCATGCATGCGACACCATCAAGTAAGATTGAATCCAACCAAGTGTGCTTTTGGTGTTCAATCTGGGAAATTTCTGGGTTTTATGGTCAGCTAGAGAGGGATTGAGGCCAACCGGGAGAAGGTCACCGCCATAGAAGAAATGTCCCCGTCTACATGCCATAGGGAGGTACAAAGTCTTAATAGAAGGTTAGCCTCCCTGGGAAGATTCCTGGCCAGGTCAGGGGATAAATTCCTTCCTTCTTTAAAATTCTGAGAGCGAACAAGAAGTTCGAGTGGACGAATGAGTGTAAAGAAGCCTTCCAACAACTAAAGAAACACCTCCACTCACTTGCCTCCTTGGCAAAACCCTTACCTGAGGATCCCTTATTCCTCTACCTAAGTGTGAGCTCGGGACAGTAAGCTCAGTACTCATCAAAGAAACATGCAACATTCAGATCCCAGTCTATTATGTTAGCAAGCTTTTCGGCGTCGCCGAAGCTAACTACATGGAAATCGAGAAGTACTTATATGCTCTACTAATAGGAGCAAGAAAGCTACGACCTTACTTCCATGCCCATGAAATCACAGTACTCATCAATCAACCTCTGAAGCAATTATTACAGAAGCCCGACATTTCGGGAAGAATGGTAAAATGGGCGGTGAAACTAAGTGAATTTCACATTCATTTTGAGCCACGAAAGGCTATTAAGGGCCAGACATTGGCCGACTTTATAGCGGAAAATACGGAGACGCCAGATGCAAAGCCTGTTATACTCCCACAAGAAGAACATGTAAAGGCCACGCTAGAAAACGTTGCCAACGACAATATGCCGTGGTTGCTAGTGGATATACGCCCAAGCTATCACTAATTGGACTCGAGAAATGGGCCATAACCGAATATAATTCAAAACTTAAAACATGGACACTCGAGGCCCGGAAAATACCCCGAGTGGCGAAATCCACTCGGGAAGACCCCGGGTGGAAATACCACCCGGGGGCAACCCAAGCAAGGAGGACCTTGCTCGGGTAACCCGAGCGGGACCTTGGGGATACCTGCCCGGGTATCCCCCCTCCGTCCGGACTAGTCCCTCCTCGTCCGGACCCCCACCGCCGGACGATATTTCACCCGGGGCTCGCCCTTGGAGGCCATTCCGCACACTTAAACACATTATGCTCATCTACGGTCGAACCGGGGTCAAAGGCACCTTATTTACGGTCAAGGCCAACTTATATTACGAACCTGCCACAACCGGACCAGGAAACCACTGGAACCGGGGCGGTCTAATAGGAACTCTATAAATAGAAACCTCCTCTCCTCATTTGAAACCGATCTTGCTATCTCTTACTCAAGCTCTGCCTTCTCTCTACTTTATCTCTCTAAGAGCATATACTCATTTAAGTATCGGAGAGGGCACACCAAGCACCACCCCCAATTGGTCTCGGTATCTCCCCTTTTATTGGTATCTCACGGAGAAGGAAAGGCGGAGGCCCGAAGCAAGAAGGCACTCAGGACACCGTATGCAAATAGTGGACTTACCGGGAGCCCCTTCCCGGGCGCCCATTTGCAACTATACGAGAAGAAGAAGCCCACGAGGCAGGAATACTAGAAGGAGAAGTCCAATAAGGAGAAGAGAACGAAAGGAGAAGCCCACGAAGCACACTCGTGTGTAAATAGTTGCTATATACTGATGGTTCATCCTCCGCCTTGGGGTGTGGGGCAGGATTAGTACTGACACCACCTGATGGGGAACCACTCCGGTACGCATTGGCCTTGACCTTTCGAGCTACCAATAATGAAGCTGAATATGAGGCTCTATTAACAGGCCTACGTATAGCCAAAGGAATAGGAATCACCAACTTAAAGGTACGACGCGACTCTAAATTAATTGTCAATCAGACAAATGGAACTTACGTTGTCAATGGAGAAAATATGAAGAAATATGAAAAAGAGGTACGTCGACTTGTACGGGAAGAAGACAGGTGGCAACCTGCTCGCCGTCTCTTAACTCAAGAAGACCCTTCCTCTTAAGGAAGAGGTACCAGCTGGCAACCAGCTTGCCGACTTCCTGATCCAAGGAAACCTTTCCCTCAAGGTAAAACCGACGTGGCAACCTACTTGTCACCTGATTAAAGAAAACTTCAACACTAATGAATAAGGAGGCGGTGACCTGCTTGTCACCTATTGACGCATCACTGCCCCTCTCCAAAGAAGGGTGGCCACCGCCACTAGGCAGCCAATCAGAGCATAAAGCTCGCCGCCATCAAAGTCGGTATTTTCCTCCTATAAATAGGAGAACACTTTAATTACTTACATACACATACTTTGATCAGTATTCTCTAAATTCCATTACCGACTTAAGCTTCGGAGTGGAATCAGGGGCCATCCCCACCCCTTTTCAGGTTCTTGCCTACTACAAGCATCTAAAGGAAACTAAGTCTCCCAGAGGTCGACATAGACACCTAAAAGAGCTAGCCACATGAGAGATCTCGAAATCCATTACCAGAAGCTTCAGGCTACGTCATTTTGATCCCAACAACACCTATCCCATAAGTAATGCAATTTCTCATCGAACATGTCTCGTCTACAAGATCCAGTCACAAATCCTAGCTTGTTCTTTCCTAACAGCACGATTTGCATGCCACGATTCCATTTGCGATAATTCTCAGACTAGTCAATTTCACAGAAATCAGACACTGACCAGGGTTATCAGAAGCATGCAAGAAGAGAGGATGGAAGGAAGGAACCTATCTACTGAGATCAGAGGAATCCACCAAATCGGTTGCAGAAGAGTTCGAAACATCAATTGCTTTCTTGATGTCGTCCATCTTTTCGGATTCCTCAGACATATCCAAAAATGCAAAGAGAAGAAGAAGAGATTACTCAGAAATCCTCCACGAAGAAGACGTGAAGCCATGTGAAAAGAAGAACACGGAGCGCCACGGAAACGGAAGGAGCGAAGACGAAGCGTCAATCTGAAGATGAAACGCCAGGCGAAGAAAATGCACGCGAGGAAAATGTGAGCATCAGCAAGATCAGTGGACCACCATAGTCAGAAGTGTAACCACGATCGGAAAACTGAGGTTTGTAACCCTCAATTCGCTCTGATACCATCAAGAGTTTGGAAACCCTAATTGAAACCCTAGAAATTTGAGAGTGATAAACTGCGGATCATAGAACCGGGGTCCTTCATCTGGCTAGTTCTCATCTTAAAATAGTGGTGAGGTCCCCAGTAATTAAACTAGGGTCCCCGAAGTTTTGGAAAAATATTTTTAGGACCAAGTCTTTACAAATAAACCAAACAACACACAACAAATAAAACTGAGCCCAAAACCCATGAGGTCCGATGAGATCTGATCTCTCGAACGAAGTGAAGTGATAGGAAGAGGATACTTCTGGCGGGGGACAAACTTACATGCTTGCTCCACGGGTCAGTCAATAAGGGGTAAAGTGTTAGGCATGAATATTTTTCATTTCCATGTTCACTAGCGGGTATTGAACCCCCTATCGTCTGGTTAAGATATGAGGTGCTAAAACACCGCACTATATTAGATGGTTCACGTCATATATGTTACATATTTTCTAAAATTTTCCCAAATAATACATGTACAGCAGCAAAAGCCAATTTCTTCTTCATGTTTATGGAAGCATTCGCATGGGTGCTCAACGTGGAGATGGATTCAGGAGCAACGTACGTACAACGTCACCACCACGAGACAAATTAGCTCGAAACATAACTCTGCGATGTGCCCCATCATGCATGAATAAGCCAAAAGAGAGCTCTCTGATCATCTTAATTCTTCTCCACGTACTGAACATGCAAACCCTAAATCTCTCTATATATTTTCATCTCCTTCAACCAAAATAAACCACACACACATCATTCAGCTACGTACAATATTATATAGCTAAAATATATATAATGGCGAAACTTGCAACTCTTGTGGCAGCTTTTGCGGTGCTTCTGGTGGCAGCCACTGCAACCAGGTCCACAGTGACCACAGTGGAGGTGGATGATGAAGGTTTGAACCAGCAGTGGGGCGGTGGAGGCAGATGCCGGCAGCAGCTCCAAATGGCGGGTGGACTCAACCACTGCAGGATGTTCTTGATGGACCAGGCCCGTTGCGGTGGCCGTGGAAGCCAGCAGTGGGGCAGCCGTAGAAGCCGTTGCGAGTATGGTCAGTGCGACGATGACAACCAGCAGTTCGGAATGAGGGGCACCGGTTCTGCTTGCCCTTCCATGCACTTCGAGCAATGCTGCGACCAGCTCAGCCAGTTGAATCAGCAATGCAGGTAATTTATAACATTATATTACATAATTTAATATTAATTTTTAATCATGCTCGAATCGTGTCTCATCTTCAAAACTGAACCGATCATGTACTTGTATTATCTTCATAGTCAGCATGATTATGTCATTGTGAAATTCACACGAACAGAATGCTTGTACATAGCTCGAGCTGTTCTCTAGTATATATATATATATAGGTTTCCAGTGGAATATGCTAGCTAGATGAGTGTTTATTATCTGTAACATACTTGCTCCATACTTAAAATAATTTCGATCATTTGCACTATATCAGCTCATAATTAAGAAGTCAAACCCGAAACCCTCTAATTAGTTAAAATAATGAAATGCTATATATATATTAAGAGTGAATTGATATGTTCTTCATTATATTCTTCTACTCATATTAACGTGTGATTCAATTCAGATGTGAGGGACTAAGGGAAGTTGTGATGAGGCAGCCAAGAGGACAGTTCATGAGTGGACAGCAGCAGATAGAAGAGGTGGCCAGCAACCTCCCTCAGATGTGCGGCGTCGGACCTCAGTTTTGTCAAGTTTCTCGCCGTTATCTCGACTAGACTACTATACATCAAATAATGCTACGTTATGTCCACATTATCGTGTGGTGGTTGAGAAGACTAGCTAGCTAGTAACCAATAATAATGTACTTGCTACACTTTCTTCTTTAATAAAATAATAATGACGCACCCTTTTAAAATCTACCTATACTATATGCATGCTATTATGTTTTTAATAAATAGCTCCATCGTCTTCTTCGTAACCGGAACATGGGATGGTTCAAACCAAGTTCTGGAATGAATCTATAATCCTAATTAGAAAATTCTAAGTGAATCGAGCCAGGAGTACGGTTAATCAACACTTAAAGATACATCCATATAAATCCATATAATCAACACTTCAAGATACATCAATATAAATCCATATAATCAACACTTTAAGATGTACTAATTATCTAATTATGTTATATTTCCTTTATATCCCATAAGGTGAAAGTAGTGTAATATCACTTTTCATTTACTGAAAATAATATAAAAAAGTATGGGAATACTATTTTTTTTCTTTCTTATTTTGAGGTTGAGTATATGCACTTATACATATAATATCTAAAGCATAAAGATCAAATTTTGTATCAATACAACTATGGTAAAACATAAGGGAAATCTTTCAGTTTGTCTCTAATGGATATACACCCAATTGGACCTCACTTAGGTTCGACTAGACCGCCCCGTCGACCCCGAACACGGTTACAAATCAAAACTTGATGATCGAGTGACCGAGACCCGAAAACACGCTAAGTCCACATAAAAGGATGACAATACATTAACAGGCACCCTCCCATTTCGGCGAGTGGGAGCTGTTAGCATATGGTAACGTGGCGCCGTAAATCGTAGCCCGTTAATATTAATGATATTATCTAAGACAATTGGGTAAATGTCACATTAGGTTAATTGGGCTCGACCCAATTTCTAATTGACAGGGGAGGCCCAAAATTGGGTCTCCCTCCTTTAATAGGTTCGGCCGAACCATATACCACATTGGTTGGAGTGGACTTTTGTCCACTCTACCAATCCTATATATAGGGGAGTCTCCTAAGGGGTTTTACACATAAAGTAATTCATAAGTCCCTCCATTGAGGAACTTGAGAGAAACCCTCTCACCCTTAGTTGAATATTTCGGCACCATCATAATCAGTCCGAGGTTCTGTCCCCGTTGAAGAATCGATCAGAGGATTTGCTGTGGAACTTATACCGCGTAGGACTTCTTCTCACGAAGAACTTGTACGGGTTCCGACCAGAGGATCAGAACTCCCTCCACATCGTTCTTGGGCAGGAAAGCTATTCAGATATCTGTACATTATTCCGCTGCATAATTAGTTTACTTGCATGTACACGTTTAGCATTCCGTAGTATTACGTCCCCGTAATCCAACATGCACCTGTTGGATATGATTCGAGACAACCTTACAAAGGTCGACAACATTGAAGTCGGAACCCTCAAAAGTCAAATCAACGACTAATCATATTTGAATTAAGAGTGCGAAGACAAATAGTCGACACCAATATGAAAGAAGGTCAACTCTTAAGATACCAGTCAAAAAAGGGCGACTAAGCTAGACTATTTCCATCTAAAAAATATGATCGAGTCGATAACCAGAGATTGTCATAAAATCCTTTCTCCTAAGGAAGAAGACAGGTGGAAACCTGCTCGCCGTCTCTTAACTCAAGAAGACCCTTCCTCTTAAAGATGAGGTACCAGCTGGCAACCAGCTTGCCAACTTTCTGATCCAAGGAAACCTTTCCCTCAAGGTAAAACCGACGTGGCAACCTACTTGTCACCTGATTAAAGAAACCTTCAACACTAAGGAATAAGGAGGTGGTGACCTGCTTGTCACCTACTGACGCATCACCATCCCTCTCCACCTATAAGAGAAGGGTGGCCACCGCCACTAGGCAGCCAATCAGAGCATAATGCTACGTTATGTCCACATTATCGTGTGGTGGTTGAAAAGACTAGCTAGCTAGTAACCAATAATAATGTACTTGCTACACTTTCTTCTTTAATAAAATAATAATGAGGCACCCTTTTAAAATCTACCTATACTATGTGCATGCTATTTTGTTTTTAATAAATAGCTCCATCATCTTTTTCATAACCGGAACATGGGATGGTTCAAACCAAGTTCTGGAATGAATCTACAATCCTAATTAGAGAATTCTAAGTGAATTGAGCCAGGAGTACGGTTAATCAACACTTCAAGATACATCCATATAAATCCATATAATCAACACTTTAAGATGTACTAATTATCTAATTATGTTATATTTCCTTTATATCCCATTAGGTGAAAGTAGTGTATTATTACTTTGCATTTACAGCAAATAATATAAAATAGTATAGGAATACTATTTTTTTCTTATTTTAAAGTTGAGTATATGTATTTAAGCATATATATAATATATATAAAGCATATAGATCAAATTTTGTATCAATACAACTATGGTAAAACATAAGGAAAAATTGTCGGATTGTCTCTGATAGATATACACCCAATTGGACCTCACTTAGGTTCAACTAGATCGCCGATTCACATGCTATATCCTTCGCCAGAAGGGAGCCAGCTACAAACCTAAACTTGATGATCGAGTGACCGAGACCCAAAAACACGCTAAGTCCACATAAAAGGCTTCCGACCGGACTAGTCCGGTCGGAAGCCAATGTGTCCCTGCGTTTGACCCCCGACGCCCAAGTGACCATTACCTGGGCTACACGCACGCCGGTCACTCTTCCCCGTACGAAATATTACGCGGACCCCACCAAATAATGTGGGCCCCTCTGATGCCAATATCACGATCTCTATAAATAGGACCTCATATCTCTCATTTACAACTTGATCTGAATGCTCTGACCTCTCTTTAGAACTTTATCTCTCTAAAACCGAATACTCATTTAAGCATCATAGAGGATTCGCCGGACACCCCCCCCAGCACTTCCCTTTGTGCAGGTTAACGAGAGGAAGATCGAGAAGAACAGAATACGTACAAGACATGCGATCTCGACACGATAACACAACCAAGACCGGGACCTCGACGGGCGTAATCCATCATTGGCACCGTCTGCACGATTCGAACAAAAAGCCATCGCATGAATTTAAAAATTAAATGGCTAACATGTATTTAAACCATGGAGGTTTTGGGGTTGGAGGAGAATCGTCTGATTCTCGGGACGCATATGCTCTCAAGTAGAAGATGAAATAATCCAATGCATTGACACAATGCAATTGATGGGGGGTGTAATCTAGTTTTCTAAAAAGGATATGGAACATGTAATACATCCACATATAGACGTGTTAGTAATCACCATGGAGATCGACAATACGAATGTCAGAAGAATATTGGTTGATGGAGGTAGTTCACCAAACATCCTCACCAAATAGGTGATCGAAGCATTTGGAAAGAAGATACGACATATAAAACCAGTGGACTCCCCACTGGTAGGTTTTGCATGAGAGATAAACTACCCAGTAGGAGCAATCACTTTACCAGTGACATTAGGAAAGGGGCAAAACAATCTTTGCATTGAAACAACCTTCCTGAGAGTGGAACGCCTAGAGGCGTACAACAGTATTTTGGGACTAACCACAATCAATAAGTATGGGATAGTACCATCAACAGTCCATCAGAAATGAAATTCCTAACTGCTAAAGGAGCAGTGGAAATTTGGGGAGATCAGCAAATGGCAAAAGAGTGTTACGTGATGACACTGCAGCCGAAAACCTTGACAATCAAGGAGGATCCACTATCAATAGATGTGGACCCTATAGAGGAATACGGTCGCCCCTTACCAATGGAAGACATTCAAGAGGTACACATTGATGACCCGGAAAGGAAGGTGAGAATAGGAGCTTCTTTGTCAGAAGAGGAAGCTGCGGCCATGACAACGCTCCTAAAGGAATACAAAGACTTGTTCGGATGGTCACCGAGTGACATGCCAGGAATAAGTGAAGACATCATTTATCGCAAGCTGAACATCAGCTTGTCAAAACGACCAATAACCCATGATAAGACCGATGGGTAGTAATAAAAAAGTGTCCATCCGAAAAGAGGTGGGAAAATTGATAGAAGCGGGTTTCGTTAAGGAGAGTAGATACCATACGTGGCTTGCTAATGCAGTCTAGGTTAAAAAAAGCAAATAGGAACTGGAGAATGTGCATAGAATTTTGAGACCTCATCAATGCTTGCCCGAAGGACTCCTACCATTCGCCAATGATAGATCAATTGGTAGACGCAACGTCAGGCCATGAGCTAATGAGTTTCATGAGGCAATAATGTTTTCGAAAACGCATGGAAATTTTAAAGAGTCGTCACTAGTTAATTATGGCTAACTAGAAACCTAAATTACCTAAATGAATAAAGAATTAAACACCTAGGCATAAAATCGGTCTGCGATCCAAAATTTGAGTTCGGGGTTTCTATTACGAATTAAAAAAAAAAATATTTTTATAATCACGCCATTTCGGTACTTAACTAACCTATTTGCCAATTTTAAAACTTAAACATGCATCACGACTAATTAATCTAATGATATAAAAAATTAAGCTAACTTTTATATATGAATTATTATTAATGACAAACTTAAGCCTAAAAACCCTATTATACATCTAAAATCCCCTAATCGAGATAAATCAAAATAAAACTAAACATGCTCAAAATTATGGTACAATTTAATAATTACATATCATACACATGTATTCACAAAAATATATTATTTAATTAATATACATCAAAACTAGTTAATTAGCAGGGTATAATAATAACAATAATAATAATGATAATAACAATAACAGAAAACAAATTAATAATAATAATGAATAAATAACTTTAAATTTTTTTTTTGCAGGAAACTCACCTTCGTCTTCCCCTTAGCAGCAAGCAGCGGGATGAGCTCCGGAGCAGACAACAGCGGGACTCCAGGAACGAGGGCGGCGGCTCTCAGGCGAAGACTCCAGTGGTGCTGAAGGGCGAGCGGCGGGCGGTGCGGTGGATTTCCGGCGGAGACGTGCGGGAATTTGCAGCAGCAAGAGCAGGATGGTGGTCGATCGGACGGCAGCGGGCGACTGGGATGAACTCCGGCGGGGGGTGGCGACGACACGGCAGCAGCTGAGCGCGCAAAGTACGGCACGGCGGGGTTGGGCGCGGTCGAAGGCGGCCGGCGGACCACCGGCAGGGATGGCTCTTCACAGACGGGGAGAAAAAAATTGAAGCACGAATTTCGAGATTTAACAATATTTTATTGATGTCTTGGTTTCTGTGTGTTTTACATTGATACTAGGGACCGTTTTATTGCTAGATTAGGCCCCAATATTAGGAAAATCTATTTACTTAAATATACACATTAATTATTTCGAAAATTACATATATATATTTATGAATATTTCCATAAATATATAATATATATTTTCTGAATATTACATGATATTTAATGCATATATACTATCATAATTTAAGCTAAACCTATTTTTAGCAACCCCGTGATCTTCCATATTTAGATATTTCCTTTTTTAAACGCGTTACACATAACATTTTTAACGTGTTACTATGCGCGGCGCGTACCAAAATTAGGTGTTTACAGCTTGTCCCTCTTTGGACGGACTCCCGTAGAATGCATTCGAGGGGTTTTTTCTAAAGGCGAGTAAACACTAAGAAAAACCTCCATTGGTAGTGCGGAACGTAGAGCCTCCAGCGGCGGTGTGGTAAAGAAGGGCCTCCAGTGGCATACGGTAACGAAAAGCCTTCAGTGGCGTGCGGTAATAAAAAGCCTACAGTGGTGTGTAGTAACGAAAAATCTCATGTGGCGTGCAGTAAAGAAAAACCTCAATCGACGATGCCTCCAGTGGCGAGCGACAAGGAAAAGCTTCCAGTGGCGTGCAATAAAGTAAAATCTTGATAGATGATGCCTCCAGTGGCGAGCGATAACGAAAAGCCTCAAGTGGCATCCGTTGGAGAAGAGCCTCTAGTGGCGTCCGTTGGAGAAGAGCCTCTCGTGGCATCCTTCGAAGAAGAGCCTCTAGTGGCGTCCGTCGGAGAAGATCCTCTAATGGCGTCCGTCGGAGAAGAGCCTCTAGTGGCGTCCGTCAGAGAAAAGTTCTAATGGCGTCCGTCGGAGAAGAGCCTCTAGTGGTGTATGTCGGAGAAGAGCCTCTAGGGGCGTCCGTCGGTGAAGAGCCTCTAGTGGCATTCGTCGGAGAAGAACCTCTAGTGGCCTGACGACTTGAATGTCCGTCCCTAGTTTTTGCGTAGGTTGTGCATGACACGACAACTTAGCGGGATTTTTTTTTTGCCACGGTCGACTTTGAAGGATTTTCGACTGTGCCCCTCGTTTTTTTTTTTTCCATTTTCTCTCCTTTTGCCATGATTGCACTTTATAGATTTTGCAATCATGCCCCTCATTTCCTAATTTAGCCTAGGCCGCCCTTTCGGGTTTTCAACCTAGCGGAAGATCTTCTTTTCAGTAGTCAATTTCGGGTTGACTGTGGCCCATTCTTTATTTTTCCGCCCTCATAGAACTCGCGGGATCTCTCTTTATTTGTAGAATTTTCCTCTAAGGGTGGCTATGGCCCTTTAAAAATTCTTCTGCTCACATAAGTTGCGGAATCACTCATTGTGTATAGTCGTTTTAAGGGTAGTTGTGGCCCTTTTATACACTTTCAGGTAAGTATTTGAAAATTTTAGGTAAGTAGCTCAAAATGCGTTACGAAGCGTGTCATCATCGCTACTTAAGGCCCTGGTGATTTTTTTTTTTAAACTCCCATTTTGCCATGATTGTCCTTTCAGATTTTCAATCATGCCTCTCATCCCTAACTTTTGCATAGGTCGCCTTTACATATTTTCAACCTAGTGGGAATTTTATTTCCTTTTTTCTCTCCTTTTTTTTAGCTTCTCAAAGGGAAACTACTCTTTAGGCATAGTACCTTTTGAGTGCATCTGCATTGATTAGTCTCGGAAGGTTTCGACAGTCCATATCGGTGATGATCAGCGCGCCTCCTTTGAACACCTCTTTGACCACGTAGGGTCCTTCGTATTTGGGCGCGAACTTCCCTCGTGAATCGGGATTGATACGGAGTACTTTCCGCAGTACCAGGTCCCCTGGTTTGAAATTACGTGGTTGGACCTTCTTGTCAAAGGCCCTAGCCATTCGTTGCTGATAACACTGGTGAGTATTTGGAGAGTAGAGCAACTATATAAGAAAGTGGGCTACCTCCTCCTATTACCAATTGATTTTAGGATGGAACCCCACTCGTGTAAATTAGTTTTTCTCTTTTGACCCGTTGGATTTGACTCGGCCCAATGTGGAATTTAAGACATTCATTAACATAACAAACCATTACACAACCACGATTTGTGTATAAGTTTCCTGAAACAAACATAAACATAATGAGGAGAAAGCTAACTAATCCTAAATATATGGAAGTAGCTATCTTTTAACCACAATAACTAACATTAAAAATTAGGGAAAAAAACCTATTTACTGTCTCAAGTTCGCCTCATGTTTCAGTTTGGTGTCTGACGTTTAAATTGAGTGTCTCAGGTTTCATTTTAGTTGAAATTTGGTGTCTCAGTGTGATTACTTTAGAGAAGCCAATCCCGACAAAACCAACTGTCATATCCGAGCTCCCAAACATGCTCCCTTCTCGTCATTTTGTCGGGACCATCACCTAAGAAGTTGGCCACATTTGCCTGAGTAAATCATGCTTTGTTGTCGCTCGAAATCGCTTTGCTGGAAACTTTTTTTTTTTTTTATGTTTAAATTTTGGGTGAAATTTGACGATTTTGTAAAAAATAAAAAATAATGGATTATAAGTGAGTGAGTCGGTTGATGGAAATGGTTGAAAGAAGAGGAAAAAAAGGGTGGAGACACCAAATTTTAACAAAAATGAAACCTGGGACAGTCCATATCAATACTTTAATCATGAGACACCAAATTGAAACATGATATAAACCTAAGACACTAAATAAGTTCTTTTTATCTACCTGAACTCCAATTAAACTTTTCTTCAAGTCCCCTGTTGCACGCCGTCTTCTGCTCTGTTGCTGAACTGATCATCTTCGTAGTTCTTCTGAGATTCCATCTGCAAACGGTGCTGCAAATTCAAACTCCAATCTTCTTCTGACATGGGCTGGGTTGGCCCTGATTGGGGACGCCTTACATGAGCGACTTCAAGGATTCAATTGAACTCATTTTAGTGATTAAACTATTAAAAAAAAGTCAAAGACGTATCTGGATAAAATTATGCATAACAAAAAAATTAGGCATGTATCTAATTATAAATAATGTCATTTTCGTCAATTTTAAAATATTCAACGGTTTCTGTCCGACTTTAATGTAAAATGAATAATATACTTGTTTTAAAACATAAGTGGGTTATAGTCTAAAAAAAACTTAAATAAGGGGCAATAGTTATTTCATAATAGAACATACACAATGCTTGATTAGTTTTATTGTTTTACTATCACTAGTTATTTGTCCAGAAACTATCCCTAATTTTTTGGCCATGAATTCATTATTAGAAAATTCAAATGCAAAGTTCAAGTTGGTAAAACATTACAATTCGATAAAATGAAATTCAAATAAGGAGTGGAGGTTGTGAAATCCAATCATCTAGTCACATCCCCTTTCTAGCTTGTTTCATAATCCAGTTTATACATTCATTCGTCGATCTACTCACGGACTTCTAGGTAATATTGTCAAAGTCCTAAGCTATATACATGGCATTTGCCACCAAGGAATCTATACACTAATTTAAACGCATATTGCCGGACTAAATTTGCTTAATAGCCGTCTCGGAGTCTGATTCGATCTCGACCATGCTCCATTGTCATTCCCGTGCTAGTTAGACCCCTTCCAATATTGCCTCCGCTTCGATAGTATCTAATCCTCGTAACTTCGATGTTCGATTCACGCCAGCTACCACCTTACCATTACTATTCCGAGCTGTGACACCATATTCACCCATTTGCCTAGCCTCATCCCATGAAGTATCACAATTGACTTTAATCACGCATTTGGTCGGTTTTCTCCATAGTATCCTCTCCCTCAGAGAGTCACCTTCATGCCTTGTACGATGCTCTCACCCCAAACATTCCGACCCACACCGGCCGTATTCATGAACACCTTGCAAGAATATGAATTATTGTTTCTTCCTCATTACAACATGGACAAATTGATTCCACATCTATACCTCTTCTCTTTAAGTTACTACAGACAAGTGCATTAGAAAAGACTCGCCGCATGAACATATTTACTTTTGGAAGGTTATGCATTTTCCAAACGATCTTCCATGTTGATGAAGATATACCTGTACTTGGGGGACTTGATTCCGCTTGCCTTTTCAAATATTTATAGACAGATCCAGCACATTGCATATGATGGTATGGCGGTTACCACCGCCTTTAGAAGTACATAATTTCCTGCATTATTGAGCATGAGATGTCGCCACCCTTGAAGCTTCCTTTGAATTCTTTCTTTAAAGAACGCAAGTGCCTTCCTCTTGGAACGACCCCAAATAGTGGGAGACCCACATACTTTTTCAGGTGATTAACCGCCTTCATCCCTAGTATCGATTCCACCTTATGGAACGTGTCTCCACTAGTATTTGTGCTAAAGTAGATGCTTGACTTGACTAGATTAATTCTTTGTCTAGAGGCCCGACAATACAAGTCAGCGATGCGTTTGAGCACTTGGATATTTGATTCTGCCGCACGTACAAAGAACAATGAATCATCCGCGAAGAAGAGGTGATGAATTTCCGGACATAGCCTACTAAGTTGTACTCGTTTTAGCTCCCCATTTTCAACTGCCTTCGTCACCTGACGAGAGAGTACGTCCGCAACCAAAATGAATAGATAAGCGATAAAGAATAACCTTGTCGAAGCCCCCGCGATGGTTGAAACGTGTCTGATTTCTTCCCATTGACCACACCACTTGATATCTCACCTCAGAAACGCAAGTCAAAATCCATCGGGTCTATTTCTCACAAAAGCCCATTTTTAGCATGACCGCACAGAGGAAATCCTACTCCACCCGGTCATATGTTTTTTGCATATTCAATTTGATAGCACAATATTCGATGTCTTCTTCTGCATTAGCTAATAATAAGCCTCATGCGCCATAATGATACTATTCTATATAAGACGACCTACTATAAATACATTTTGAAAAGGGGTGATCATATCAGATAGATATGATTTTAATCTATTCGCGAGCACCTTCATGATGAACTTATATATAAAATTGCAAAGGCTTATCGTTTGAAAGTTGAAAGGCAACGTATGTTCAAGATTTTTGGGATTAAAATAATATCGGGAAAGCCAAGATAAGATGGAAGCATACCTGTGTCGGCCGAAAGTGGCTATGACACTATCCCTAATTGAATTGAAAGGTTATGCTTGATGCATTTGGACTTTTTGCTTTATTTTTTAAGAATTTGATGAAATCTTGCTCGGATCATGTACATGCTTCGATTGCTGTATACTTCGTCAGTGCTGATAAAATCCATCTTAGAGTATGCAAGGCGAAATCTGATGCCGAGTATTAAGAGAGGCAGAATTTATTTTAGAAGTGGCGAAAATTTAGTTTCAACCATATTTATACAAACTCTAACTTTTTTTACTCACAATTCTGAAACTTTAAATTGCAGAATTTACATAATCAAGATAGATAAATTACTAGTAGTTACATCTATATATCTTGCTTCTCAAACGCTAAGGATTAAGCTCTCATCATCTTCAGCCACTAACCTTCTGCTTTTCCGGTAACTTGAGAGATAAGTTTCGTTCCCGAGCAACGGAGTTACATCAAAGTCCGGCCCGACCTTCTTCCCTTGTCTTTCCAAAGGGCTGCACCTTTGAAGAACCTGAAGGACCTCTTTCATGGAAGGTCTTGTTGAGGGTTGAGTGCTTGTGCAAATAAGCCCCAGCTTGAACACAGCTGTGATGTCTTCCAAGTAGCATGCTTCCTTAATCTCCTCGTCAACGATATCGATGATCGGCTTGTCTTCTCCGAAATGCCGCCACGTCCACTCTGCGAGGCTCAAGTTATCATCCCCGCAATAGGCTTCTCTTCCCGTCACCAGTTCGAGAAGTACGACTCCGAAACTGTACACATCGATCTTCTCGTTCACTTTCGTCGTGTAGGCATATTCTGAGACCCAAAAATAAACATAAGACATGATCAGTTATTCATTCACTACAAGAAAATTGGTAATCTGTGACTATATTTTTTTAAGAGATAATCCCTCAGAAAATATAAGCGTTTGCAAGTAATTTATAAAGTTTCAAGCGAAATTCCTTACAAAACTCAATGTTTTGTGAGGGATTTTCCACAAGTTTCTAACCAAGCTTTTTCTTATTATTCATTTTCTTAGAAAAAAATTTAACATTGTATTTGTAAAAAAATTTCAACATTCTAATAAAATAAATAAATCACAAACGACTAGATTTTTTGAAGTTGTTTTATCGGTTGATCCAACTAATAATATTCAGACTATCATGTTCGAGTTTCTCACCTGGGGCAAAGTAACCGAAGGAGCCGGCAACTGCTGACATCGTTTGAGCCTCACCGTGTTTAGCCCCTATCTTAGCAAGTCCGAAATCGGCAATGCTCGAATTGAACTTAGAGTCGAGCAATATGTTGCTCGACTTCACGTCACGGTGAATAATCGGGGGCGAACAATCGTGATGCATGTAACACAATCCTCGAGCTGCTCCGATCGCGACTCCCAACCTCGTGGGCCAGTCAAGGAAGACCCGAAGCGGGGACCTTGCTCGGAAGGAGTTCGATTTTCTCTTGCTCCGATGGACCCACCGATCCAAGCTCTCGTTCTCCTTGTACTCATACACGAGCAACCTCGAGTCCTCGCTCGAAATGCAGCACAACAACTTGACTATGTTCGAGTGTCGTATCGTTCCTAAAATTGCGACTTCCGCTAGAAACTCCTTTTCGTGTTGGGGTTCAAGTCTTCGGTTATTCCATATACGTTTCACCGCCACATATTCTCCGGGCCCACCAACTCCGATCCTGTAAACCTTGCCGGAGCCGCCGCTTCCGACCAGGTTTCCTTCCGTTAGGTTCGATAGAATGTTGGCTTCGGTGAAGTCGAGTCGATGGAACGAGGTGAGCTTCCATGTTGAGAGGTCCCGACCGAGCTTCTTCCTACGATAGTCTCGAAACATAACTAGAGATGAGACGGCAGTAACTAGGAAGACGAACACCGCAAGGACTAGAATCAACGCAAGATACTTCGACGACAACTTATCGGAATTTTTATTCGCGTAGCATGTACGTAGATTTAGGATCGGGTGATTGGCGCAGAGTTCGGGATTGTTCAGGAAGCTGTTCTCGTACGCGAGGTTATTGTACTGATCCGGGATTTTTCCGGAGAGCTTGTTCGATGATAGGTTGAGGATGGTGAGCTTTATGTCACCGAGCTCCGGTGGAATCTCGCCGGAAAAGAGATTCTCTGACATGTCAAGGTTGAGGAGATCAGGCAAAGATCCTATCGAAGAAGGAATCGTCCCGGAAAGGTTATTCCGGGAAACATTCAAGCTGTTTAGCGATCTCCAGGAAATGATTCCAGCCGGGAATTCGCCGGAAAACTGGTTTCCGTCGAGAGACAATGTGATGAGCTTTGAGAGGGCGGTGATTTCAGCCGGAATGCTGCTGGAGAGTTGATTGTTGCTCAGCTTGAGCACGGCCAGATTCGACCAATGCTCTATCCCGATCGGGATCCGACCGGAGAACCGATTATCACTTATCTCGATTCTCGACAAATTCCATGCTGTAATGTTCGGGAGAGTCCCCGAGAACGAGTTATGACTAATGATCAAGCTCCATAAATCCGGCAACGTCCAAATCCCGGACGGAACCTCGCTGGAGAAATTGTTCTTGTAGAGCTGAATTGTTCGGAGCGTGCTGCACTTCTCGAGCGACTGTGGAATTTCTCCGGCGAGATTGTTGGAGTAAGCGACGAGGCCCCAGAGGGCCCTGCCGGAGCAGAGGTTTTCCGGTAGTTCACCGGAGAGATCATTCTCCGAAACTTCGAGATCTTCGAGCTGCGAGTGGAGACCCAGCTCCGGCGGTAGAACTCCGGTGAGGTTGTTGTTGAAGAGCTTCAAAATCCTTAAAGATGGAATCTTTCCGATGCTCGGTGGAATCTCTCCCGACAGCTGATTCCAGTACAGATTCAATACCGACAGGTTCTGCAGATTCCCGAAATCCATCGGGATCGGACCCGACAAGTTGTTCATCGCGAGGTCAACCTCGATCAGACCGGCAGCGGCTATCGTACTCGGGATCTTACCCGACAACTTATTATGAAACAGATATACATCACTCAAGTTCTGCAATAAGAACAGTCCCTCGGGGACGGAACCTGATAGCATGTTAATCGACAGGTCGATATGTTCAAGGTTCGACAGGTTCGTAAAAGATGTCGGAATTTCTCCGACGAGGTTGCACTCCGACATCCATAGATACCTGAGTTTCTTCAAGTTTCCGAATTTAGCAGGAATTTTCATCGGCGAGAAGTTATTGATGCCCATGCGCAGTGATTCAAGGTTGGCGAGGTCGCCGATCTCGGCCGGAAACGTCCCCTCGAACCCATTCATGTAGAGGTTGAGTGTCCGAAGCTCCGACAGACGGCCCACTGCCGGTGGTATGTCGCCGGAGAAGTTATTGCCGCCGATGTCGATGAACTGGAGATTCTGCAGCTTGTGGATATCCATTGGGATGGCACCGGCGAAGTAGTTCTGTGACAGGTCCAGGTACTGAAGCTTGGAGCAGTTGTAGAGAACCGTGGGAAATTCGCCGGGAATGTAGTTCCAAGATAAGTCGAGAACCGTCAGGTTCTTGAGGGTGCAGATGATCGGAGGGATTTCGCCGGTGAAATTGTAGTTGTTGAAGTTAAGTTCGGTGACGGAGCCGGAGACGCAGGTAATCTCCGGCCAGCTGCATGGCTGCGATGAAGCATTCCATGAAGTTAGCGGCGGCGGATTACCCCACTGCTGCTTGAGCTTCAGGAGAATTGTCTGCTCGTCGGATATCTGCGAATTTACTGTAAAGGGTATCAACAGCAGAGGTAGGATGGCAATTGCCACTTGCAGAAGCAGGGGTAGTTGGGTCATTTTGTGGTTCGGCGCGGCGGATAGGATCAATCTTCGCCGGATGCAACGGCGAAGAGTGTCGAAGTCAATTTTTCAAACTTGGTGACGGCCGCTATAAGTACACACGCAATGGGTGGAAAATGCTTCTTCTAGTTCTACTTTGCTTGATATATTTACATTTGTGCCACTGATGGTGATGTTTGAAGATTTATTTTATTATGAAGATTAACAATTTTTTATGCACAAAAGAACAAAAAGCTAAGCTGGGGGTGGGAATCGTGATTGGTGATCTTTCACGCCTCCACTGAGAATATAGTAACGATTAATTTTCAAAGGTATACCATACCGATCAAACGAAAACGCATAAAATACCAAAGTGAAATTCGTGATTCAACTACTGAATATCTTGAATTTTGAAGATTTTCGTTACATAGTGTTAAAAAGTTTATTAAATAAAATAATTAAGTTTAAATGTTTTGCAAGTAGATAGACAGAGCCGCGGAGATCAGAAAAAAAGAAAGAGTAATTAATTATTTTATAACATAATTTTTTATAGTTTATACACAAGTAAAAATATATATATGAATATGTGAGAATATGGCATCGTATGTGCTCTTTTGAGTCTTTTCCTTACCAAAGTAAGTTCAGGACCAAAGTGTAATGCTTCTTCTAGTTCTACTCAGCACATAACATAGACAGAAATTGTTTATT
Source organism: Clarkia xantiana subsp. parviflora (assembly GCA_036873135.1). Taxonomy (NCBI): domain Eukaryota; kingdom Viridiplantae; phylum Streptophyta; class Magnoliopsida; order Myrtales; family Onagraceae; genus Clarkia; species Clarkia xantiana. Next base: position 9,505,601 of record JAPTYO010000011.1, read on the forward strand.
ACAAACAAAAATATAAGGGTTAAGAACACAATAGGGGCCTGAATGTTTGCCCATGTTGCCAAAATGGGTCTGAATTGAAAAAAACGTATTATTAAGGGGTCTGAATTTTGAGTCTTGTGTTTTTTCAAGTCTCCGTCCAAATTTTCTGTTAAATCTAACAGAACCACGTGAAAAGAGAAAAATACCCTTTTGTAATTATTATACAATTTATCAATTTAATTAATAAAATGTGAAATGTCTAAAATACCCCTACACACTAATTATGCCCTTAAGGCCACCACGCTCCGGCCACCGCCCGGCGACCACCACCCGGCTCCGGCGACCACCACCGGCCTCCGGCGACCGCCACCGGCCTCCGGCGACCGCCACCGGCCTCCGGCGACCGCTACCGGCCTCCGACGACCGCCATCGGCCTCCGATCGGAGCCAAAAAAGCTCTGATGGAGCTCTGTGGCCCCGATCGGAGCCACAGGGCTCCAGATCGGAGCTCTGTGGCTCCCGATCGGAGCTCTGTGGCTCTCGATCGGAGCTCTGTGGCTCCCGATCTGGAGCCCTGTGGCTCCGACCGGAGCTCCAAAGCTCCGATCGGAGCTTTTTTTGCTCCAATCGGAGCTTTTCGGTCGTCGCCGGAGGCCGGTGGTGGTCGCCGGAGTCGGGGTGGTGGTGGTCGCCGGAGCTGTGGTGGCTTAAAGGGTATTTTTGTTTTTTCAACATGGGCAAACATTCAGGCCCCTATTGTGTTCTTAACCCAAAATATAAAGAACCGTAAAGTCACCAATACCATTTACTATACTTAGAGGATATGTAATGGTAGTTCATAGTTCTTACTTCATGGTGTCATTTTTTTTAAAGGGTTAAGAACTTAAAAACAGTTTTAGGTTACACTCGTGTTAAAATTTGGTGTCTTAGGATGAAAATGTTAATATAGACAGTCACACGTTTTATTTTGATTACTTTTTGGTGTTTCAGTGTGATTACTTTAGAAAAGTCAATCTCGACGAAATCTACTGTCAAATTAAAGCTCTCATGCACGCTCCATTCCCGTCACCTGAGAAACTGGTCACATTCGCGCAAGTGAATCCCTCTCCATTGTCGCTGAAAATCACCCCGCACCACTTTGCTAGAAACCATTTCTTTTGGATGATCAAGTTTGGGGGAAATTGAGGCGTTGTTGGTGAGGTTTGAACAGTTGTCTAGTTGTGAGTCTGCCCCGAAGATAAGTCTGTCTAGTGACGGCACTGAACCCAAGACAGCAGAGGAGGATGAAGGAACCAGCACAGGAGCGCCTAATGCAATGACAAAATAAATGACTAAAGTAATTTGTTCAAAGTAGATGTTCTTTTTTCTTGTTTGTCAAAGACTTTGTTTCTGTGTTTTTTTGTGTTGACCATGTTGTAGACAACCATAGGTCTGGAAACTTATGCTCTATAAAATTGTTCTAATCTCCTCTCTTGGCAAATTATTTTTTGGCCGGCTCCTTTCAATTTGGCATGTGACAGAAGAATTTGTCCGCCGGTTTGTGAAGGCCCAATGGAGCGTTAACGAGGCACTTGAGGTCTTCGAAGGGACGACGGTTTGTTGATTTTCATATTATTCTTTGTCAACCGGGCACTGCAGTTTCTGCAGAATGGTGCATTTAATGTAGATGACATGATTCTATGGGTTTGGCGACCAAACCGGTTAAGTTCCACCAATAAGGAGCAGATTTTACACCGGTGGACACTTGAATCGAAATTCGGAGGATTCCAACGGACATGATGTGTGAAGACACAGTAGAGGCTATAGCGTCCAAAGTGGGAAACATTGTGCAGGTTGAAGTTAGCGATGACAACAACGGGTTAGCAATATTTCAATGAGTAAGTGTTAGGCTAAACCTTCTCGAACCAGTCCTCCTGACAGTGGGTATCACTGACCAGTGAGATAGCACGTGCGAAGTCCTAATTTCGTACATACTGGGGACTCTTTGTCGCAGATGTGGCCTCTTTGGTCATAAATTGGATGAATGCACATCCCCTGGATCCAGGGTGACGAGAATCATCATCGATCGTATGACATGAATTTCGGAGGACTCGGGAGTGTTTCGAAGACCATCTTGTCCTCGATCGGGTTTCCAGCACATATACGCTGCGAATCTACACGAGTGGATGACCACACCTGCCTTCCTACGACACTGCCAAGATTATTTACAACTCCACGGTTCCTACCACCTATCACCTTCCAACACGCCCATCCACCTTTCACACTCGGTCTTTTTGTTTCGTTTCACCAGGACTGGAATTACCAGTGGTCCTCCCCTAGCTGCGACTTTTCTGCACATACTCCTTCCCCGATGTGGGACACCGCCTACCCGCCATTTGTCCAACCTTTTACCGTGTCCGGTATCCCTGATGTGCCAACGGTCTGCCGCAATCATGGTTTGTCAATGCAACATCCTACCACAACAGTGGCTTACCTTGCACAATGGGCATAGGCTCTCCATGTGGTAGTCACTAGTTGAGACCCGTGGATGACAGTAAGCAGTTTATCTAACTCTCACCTAAATTATAGTAATATCTAATACATAATGGATAATTACTAAAATATCATTTACTATTACTTAGTTGATGATGACTCCAGCGATTTAGGACACGACTCCGGCGACCTCCAGGCCCGGAATCCGACAACCTCCGGGACCGACTCTGTATAGAATAATGCGCAGAGTGAAAGACAATTATATACAATAAAGACAAAAAATAAAAAATAATTAGTAAGGAGAGTTGTTTTTCAAAAAGTTAAATGTAAATTTATATTAATTTTTTTTAGAAATAATTCTATAATCTTAACAAAAATACTCGAAACTGAGGTGATATTTATCGGTTCATTCTTATCTGTCACTGGTCACTGACCTGAATTCAAAACCAAACCTAATTGAGCAAGTTCAGACTTGAACCCAAATTAGGGACTCATGAGAGCTCACAAACCCTTCACAAGAGGAATGTTTTGGCCCATTGATGGTTACAAATCTTAACAGAGGTGTGAGTCTCTTTACCCGAGTTCGAGAATAGACATGGTCTATTTTGGTTTAAACCCAAGTGAAGGACCTAACATGACCGTGAGTTCATACCTTGTGGATTGTTGGATCACGGTGGAACTCCGGTACGGACTTTGACGGCGATCCTAGCTCATTCGCTCCTCGCAATCCTGCAAGAGGGGATAGACCGGGCGGTGACCCAGAATCCCTCTCCGATGCTTAAATGAGTGTCTAGTACGAACTGGCAAGCAATAATCTCAAAGGGTATGTCATTCAACGTAAGTGATCTGAGGTGACCTCTTGCCCTTTTATAGGCGAAGAGATACCTCAGTTACCTGGTGAACCGTTGGGGGTGGTTAGCCCGTATCCCGCGTATCTCGGGGGTGATCCCGCCTATCTAGGCCATGATCTCGCTTATCTCGGCCACGCCCCGTGTATCTCGGCCACGCTCCGTGTATCTTAACCACGTTCCGCGTATCTTGGCCACGCCCCGCGTATCTCGGCCTTATCCTCTGATAACGAGTCCCGACTAACATCGGGGACTCCAGAGTTATCTCGTTGTGTCACCGCTCGGGGCCCCTCGTCATCGTGACAGGGCCTATTGTTCTCAGGGATTCGTCATCGGGGCCTACTCAGAGGCATCTCGTCGGGAGCGTTCAGCTCGCCTGTCAGGACCGACTTTGTCGGGACCTTTCATCATCGGGACTCCCTTCGTCGGGACCCTTCTCCTGGGTCATCTTGACCTTCATTTGGGGCCTGGTGGGCCTGTTTGCCGTTTCCTCACCGTTAAAGGGCCTGACGGCTATAGTCGAATCCATCATTTGCCCCCAAGACATGAGGGACTTTTAGTTCGTCGTGTCTTCCAACTCCCGACCTCCCGATATTGGAATCGGGGATCTTTCCCTTGACATGGTCATTCAGTACTAATCTTTCCTTCACGTTTCCTCAGCGTCTTGTGGGTAACTGCCAAATCCCAGGGGTCTCCTCGATTCCCCAGTTCATTAAATGCAGTAGATAGTGAAGCGACGTTTTCGGCCCTCGTGCCTGATTTTTCGCGCTTGTTCTTTTCTGAAAAGTGCTTTTCGGGCCGTTTCATCATTACGTCTGTTGTCCTTCTGCACGTTTCATCTCAACGGGACCGCGATTGGTGTCGTGACCATTTGCGCGGTGAAACCGGCAGTAGCGATCCGTGCGAGATCCCAAGAATTCTCCATCATTCTTTGGGGGGTACCTGGAGATGCCTTGTCGTTCCAGGACCGTCAGTACCTCCGCCATGGAGCAGTTGAGAGGAATGTCAAGCTCCTCCCGCTTATCCTTCCTTGAAGAACGCCTATCATCCCTCCGATCAGGGCGGCCTCGATTCCGACTACTTTCGAGTTTACCCTTTGACTTACGATCGTCGAAAGGTTTAACAGACTGTTTCCCTTTGTTCGACTTTGGGGGCTCCAACTCTCCCGCGGCTATCTTTGACTCCTGGACATCGATTTGCCGTTTTACCCTCTTCTGTAGTGCCTCCATATTCCACACATCCTTTTCAGCTACACTGTGCATTAGGTCGGAACCGTAGGGGGCCGTTAAGTTCCGGATAAAGGTACGGATGGTTTCTCCCTCCGAGATCTCCTCATCAATCTCTGCCACACTGGCAGTGTACCGCTGGTAATAGTGCGCCAGCGATTCGTCGGGCCTCTGTACCACCTGGGTCAGGGACCTCACACTCTTCAGCAAACGTCTTCGACCCTGGTACTGCTGAATGAACCGGTCGTGCATATCTGCCCAGCAAGTGATGCAGCCTGGGGGCAGACTAAAGAACCAGGTCAGGGCTCTTTCTCCAAGTGTGTTCGGGAACAGCGTACACACTATGTCTTCATTCGGGGCTCTTCCCAGACATGCCATGAGGTGCTTCTGGACATGACGAACTGGATCTCCTTCACCATCGTACTCCTTTATCGTGGGGATACCCAGCCCTGGTGGGGCTAGGGTGTCTATGAGTCGGGGGACGAAGGGATGAGTAGATCGATCCCTCAGCTCCGATATCAGCGGCTTCTGCTCTCCCATGCAGATGTTCACGATCTTTACCACCTGATCGGGGGTGATGGGACCATTCAGAGGAATGGTCCTGTGCTGTACTGGTCCTGGCCCATCAACCACGAATCTCTCTGGCCGAATGGACACCCTACTCCTGTCCTGGCCTCGGGGCGGAGCTTCCTGTACGTTCCGAACCTTTGCTGGTGGGGCCACTTCTTCCAACGGGGGCATCTCCTCCTGCCTCCTCGCAGCCTCTCTCCGATCCAAGAGAGCCTCCACGGCTGCCAAAAACAAAGGCATGGCTTCTGCCACCGCCCTTGTCAGGTCCGCAGCTGGGGGGGCCTCCTGCCCCCTATTGCCCTGGTGCTGAGCAGCGATGTCTTCGGGACCTTCATTGTGCCCCCCTGTCTGGGAGAGCTCAGCCGGGGGATGGTTCTGGTTTTCCTCTTGTTCTGGTAGTGAATTCAGAGTTGTTGCAGCGTGGTGACGGGAACCATCAGATTGTCCCTGTCTTCTGTGCTTGCCAGCCGCCATCGATCGAGTAGAAGGCATATCAGCTTTTTGTTTGTTTCCCACAGACGGCGCCAATGTTGAATCACGGTGGAACTCCGGTACGGACTTTGACGGCGATCCTAGCTCCTTCGCTCCTCGCAATCCTGCAAGAGGGGATAGACCGGGCGGTGACCCAGAATCCCTCTCCGATGCTTAAATGAGTGTCTAGTACGAACTGGCAAGCAATAATCTCAAAGGGTATGTCATTCAACGTAAGTGATCTGAGGTGTCCTCTTGCCCTTTTATAGGCGAAGAGATACCTCAGTTACCTGGTGAACCGTTGGGGGCGGTTAGCCCGTATCCCGCGTATCTCGGGGGTGATCCCGCCTATCTAGGCCATGATCTCGCTTATCTCGGCCACGCCCCGCGTATCTCGGCCACGCTCCGTGTATCTTAACCACGTTCCGCGTATCTTGGCCACGCCCCGCGTATCTCGGCCTTATCCTCTGATAACGAGTCCCGACTAACATCGGGGACTCCAGAGTTATCTCGTTGTGTCACCGCTCGGGGCCCCTCGTCATCGTGACAGGGCCTATTGTTCTCAGGGATTCGTCATCGGGGCCTACTCAGAGGCATCTCGTCGGGAGCGTTCAGCTCGCCTGTCAGGACCGACTTTGTCGGGACCTTTCATCATCGGGACTCCCTTCGTCGGGACCCTTCTCCTGGGTCATCTTGACCTTCATTTGGGGCCTGGTGGGCCTGTTTGCCGTTTCCTCACCGTTAAAGGGCCTGACGGCTGTAGTCGAATCCATCATGGATCAAATTTTAATTTTAATAATATAAAAATAGGGTTAATAACACAATAGGGGCCTGAATGTTTGCCCATGTTGCCAATTGGGGTCTGAATTGAAAAATGATATTATTAAGGGCCTGAATTTTGAGTTATGTTTATATGAGAGGTCTCCGTCTATTTTTTCTGATAAAAGTGACGGAAAGTGGTCACATGCTTGACATGTGACCGAAAATAAACTGAAAATCCGAAAATGCCCTTTGACCAAAGTGTGTCCCTCACATGTTTGACCTAAAAAGAAGAAAATTCCATTTAAACCACCACAGCTCCGGCAACCACCATCCGGCTCCGGCGACCATCACCCCAGCTCCGGCGACCCAAACCCCCCCCCCCCCCTCCCCCCTCCGGCGAACCAAAATAGCTCTGATCGGAGCTTTTTGGCTCTGATTGGAGCTTTTTTGGGTCGACCGATGGGGGGGGGGGGGTTGGGTCGCCGAAGCTGGGGTGGTGGTCGCCGGAGCTAGGGTGGTGGTCGCCGGAGCTGGGTGGTGGTCGGTGGCGGTGGTCGGAGCCGTGGTGGCCTTACGGGCATAATTAGTGTGCAGGGGTATTTTAGACATTTCACATTTCATTAATTAAACTGATAAATTATATAATAATTGCAAAAGGGTAATTCTGTCTTTTCACGTGGTTCTGTTACATTTAACAGAAAATTTGGACGGAAACCCGAAAAAACACAAAACTCAAAATTCAGACCCTTAATAATATTATTTTTCAATTCAGACCCCAATTGGCAACATGGGCAAACATTCAGACCATATTGTGTTCTTAACCCATAAAAATATGAGTTAATAGGTCTTTTGGTCCATGATGTTTGACAACTTTTGGGTTTTGGTCAATGATGTTTTTTTTTACCTAGTTTTGGTACCATATGTTTGCAGATTTTTTCTAGTTTTGATCTAACCGTTACATTCCGTCCATTTTTTGACATGTTCAAGTCACGTGATCCACTCTAAACTTTAAATTTAGTCCCTCTGATACTTTATTAACTTTTTTTTGTTCAATTTAGTCCCAAAGTTTCAAAATTGACCCCAATTGGACAATAGGTCCAATTGAATTTTTGAAATTTCGGGACTAAATTGAACAAAAAAAAGGTTAGGAAAGTATTAGAGGGACTAAATTGAACAAAATTGAAAGTTTAGGGTGGATCACGTGACTTGTTCATGTAAAAAAATGGACGGAATGTAATGGTTAGACCAAAACTAGAAAAAATCTGCAAACATATGGTACCAAAACTAGGTAAAAAAAAAACATCATTGACCAAAACCCAAAAGTTGTCAAACATCATGGACCAAAAGACCTGTTAACCCTAAAAATATTGATTTTTTTAGTTGAAACAGAGTTTAAGAATCATATTGAACATTTATCTTGCATAAGTTTGATACTGAATTTTGAACTCATTCTAACTTTAAATAATGGTGCTTTATTATTTACAAACTATCCATCACTTTGCTTTAGTTTAACCAAAATGATAGTAATGACTTGTTTTGAAACGTGAAAGTACATGTAATCCAAAAAAAAAAAAAAAAAGAAAGGAGTAATCCAAGTTTGATCCTTAGCCAAAAAAAAAAAAAAAGTTTGATCCAAACATAAGGAAGAATCCGCCAACACTTCCCCTTTAAATGATATAATAACGAATGATAATAGAAATTGTTTAGCCACCCACAATTGAGAAGTTTCATAAGATCTTTTAGCATTCGAGCAGTTTACGATTGTAATCACAAACTCTTTTTTTTTCTTTTCAGTTATATAATATTTACGTACCGAAGAAGCTCTTATGTAGGTAGATAAAGTCTCAAAATATGTACATGTAGAGGAGGAGGTCATAATCAAGCATATCAATAAGCACGTGCCTAACTGAACTGAAGAGTTAATTATATGAATAATGAGCTAAGGCTTTGGTGATATAGCAATAGCATTACGGAACTCTACCTTATTTTATTTGTAATTTATTTTATATAATATATTATGTTCGGCATGAGGCATAATTCAGTTAAAGACAAGCAACGACCATGCGGCAATTGGAAATTTGGTAAGTGGGTTAGTAGGAATTAAGAAGCTTCTTTTCTCATTATTATATTTTTAACTGTTAACAGATTTTTCGGTCCAACATCTTTAACAAATTTTAGATTTTAATTTAATATTTTTTTTGCGTAATTTTGGTACTATATATTTGATAACTTTTGCATTTTAGTCCATCCGTTAGCTAACCATCAGTTTGACCGTTAAAGAGTTATGTGACTTGCATATGCTTAGCACCAAATTTATTTTGTTCCGTTTAGTCCTCAAATTTATTGTCCTAACTTTTTATTTTTGCAATTTAGTTCTTAAACATTATCAACTGCACCATATGACTAAATTGACATATCCATGATCCGATCCATAACTAGAACGGATCATAATTAAGGTCGCCAGACACGAAAAACCATAATCATGGTCCAACCTAGACATGGGCTGACCATGACTAGTTCAATTTAGTATTAAGGTCCAATTCACCAACTGGACCTTAGGGCTTTAAATTTTACAAATATTCAGTATAATTAAATTTGACAATAAATTCTTCGATCCAAACAGTTCAAACTATATAATAAATTTTCACAAAAAAAAAAGAACTATATAATAAATGGATTAGAATATCTATCTCGTAAATAATAAAAATACTATATTTTGATAACCGAAGAAAGTTATTTATTTCCTAGAACCCCACTATTCCAAATTACACCAACACATGTGGGGAAAATGTCGGCAGTTCCTTTCAGAACTTATATGTGATGCTAATGTACCGACCAGACGAGTAAGGTACAATCAAATCATAATTTATGGAGATTTAGATGCATTATTCGTATATATATATATATATATATGAATCCACTGTCGATGATGAATGAATTGGGGGCAAAATAATCCACTTATCATCAAAGCAACTTACTGATATAGTTAATAATAATAATTAGTAAAATGAACAAGTGCTGCTTCATGTTGACCGAAGACTCCTTTACTTCTAAACTTTCCATATAGTTCTTTTGCTTTAGATTTATATATATTGCTGACTTTTCCTTCCTGGCTGCTACAACTATTTTCTTTGTTGGAGGCAACTTTAGCAATATTCTTGCTGAAGTCATATGATTTTTGGTTATTTCAGATCAACCCTCAAACTCACTACCTTTTAAATATTGGTACCAGAAGTGACATCATCCTTATTATAAAATTAGAATATATTAGAAAGGACAAATAATGTTGATCATGGTTGTCGATCGGCTGTCTTTAAATCTATTCATCCATATGGATACTATAATATATATGCTATGTTAAATGAATTTGCTTACTCCAATCCAATGTGGTTCGTGTTATAATCATGATTTCCCGAAACAGTCCTCTCTATATCTATCTTTTGAATAATATTTGTTTAACGTTCGACAATTTATTTTATTTTAAATAAGGGAAAATAAACTTATTGATATGATAAATAAATAAATAAAAAAAATAAGAAGGTAGTTTGTGTAATTAAATGCTAAAACACTTGTATAGATCCTATGAGCAATAAAATGTGAGGCCAAAAACGGAATAACTTAGGTTAAAGATTAGTGATCACAATAAAGGAAACTTTACTTAAAAGGTACACTAATCTATATCTAGAATCACAAAACTACATTTGATCTCTCATTAAATATAAATAAATACATGAGTTAAATATAAATATAGATTGAATATGTAGCCATTGGTTACATCCATACACCTACTCTAGCTATATTCTGCAACCGAATAGTAGCTCAAACTTGATCCAACCTATCCTAATCGGTCGTGTTCTTCTTCATTAAGGAGGGAAAATAGAAACTAACAAGCATCTTCTAGATGAGAGTGACAATTTTAGTGTGTTAGAGAGTCAATAATTGTCCACCCAATTAATCTAATTTATTCATTCAGTTGGTTCCCTCCCTTGTTTTTTGCACTTATTTACGGTTAATTACTTAATAGCTACCCAGTAATTTTGTTTTAGTGGTTGAAAGTGCCGACTCTTATGTGATTTAACTTTATATTTTTACTAGAATTTATACACGCGACTTGTTTAAGTTAAAATATTTTTGCTTTCGTAATGTTTATATAATATATAGATGTTAGTATGTTATAGAATACATAGTAGTAATTTGGACACAAAAAAAATGCATAGTAACAGTGTTGTACAATCACATCAAAATAAATAGATGTATTACTTTTATATATATGTGGAACATACATATAGTAAGAATGTTACAACTAATCACGTTTTATGCAAGTCCGTACTAACCCAACTGAATGAGAAGAAGTAATTACCTTTCATATAACTCAGCGTCAATTAAGTCAATTGGGAGAAGACCAAATGGAGATTGGTGTTGTGCCTAAACAATCAAATGGTAACACATCGCCAGTGCAATCAATTTGGAGACGACCAGATGAAGATTGTTGTTGCGCCAAAAGAATCAAATGTGAGTACTTGCATTGATAGGCCTAGAGGGATACACTGATTGTTCTCACTCATAGGTCATGCATGATATATGTCTCGCGTCAATTGAAAAAGTCTCGTCCCATCCACCTTGTTGAACATTTCAAAAAGATCATCCCAAATGCTTTGTGCAGTCGGATTATAAATCAGGCCACTCACCAAATCTTTCTCAACTGAATTGCGTAACCATGTTTTGACAATTGCATTACATTTGTCCCACTTTTGACGCTTGATGGGTATACGTCGGATTCGGGATCGTTTTATATTATTCGGACTTCGTATACACGTCGGGCTCACTAAACGGTTTCGAAATGTTCACCCGCGGGTACTAAAAAGTCCGGGACACACGCGTACGCGCCTCAGACTTACACCGCGTCCGGATTGTGATGACAATCCGGACCGGGTCCGGATTGCACTACATTCCGGACTCCCCCGGGATCCCCGGAATACCTCGGGATGGTCCGGATTCCTCCTATTATTGACATGTGAACCCCTACGCAAACATTGCACATGCAAACCCTCCCGATGTCAGCTTTATTCCCGTCTACGCTCAGTTCATACTTTGCATTGAACCGACGTCGGACCGTTCAAAACCCGGTTTGATTCCAAGGTTTCCTATAAATAGGAGCATTGATCATTCATTTAAAGGCTAATTCGGAAGTTGACAGCGGAAACTCTACGCTCTCTCTTTCTTTCTCTCTCTAAAAGTCCTGACTTAAGCTTCGGAGAGGGTTTATCGCATTCCATCCCCTGCGTGGTGTGCGATACAGCCCCTCTTGCAGGAATACGGAGACGCACGAATCCGGCACGTGCAAGCACCCGAAGTAGGAGCGACCCGAGGCATTCTTCCGTCGTCACTACTAGGATCCGACTCCCAGCTCGGAAAGGATCCAACAACGCTTATCAACGGGAATAGAATCATGAGGTAAGGATTTGTCAATGAAACACAATTTGCTTTTGACGAGGAGCCCTTCCTTAATAGTCTGAGAATCCAATGAGCTTGAACTGAATCAGATTCAAACTGGTTGTGTCTGAAGAATGAAGAAACAATTTGATCCTCCAAATCAGTGTTGTTTTCTTGATTCGCAATTGAAGAATATGTTGTTATGATGACGATGTTCACGAAGAACCACGTTGCTTGTAGGTATTGTCTCCTGCAAGACAGTATTGCACGCTAAGGAATAACTCATTAATATGAAAGACAATAAACTATTGAGACAGAAATCAAAGTGCATGTTCTCATTGTAGTTTTTAAGAGGTACATTTTTGTACAAGCAGCAATTATACAAGTAAATCAATTGCAAAACCAACTAAAAAGTAAGAATCTTTTACTGAGTGTGCACTATTAAAAACTTCCCGGACTATAAAGTTTAGACTGAAGTTAGTGGAAAAGAGTGTAGGAGAATACCTGTACATGCGGGTTTAATGTTGATAGTTGTGATCTCTTGAACGATAGCTACGTGTTGCAGTTCTTCACACTTCCGTTTCTTGTGAACACTTTAGGCATCTTTCCATTTTCTTTTCTACAGGGGTTAATTCACAGTCGGTCGTTGTCATATAAATTCCAAAGTAATTTGACTACATTTTAAGCAAAGAGTTACACACTTCTCCTCGGCAAGTGGCGACTACCTATCTATCTGATAGAGATGATTTTTTTTTTTGTGGAAAATTTGTTCTGTAACAAACAAATACTACTGCAGATGGTGGTTGCTCTGAATGAACAAGAGGGCTACGTTCAAGCAAATGATGCTGCTGCATAAGCACCCTAACTACGAGATGAGTCCTACCCAGTCAACGGCACTTTCCTCCATCTGAAACTTAAGAAGTACTAAGTACCTACCACGATGAGAATAATGATAACAACATGGTCTTTACACGTACTTAGGGACTTATTGTGGCAGTTATTTCTATATGTGTATAGATGCCATCGGTTAAGGAGAAACATATGGCATATGATCTCTGTAATTATTAATGGTATATATATATGTATTAAAAAAATGACATTGGTTCTAGAAGCCAACCACTTTAGGGGGGCACGCTAAAGTATAAAACTGTCAATTATCTATGGGGCATTTTATCAAATAGGTGGTGGGCTTCTATGTATGGTGACTTGTATGGAAAATTTGAAGGGTTCTTCAAAGAGTGTTGTTTCTTAGAACAATTTGGGATAAAAGTCTATGAGTACTCGATTAATTGCAGTATTTGAATGTGAAATTTTGTTAATATAAGATGAAGAGTCAAACCTGTGCAACCTAAACCACTGTATTGAGCAGCACGTAGCAGTCCCACGGAGACGATGAATTGCCGCTGCAATTTAAACATTTACAACTGTTGGAAAGGTTCGCAAACAGACGAGGATGAATATGCGGTTGTTGGCTGTGATCGAGGAGGAGACACGAATGGATGGATTAACGGTTCTGTAAATGCTCACCAAGAGAGACTGAATCGCTGGAGATACTTGATTTCGGCAATGTCGTCGTGGCTCATGGGTGCTCCTCTCTAATCTGCCACCATTTTCTATTCTTTATTGTTCATTAATATGTCTGTGTGAGTTAAGATTTTAGACTAAGTAAATAATAATATATCAAAGAGTGAAAAACTGAAAAGGCACCAATGGAACGGTGAAGCGTTGAAAGGGTTTTGGTCTACCTACTTAAGAATTGGCGCCATTTTTGCTTTGTGAGGACAAATTTCAGTGAGGATAAATTTGAATTTGTAGATTTTTATTTATGTAATAGATAATATATATGTCTAATCTCCCAACAACTTAATTAAAATTATTTTTATTGGTGCCTTACTGTCTGGCATCTCGACTATATTAGGTTGTTGGTGGGGCTACATTAACGAAACCATTGTTTGCGTTGTTTGTTCATAAGAATAATATGCTCGCAAATAAGCACGAGAGTCCGGACATTACGTTGAGGGATTGACCTAGGGACTAGGATCGGCACTACTAGCCTATTACTTTTCTTTAGAAAAAAAATATACATATATATATATATATATATATATATATATATACTTACTAGCTGAATTTGACCGAACAATTTGCTAGCGAATATTATGTAAAATTGCAATTTTGTAGCTTATGTTTATTTGTTTATTTTGTTGCTAAATGATGATTGAGACATGCACATGTCCATTATATTCAATCAGGATGCAGTTAGAAAATTGCAGATATTCTCAAATTCAACTATCAATTCGAAAATTTATATATGGAAATGGGAAAATGTCCAGTTAGCCATTTGTATAAATGAACATAGCAAGACAACAAATAAAATGTATGTCATGGTTACCATTTAATAAAAAATTAGACAGACTAACATATTGCAACTTTATAAAACTTCATCTACTAATTTGTCTAAGAAAAAGTTCATTGTTGAAAAATCCCCAAGATTCAGATATAATTGCTAATTAACCATTTTGGTGCAATGGAGAAGGTTTAGGCTGCCGTACACTGTACAAGCTCAACATTCAATCCGAACTGAAATGATACATTATTTCCTTAGCTAGATCATCTCTATGATATTTATATTTCCGAGTGAATTCCCAAACTACGTTCCTTCTCCAAATTTTCTAAACTAGGCTCTTTCAAAAACTAATTCTCAAAATAGGTATTTTTATTTTTTTAGTAATGTATATTATTTAATTTGAATCCTAAAGTTTACAATATGTTACAAATGAACCCTAAATAAAAATATAATAAAAAAATTGAAATTTAAGAAGATTAAATGTATGAAAAAATAAAAATTAATTAATTAAATGTTGAAAATGCACATTAAAAAATAATCAAACAAACAAATTTTGTAGATTTTAATTCTAAAAAAAATATATGAAATTAAAAATAAATAAATATTGAAAAAATATATATAATGATATACAAATTATATTCATTAAGAGTATGCAAAAAAAAAAAAACACTACTAAAATACATTCTTACATTTTTTTTAAATTTTAATTAGTTTATCCGTTATATTTTCATTCGCTAATTTTATATATTTTTATAAATTTAACATATTTTATTTAGGGTTTATATTTTTATACTTAAAAAATTCACGAGTATTTAGTTTCTTTACGTTTTATATCACTGTTTTTTTATAATTTATATATTTGGCATGTTTTATTTTTAGAATTTTTTTCACAATTACTAGACAATTTTTTAAGTATAAAAATATAAACTCTAAATAAAATATGTTAAATTTATAAAATATATAAAATTAGCGAATGAAAAAATAACGGATAAACTAATTTAAAAAAATAAAATAAAAATTTAAGAATGGAATATAGTTAGCATTTTTTTTAATGCATACTCTTAATCAATATAATTTGTATATCATTATATATTTTTTTCAAAATTTTTTTTAATTCACATATTTTTTTAGAATTAAAACCTACAAATTTGTTTGTTTGATTATTTTTTAATATGCATTTTCAACATTTAATTAATTAATTTTTATTTTTTCATACATTTAATCTTTTTAAATTTCAATTTTTTTATTATATTTTTCTTTAAGGTTCATTTGTAACATATTGTAAACTTTAGGATTCAAATTAAATAATATACATTACTAAAAAAATGAAAAGACTTATTTTGAGAATTAGTTTCTGAAAGAGCCTAGTATGGGAAATAATTTGGTGAATGAACCTAGTTTGGAAATTCACTCTTTATTTCCTTTGTATGGAAAACCAAAAACCCTAGCTTCCTTCTACCAAATGGTGGATGATCAGTCATCAATCAACTAATTATATCTAACTAATTACAGTTAAATGGAGACCCTATAGCAATAATAACTAACAGGTTAATTACAGAAAACATAGCAGCAGAGTCAATATTTTCCACTAATGCAGAGTTAATCTTTTTTCTTTGAATGGGAGGAATTAGATTTAATTTTGGAAGAATGAAATACTGAAAATGAGACAGTTTTGAATTCATTTATTTCTGTAGAAAATTCTGGTATTTCTAGAAAACAAACAAATTTTCTTGGTGCTGGTGGCTGCCAGTGCCGGCCCACTGTGGTTAATGTTTTTTAAGAAATTAATAATAATAATGAAGATATTGTTCACCAAACAGACAACACTCTCAACTCTCGTATGATTATCAATCTGTTCAAAATTCAAAACTAGACACCTAAACAATTCGTAATTTACAGGTCGGTTTTGCAAATTCGTCTAGTTGATATTTAGACGTTGTCCTTTTGCTGGAATGTTCCTGTTCGACAACCCATTCAACATTCATTATTAATTAAAAATTTAGGGTAAACGAGCCGAATCAAGCTGATTATATGATAAATTCAACTTCACTTAAATAAAAACCAATGAAGTCAAACTATGTCGAGCTCAAACTCTTAAAATTTGAACCCGGCTAGCATCAAATTTTAATATAACTAGTGAACTTGGCACGCGCATTGCACGTGCAGACCTATCCGTTTGTTAAAGACAATTGTTTTTAGTATGACAACATAAGAAACAAGACACTAAAGTTGATATTGTCTGAGACGAACGTGATAACAGAAGTACTGTCCTATCCATCTAAAGAACCTTTTTTCAGCATGTACATGAGGTGTACATTATGAGGTTGATGTCACGATACCACATCTTTCATATGCACTCTCCTAATGCATATAAGAGAAATGATTCTCATTCCGACTCTCGGAATTTTAATGTTCCTATTTGTGTCTTAAAATTGCACATAAAGATGCTACTTATTACATGCATGCCACTTACAATGAAATCGGAATGTTTGGGCTCCGAGTATCGGAACGTGTATCTCCACTCTGCATATAAAGACTGAAACGTAACAAAAAAAAAATATAGAAGTGGGTCAAAAAAGCAGAATAGGAAGTAGAAACTACATAATTAAAGAAGCATACTTCTCAAACGCATTTGCAGAGAAATTATTTTGTAAACATCCCCCATCACCATGACACAATCGTCTTTAAGATCTATCAAATGCAAACCATGTTGAACATGCATAGTTTGATAGTCATTTAGACATCATTTACCAAGTAAGCTTTTAAAAAAGCTTCAAATTGTTAGGAGAAAAGACAAACTTCTTTAAGTAGAAATGGCTTCTTAAAAGGAAAAAAATACATAACACTTACCGCACATCCTTAAACCTTCATATAAAGAAACTTTAAAATCGCATTACTCAATAGCTCAACTATTTGTTCAAAATTGTTCTTCAATTCACTAATATTAACTCCAGTATGATTACTTCAATCTCGTACATTAATCCAAAATTTCCTTATAGTTATTACCAAAAAGTAACATTGATCAAAACTCAGGAACACACCAAAGAATCAGTGTTGGTATGTCATCCCGCTATCGACTGTCTTGGAAAAACTCTCCACCAACTGTAAAAATATTCAAATTGCGTGGACAAT
This sequence comes from Clarkia xantiana subsp. parviflora, assembly GCA_036873135.1. Taxonomy (NCBI): domain Eukaryota; kingdom Viridiplantae; phylum Streptophyta; class Magnoliopsida; order Myrtales; family Onagraceae; genus Clarkia; species Clarkia xantiana. The sequence goes on from JAPTYO010000011.1 coordinate 9,522,840, forward strand.
CCATATGGATGTATAAAGTTCCCCGGCAATAAGAAGGGCAATAAGGGGAGTGAGGCGGTACGGTTTGACGTGAAATGAGAGTTAGAGTGTTAAAAATAAGAAGGGCACGTTAGGTATTAACATAAAAGAGTGGGGATATTTTTGAGAATTCACAATTGGGCGATTTTGTTTGAAAGCTCTAAATTTTATAAATAGAGGAGGAGATATATTAGATACACTTAAATTCATACCTATGTGTGTTGAGGAGTGTGCAATCTGCGCCTCTGCTGGTTTAGTGTGATACACTGGGCTTGTGCTCAGTGCTCTGTATTGGTTTATTGGGCTTAGCCCATTTCGACGGTTGGATTGTTGGTTGGATTGTTTTGTTAGCCCGGTAATTTTACCAGGGACTAACTTATGGAGGTTTGAAACTAAGGGGACTCTTTAACTAGGGACCCCGCCATATATATAGGTGAGGATTAGGGGAAACCCTAGTTCGATGAGCCGCAACACAGTTAAATTTTTCTTTCTCTCTGCCGTTCTTCCTCAGGCGATTCTAGGGTTTGCAAAGGTTCCACCAAATTCCAGATGGTATCAGAGCGAATGGATGAAATCTTTTCATCCTTTCTTCGATCTTGATCTTCTCCGCTGCATCTTTTGCTATCCTCACCTATTGCTTCGCATATTTCTGCGACGACGATTCATATCCTGAGTCGTTGTTGCTTCGCTTCGTCGGACCTCGGTGCTGCTGTCGATTCGTTTTCCTTCTTGGTCGAATCGAGCCTTTTCTGTCGAGATTCGGGACTTTTCTTGTGCTTTTTTCCCTTGCTGCGATGACGGTTGAATCGATTGAGACTTCTGGCACGAAGTTGGGAGATCTTCTCACGACTGAGAGGGATGATTCACAGGCCATGATGAAAATCGACTCAAGGCATCCTCTCTACCTTCACTCCAGTGATCATCCTGGTTCGTATTCTAGTTCTCATACTCTTACTGGTATAGACGATTATCCAATGTGGAGCCGTGCCTTGAGGTTTGCTTTAGTTAGTAGAAACAAACATGGCTTTGTGACTGGGACTTGTTTGAGGGAGAATTATAAACCTCCTTTTGACCAGCTTTGGGATCAATGTGATGCTGTTGTGTTTGGGTGGATTATGAACTTTGTTTCGAAAGAAATAGGGAGGACGATCATGTATACTGAGAACTCACATCTCGTCTGGAAAGATCTTAAGCAACGTTTTGATAAGCAAGATGGATCCAGAACTTACCAGCTTCACAGAGAGATCGTGTTGACTAGGCAGGGTTTGGACTCCATCTCAGTATTCTTTACCAAACTGAGAGTTTTGTGGGCTGAGTTTGATGTTGTTTGTGCCTTACCTTTCATTGATCACGAACTTTTTGCCAAGCATTCCATTCACAGGGAGAACCTCAGACTTTTCCAATTTCTGATGGGGTTAAATGAGAACTACTCGAGTATTAGGGGCAATCTGTTGATGAGGGATCCCTTACCCACTGTGAATCAGGCTTATAACTTACTCATTCAGGATGAGAGTCAAAGGGATGTTACCTCATCTATTGCTGCCTCTGTGGATTTCTTGTCTGGGAATGTTGTGAGCAATGTTGACAAACCTAAAGGCAATCCAAATCTTGAGTGCTCTTTCTGTCACAAGAAGGGGCATACAGTTGAACGTTGTTACTCTAAGGGGTGTGAATTCTGTATGAAAAAGGGGCACATAAAGGAGAATTGCTTCAAGCTTAGAGATCAGAATGCTAAGTCAAAGGATGGGAGGTCCAAGGCAAACATTGCCTCTTCAGTGATTGGTGATGGAAGGACCTCTGTTCAGTGTTCCACCAGTGACAATTCTGAAGGCTTGATCACAATGACCTCTCAACAGTTTGAGCAACTTCTCCAAAGCTTTGGGAACCATGGTAGGACTGCTAATCCTGCAGGTGCTGCTGGTGCTCTTGAACCTAAAGCCAACACAGCAGGTACCACTTCTGCTCCTACCAACTATCATGGCTGTGATTTTTGGGTTTTTGACACAGGGGCCACCAATCATATGACTTTTAAGAAAAATTGGCTCACTGACTTTAAACCTATCTCTGGAATAAAAATCAATTTACCAAATGGAATTATTCAAATGTTTGGGGGATTGGTAATTACAACATTGCTCCAGATAAGAGATTGACCAATGTCCTTTATGTTCCTGATTTTAAATTTAATCTCTTATCTGTAGCCAGAATTACAACTGACCTGAAATGTGTTGCATCGTTTTATTCAAATCATTTTACTATACAGGACCTCTCAAGTGGGAGGGTTTGGGTGACTGGAACTGAGTAATCAGGATTATATCTTTTCAAGTATTCTCAACACTGTAATCAGACTAATCTTGTTGCTCTTTCTGTTAATAAACTTGGGCTATGACACCAAAGATTTGGTCATGTTCCCTTTGAAACCTTGCAACACATTGAATCTCTATCTTTACAAAAGAATAATTCAAATGTAATTGAGCATTGTGATGTCTGCCCAAAGGCAAAATTTGTTAGAAATAAATTCCCTATTTCTATTTCCAGAGCTTCTGCTGTTTTTGACTTATTGCATTGTGATGTTTGGGGGCCTTACAACACCCCTACTTATGATCAAAAGAATTTTTTTTTTTACCATTGTTGATGATCATTCCAGGGTTTGTTGGGTGCATTTGATGCAGTTCAAATATGATGTTTCTATCATTCTGAAATCTTTTATTGCTATGGTAAAAAATCAATTTGGAAAAGGTGGTAAGTGTTTTCGCACTGACAATGGTGGTGATTTTTTCAATGATAGCCTCAAATATGTTTTCCTATCTGAAGGAATACTTCACCAAAGTTCCTGTGCTTACACTCCTCAGCAAAATGGCCGAGTTGAGAGAAAGCACAGACATCTTTTGGAAGTTGCAAGATGTTTGAAAATCCAGGCTTCCATTCCTATCCCTTTCTGGGGAGATTGTGTTTTGACTTCCTGCTATCTCATTAATCATATGCCTAGCAGAATTTTAAATGGGAAAAGCCATCTTCATGTCTTCTCAGGAAAGGTTCCAAATGTGTCTCATTTCAGAGTTTTTGGGTGTTTATGTTATGCTAAAAACCTATTGGTGACTGATAAGTTTGCTTCAAGAGCTATCCCTTCTGTTTTTATGGGATACTCAGAATCAAAGAAGGGATATAGGCTTTATGATTTAATCAAAAATTCTTTTTTCGTCAGTAGAGATTTCAAGGAGTCTATATTTCCTTTTTCTTCAAGTGTGCATGATCAGTTGCCTAGGTCAGTTTTTCAAACATCCAATCACAATGAAGTTTTTGATTTTGCTGAGATAGAGAAGACTGAATCTGATAATGATGGGGTTTCACCTTCTGATGTTGTAAATGTGTCCCCTGAGATTGTTGATCATTTACTTGATAGCCATGCATCAAATGATGAATCACCTGTGCTTAATGATTCTGATAATGCTGTCCCTATATCAAATGATGAACTTGTTGTAAGTTCTGATGATGTTTCTTTTCCACCCATTGTACAGAAAACCAGAAGTGGTAGAGTTATTCGACCACCTATTTGGTCTAGTGACTATGTTATGGGAAGTTCCAACCGAGTTCATCCTATTGGGAACTATTTGTCTTATCACAGGATTTCTGATTCTTATAAATGCTACCTAACATCTTTCTCTGAGTTAGTTGAGCCAGAATCCTACAAGGAAGCATCTCAGGATCCTCATTGGATTCAAGCAATGATTGATGAAGTTGCTGCCCTTGAAGAGAATGGCACTTGGGAAGTTGTTCCTCTCCCTAAAGGTAAAGTTCCTATTGGATGCAAGTGGGTATTTAAGCTGAAATATAACTCTGATGGCACACTGAATAGATATAAAGCCAGACTAGTTGCTAAAGGGTTTAAACAAAAAATTGGCATTGATTATTTTGAAACCTTTTCTCCTGTAGTTAAAATGAACACTGTTCGTGTTATTCTGGCTTTAGCATCTATTCAACATTGGCCCTTGTTTCAAATGGATGTTTTCAATGCATTTTTGCAAGGTGACCTTGATGAAGAGGTTTATATGAGTTTACCTGATGAATTTGGTAGTCAGGGGGGGGGGGGTCAGGGCTTGGTTTGCAGACTACGCAAATCCCTTTATGGTCTCAAACAAGCTAGTAGACAGTGGAATTTAAAACTCTCTGACTCCCTTGTTACTGCTGGATACACTCAGTCAAAATATGATTACTCACTCTTTACCAAGTCTGATGGTGATAATTGTGGTCCTCCTAGTCTATGTCGATGATCTCTTGATAACTGGAAACAGTTTTGACCTTATTAATGAGTTGAAACATGTTTTGGATTCCAGTTTTAAAATCAAAGACTTGGGTGAGTTAAAGTATTTTTTGGGCATTGAAATTGTCAGATCTGATCAAGGAATACTTTTGTGCCAAAGGAAGTACGCATTGGAACTCATTTCCTCGGTTGGCTTGGCTGCTGCTAAAGTAGCTAAAACCCCAATGGAAATGAGTGCCAAGCTGACTAGTAAGGCTTATGATAAACACCTGCATATTAATGAGGATGACAAAACCCTAGATGATGCAACCTCTTATAGGAAGCTGATAGGTAAACTTCTTTATCTTACCATTACTCGTCCAGATATATCTTTTGTTGTGAGGCACTTAAGCCAGTATATGCAGGATCCAAAAGTGTCACATTGGAATGTTGTTTTGAGACTTATCAGATATGTTAAGATGGAACCTGGTAAGGGTATTCTTTTGCCTTCTGACTCTGCCTCTGACCTTGTGGGATACTGTGACTCAGACTGGGCAACTTGTGTAGAAACAAGAAGGTCCATTACTGGTTATTGTGTCAAACTAGGTAAATCTATCATTTCTTGGAAGGTTAAGAAACAGGACACTGTTTCTAAATCTTCTGCAGAAGCAGAATACAGAAGCATTGCTGATCTTTTAAAAGAGATCATTTGGCTCAGAGGTTTGTTGTCTGAATTAGGTTTTACTCAAACGTCACCTACTGTTATGTATTGTGATAATGAGTCTGCTGTGAAAATTGCCACTAATCCTGTTTTCCATGAGCGTACCAAACATATAGAAATTGACTGCCACTTGATCAGGGAAAAAATTCTTCGAGGTGTAGTTCAATTGGGTCATATCAGAACTGAGGAGCAAGTGGCTGATATTTTTACCAAGGTACTCCCAAAACATCAACATTTTTTATTGTCTAATAAGTTGGGTATGCTTAATGTGTTCAGGAAGCAGGGTGAGTTGGAGTTTGAACTTGGATTGGAAGGGAGTCCAGATTGAGGAGGGGTGTTGAGGAGTGTGCAATCTGGGCCTCTGCTGGTTTAGTGTGATACACTGGGCTTGTGCTCAGTGCTCTGTGTTGGTTTATTGGGCTTAGCCCATTTCGACTGTTGGATTGTTGGTTGGATTGTTTTGTTAGCCCGGTAATTTTACCAGGGACTAACTTATGGAGGTTTGAAACTAAGGGGACTCTTTAACTAGGGACCCCGCCATATATATAGGTGAGGATTAGGGGAAACCCTAGTTCGATGAGCCGCAACACAGTTAAAATTTTCTTTCTCTCTGTTGTTCTTCCTCAGGCGATTCTAGGGTTTGCAAAGGTTCCACCAAATTCCAGAATGTGTACGGACAATGCAAGCATTGAACTAAGAATAAGTATATTCATCAGTAATTCCAAATAATGTCGGAGATGAATCAATATTAACATGTTGAGAATGGCTCACGTGAATTCAATTGAAGTGATGAATACAACATCTCTTGCTATTGAAACTAACGTTTCCCAGAAGCCAAATATATAAGTTAAAAAAACTACCCAGAAGTTGTAAAAAAAATAAACAAAAGGAGTTGTTCTGATTTTGTTTAGAAGAGACTGAGAGAAGGCATTTTCATAGTTGGAGATAAATGAGTGAGTTGAAATACACCAATATGCACTTTTTGTAGTTGAGACTTCAAACCGTATGTATAAAATAATAGGCATCCAAGAGGAAAAATACACAATTCTACACTTAAGGGTGTAATGTAACCAATTGGAAGAGAAACACAAATGCTAATTTACCGAAAACAAACGTCAAATAGTTGAGAAGTAGCATGACGAACACGTAATTGCAGATCTAACTTATCACACAGTGTAGTCGCCGGTTGGACATGACAGTATAACGGGAAAAGTAGCAGTATGAGTGAATGAACTCTGGAGAAGGAAGAAGGTGGAGAGAAGTCATCTGCGGCGGCATCCATCTACCATGGAGGAATTTGGAGGACAGCATTAGTGCAGTCTGGGAACGGGAAATGGAGAGTCTGAAGGAGAGTCGTTTAGAGCATCCACAATGCAAGACAAAAATGAAGGACAACTCCTCCATGTGGCAAGATGGGTTGTCCATTTGCATTGGAGATGGACAAACTTTTTTGTCCAATCCCTCCAAGGAGGGATTCACTCTCTCACATCCCATCATTAATATTGTGAGAGAGTATAGTAGAAAAAAATGTTAATTTTATTATTATTTAAAAGAATATGTAGGTCTAAGTTGGTAGACACCATTGAAGTAGTAATAGACAACCTCATAACACTTTTTTATTTTATTATATATTGATTATGTGGCACATATGTGACATAAAGTGGGATAGAAGTTGGGTTTGTGCATTGTGGATGCTCTTAGGTCTTCAAAATAGTTCGAACCAAGTATTATCAAGTTCAAACTTGATTGGACAGACCAAAAACCTCCTCTTGAACTCAGCTCATATCCGAATTTTGCAAGTCCAATTCAAATTTTGATTAACTCGATTCTGAATTGCTCACACCTCCCCAAAATAACAAAAAACAATTTGAGCCGTGAAATGCAAACATTTATCACGACAAATCTGTTGGATCTGGAAATACCGGGTTGGTTTCCGCGGTGTCACCGAGCTCCTTAGTCTTCGAATCCCGGTCACGCACCTACAAAAATGGACAATGTCAGGCGAACTCCAGCGATCCCTCTCCGACGGTCAAATTAGTAACCGTTCATAAAAAGAGAGATCACTATTCTGTATATTATTTCTCATATTCATAAGAGAACAGTTTATATAAAGGGTTAATAGGTCTTTTGGTCCATGATGTTTGACCATTTTTGGGTTTTGGTCCATGATGTATTTTTTTTCTTAGTTTTGGTACCATAAGTTTGCAGATTTTTTTTCTAGTTTTGGTCCGACCGTTACATTCCGTCCATTTTTTGACATGTACAAGTCACGTGATCCACCATAAACTTTCAATTTAGTCCCTCAAATACTTTCCTAACCTTTTTTTTGTTCAATTTAGTCCCGAAGTTTCAAAAATTCAATTGGACGTATTGAAACTTCGGGACTAAATTGAACAAAAAAAACGTTAAGAAAGTATTAGAGGGACTAAATTTAAAGTTTAGAGTGGATCACGTGACTTGAACATGTCAAAAAATGGACGGAATGTAACGGTTAGACCAAAACTAGAAAAAAATCTGCAAACATATGGTACCAAAACTAGGTAAAAAAAACATCATTTACCAAAACCCAAAGGTTGTCAAACATCATAGACCAAAAGATCTGTTAACCCTTATATAAAAGAGTATAATAACTATTGACGATGACCGTTATGGTAACAGAATATTTAGGCAATTACTGCTACGGTAGTTGAATATTAATAGTTGATTGACCGTTATGGCATCAGACTATTTATAGTTAATACCTATTATGGTATAAATTAATATATTTATATCAATATCCATCATTTTCCCCCGAGGCTGATGGAGGCTTTGCCTGCATTAGGCTCTAAGTTAAATGAACCTGCATCAATTACACAATCATTCATATTACAATATATAATTCAGTTCTTACATTATAATTTCTGAATGATGATGGATGATCGTCTCTTTGTATTTTACTCTCTTGGAGTATTTTGTGAATGATTATGGATGATCGTCTCTTTGGACGATATACTATGAGGGGTGGTCCGTCTACCAACCATTATATTACTTTTGTTGAGCACGATCGTCTCTTTGTACGATTGACTATGGAGGGCGGTTTGTCTACTGACCCTATATTAATCTCTTGGAGCTTTTATGGACGATCGTCTTTTTGTACGATCAACTATGGAGGGCGGTTTGTCTACCGACCCTTATATTACTCACTTGGAGCTTTTATGGGCGATCGTCTCTTTGTACGACCGACTATGGAGGGCGGTTTGTCTACCGATCCTTATATTACTCTCTTGGAGCTTTTATGGACGATCGTCTCTTTGTACGATCGACTATGGAGGGCGATTTGTCTACCGACCCTTATATTACTCACTTGGAGCTTTTATGGACGATCATCTCTTTGTACGATCGACTATGGAGGGCGGTTTATCTACCGAGCCTTATATTACTCTCTTGGAGCTTTTATGGACGATCGTCTCTTTGTACGATCGACTATGGAGGGCGGTTTGTCTACCGACCCTTATATTACTCACTTGGAGCTTTTATGGACAATCGTCTCTTTGTACGATCGACTATGGAGGGCGGTTTGCCTACCGACCCTTATATTACTCACTTGGAGTATTTTATGGATGACCGCCTCTTTGTACGGACTCCTTTAAATGAAGGGTAGTTCGTCTACCAACTCTTTCATGTGAAATATTACTCTCTTTGTGATGTGTTGACATGATAGCCACATTTAAGTTCGTGGACATGATAGCCACTTTACGATGTGTGGACAAGATAGCCACCTTGAAATTTGTGGTAGCAAATATAATATGGTTTCGCACCTGATCGAATGACCACTGTTGTAGGAGTAATATACCTTCACACCTGAATGGGGAATCATAGTGTAATATGGATAATCTGATCACTGGATCATGGCGGTAGGAGTGATATACCTACGCACCTGATCGAGGAATCGTAATATAATAGCGATAAGCCTGATCACCGGATCATGGTGGTAGGAGTGATATACCTACGCACCTGATCACAGGACTGAAATATAATATGGCAATAATATGACGATTAGTCTGATTACCGGATCGTGGCGGTAGGAGTGATATACCTACGCACCCGATGTCGTAATATATGGCTGCATGAGTGATATACCCGCGAGCCTAACGTCATAATATACAGATGCATGATTGATATACCCGCGAGCGTAATGTCGCAATAGGAATAGTCAATGCGGCAGGAGTGATATACATGCGCACTTAATGTCTTAATATGCTCAATCATGGCTGCATGAGTGATATACATGCATGCTTAAGAGTTGTTATAGTTGTAGTAACGACATGAGCGATATACATGCGCGCTTGATAGGTTTTGAGCTTTGGGCTTAGAACCTTGGTGGTGCCCAGAAGCTACATGTTATTTTTGTAAGGGATAATGGTTCCCTATAAAAGGTTCGGGTCTTCTTGTTGCCACTCTTGGAAGGTCTTCTATCGTTTTCTACGTTTGTACGCCAGATCTAAGGAACATGGTCGTATGTTGCGAGTAAACTATGCACTTAATCGAAGGATCACACTCGTGAGCTGTAATATGGGGCGTTTGCCCTCGAGAATGACATGTTTGCCCTCAAGAATGGCATGTTTGCCAGAAAGTGAATCCCAGTCGGGTATAAAGATGCACCGCTGGTGCTAGAGCGTAACACTTAAGTTGTGGTCGCTAAACCCTGAACGATGGTGCTCGTTTAGTTGTAAGGCTCTGTAGCGTGATCGTAGGATCGTGAATGATCGTGATCGTTTGTGCCCAAAGACCTGTTATAACTTCGCATATGGATTAGGTTTTTTGTTGAGTTTGTAAAGGAGGGTGAACCCTTATGCATATTATTGTAATTAGATATAGATCCGAGCTTGAGTTATAACCGGATATAGATCCAAGTTTGAGTTATAAGGGGAGTGCAGCGACACGTCCGCTCTAGTGTGTGTCGGGTGTTAACCACCACGTTTTAGTATGTAAGTTGGGTGTTGACCACCATAGTCTTGACTCAGATATTGGAGATTCTGAGTGAGTCTAAGGGTAAGTGTTTAGCAACTAAAGCATATATGTAACCGCTATGGCGTTAGTATTTGTGCAGTAAAGTACTGAGATAGATATAGTGATGCCCAGTACTCCCCTGCCCTCTAGGCTTGAGCGGGAAGTATTTTTCGGGCAAGCCTAATTCTTCTAAAAATATAGATAATAATCATAATATAGTTGCTCTTAAAAAGATGCATAATGTAAAAGCTTGGGGGATGACTTTCCTGCTATGTAGCGGTTGTCCAGATTGCCCCCTGCCTAGTTTATGGGCGTGCGTTGAAGCATATATCCTCCCATCGTTGTGGGTTTTGTTTCCCCACGTTGTGGGTATATTTGAGTAATGAGAGATGTAGGAGCATGCGAGTGTTGGACGCTTATCTCCTCTTGATATGGTCGTTGTATACTTAGATATACACTTTGGAGGCTAATCCTTTGTTTTCTTATCCTGTCCATGATATCAGATTCGACAATAATTGGTTATGAGTTTTTATTGAAATGTGCATTTATATAAATTCTTACTCATTTGAATATTTCAAAGCACACCATAGACAATAAATAGTGTAGGGTATAGATGCTTCCCTGATATCGGTGTTTAGCGACATTTGTTGACTGCTTTTGACCGCAGTTGACTATTGTCGACCGATTTAATTGTTGTTGACCGGCTCTCTTGTTTGACCAGATTGTTTGATATTGACCGATTTGGACAGTTTTGGCCAACATGACGCGGTTACAAGCGATTGTAGATAGATTAGAAGCAGTTTCACTTCCATCTCCATAAGTTTCCACTGATGTCAAAGAACGGTAAGCTTCATCATTGGATAATAGAGCAAGAGCAGAAATGGCTTCATGACTTGCTGGAATGTATGTATGCGAACACATGTATATCTAAATAATGTTTATTAGTGACAAAATAATCTGTGTAATACGTATTACTTCTTGTCTTTTAAATGTATATCTCATTACCCATGTGTTAGATTACGAAATGCACATGGAAATAAATATGAGAATTTCATAATATGATAGCAACACACATGTATATATATCATGTCCCCAAGCCAAGGAGAGGTGTCGCCTCTTATTGGTTTATATAACAAGTCTTAAGATAACACATGATGTGGATGTAACATATTAGATAAAATGATGATATAATCATCCGTACATGTATGCATATACAGATGCCCCGTTACGATACTAGTTTATGATATAGCTATACATGTAGCATTATGATGTGGCAATCGACACTGATAAAGTGTCTTGGTCCCTCACGACTATTTTCATATGATTTAGCAAGTAACGCTTTAAGTAAGTGCTGATAAAACATACATGCGACACTTCGGAAAGTCCTGATTCATCTCTAATTGCTAATCATATGACGATGTATTAGACATTTATGCCCCCAACACTAACAAGTTGCTAGTAACGTGGTTTGTCCTCATGATAATGTCTAAGTTTTAACCAATAGGTTATCCTAGTTGGCTATGCACATTCATGCTCATATATATATGAACTAGCACATGCATATTAATATAGCGTAGCCATGATATCAAAGCAATGGCTAACATATGTAAATGAATAGGAGACTTATCTTGCTAGCTTAGCTAGTAAGCTTCATGGAGGTGATCTTTAAGCTTTGTATGTCTTAACGAAGTCAGTGCTCCGAGCTTCAACAAATGATGACAGTTGTGAGCTTCAGAGTTTGATGGTTAACTAAGTCAACGCCTTTTAGCTAGTGCTTTAGTTGCATTTGTTTGCTATGATTTCCTTTATACAAAAGAATAAATATAAATCACATATAGCGGGAGTATCAAACATGGATGCATATGTCAAATTAGGATAATTAAATGTAAGTGTAATTAAGACTTATCTTGCATTTAACGAATTCGTCTCAATGGTTCGTAATGAACTCGATGAGTACGATCTGTAGGGCCTAAGCACGATGCTATTGGCCAGTTGGACCCATTCAGCCGTTGTTGACCGGTTTTGTCGTAGTTGACCGATTGAATCCTTGTTGATCGGTTGAACCGTTGCTGACCGGTTTAGCCGCTGTTGACCGGTTCGGCCGGTTTTTGGGAGTCTTGAGCGAAGACCCCTTTGGTGAATGGCCTACTTAATATTATTACCAATGTATTATGGGTGAGGCCCACTTGATTATTGTTTGACCCATTGAAATCTTTCATAACATGCTGATGCTTGGATGTTTGACCCATTAGGCCCACCGATAGATGTGATTGTCCCATTAGGCCCATTAGGAGCATCGAGCTAACTACTGAGGAACATCGGTGCGAGGGATCAAGCCGCCGGGCCTTTGGAAGCTTGGTGTCCATCGTTAGGTTTACCCCGCGACCGTAAGAGAAACGCTCCGGCATGGGATCTGGCGGGTCAATGGCAGGAGGGATGGCTGAGGAGCCCGACGCTGATTGACCTCTAGCGAGCGTTTGATCCGATCTCGATCAGAAAACTACAGGGGCCGTTGCTGGTGGCGTGGTCGCAGCAGGCTAGGTCGCCGGTGAGCAAGAGTTACAAGTGACACTCTTCCCGTCCTAAGAGAAGCCGTGGTGGGCTTGAAATTTGAGGATCCTGACCGCCTCGTGCCGCCTTCGAGGGCCAACGACGTCCCGATTTGTCTTTTTGTACGATCGAATATGGAGGGCGGTTTGTCTACCAACCCTTATATTACTCACTTGGAGCTTTTAAGGACGATCGTCTCTTTGTACGACCGACTATGGATGGCGATTTGTCTACCGACCCTTATATTACTCTCTTGGAGCTTTTATGGACGATCGTCTCTTTGTACGATCGACTATGGAGGGCGATTTATCTACCGACCCTTATATTACTCACTTGGAGCTTTTATGGACGATCGTCTCTTTGAACGATTGACTATGGAGGGTGGTTTGTCTACCGACCCTTATATTACTCACTTGGAGTTTTTATGGACGATCGTCTCTTTGAACGATTGACTATGGAGGGTGGTTTGTCTACCGACCCTTATATTACTCACTTGGAGCTTTTATGGACGATCATCTCTTTGTACGATCGACTATGGAGGGCGGTTTGTCTACCGAGCCTTATATTACTCTCTTGGAGCTTTTATGGACGATCGTCTCTTTGTACGATCGACTATGGAGGGCAGTTTGTCTACCGACCCTTATATTACTCACTTTGAGTATTTTATGGATGACCGCCTCTTTGTACGGACTCCTTTGCATGAAGGGTAGTTCGTCTACCAACCCTTTCATGTGAAATATTACTCTCTTTGCGATGTGTTGACATGATAGCCACCTTGAAGTTCGTGGACATGATAGTCACTTTACGATGTGTGGACATGATAGCCACCTTGAAATTTGTGGTAGCAAATATAATATGGTTTCGCACCTGATCGAATGACCACTGTTATAGGAGTAATATACCTTCACACCTGATTGGGGAATCATAATGTAATATGGAAATAATATGATCACTGGATCATGGCGGTAGGAGTGATATACCTACGCACCTGATCGAGGAATCGTAATATAATTGCGATAAGCCTGAGCACCGGATCCTGGTGGTAGGAGTGATATACCTACGCACCTGATCACTGGACTGAAATATAATATGGCAATAATATGACGATAAGTCTGATTACCGGATCGTGGCGGTATGAGTGATATACATACGCACCTGATGTTGTAATATATGGCTGCATGAGTGATATACCCGTGAGCCTAACTTCGTAATATGCAGATGCATGATTGATATACCCGCGAGCGTGATGTCCCAGTAGAAATAGTCAAGGCGGCAGGAGTGATATACATGCGCACTTAATGTCTTAATATGCTCAATCATGGTTGCAGGAGTGATATACATGCATGCCTAAGAGTTGTTATAGTTGTAGTAACGACATGAGCGATATACATGCGCGCTTGATAGGTTTTGAGCTTTGGGCTTAGAACCTTGGTGGTGCCCAGAAGCTACATGTTATTTTTGTAAGGGATAATGGTTCCCTATAAAAGGTTCGGGTCTTCTTGTTGCCACTCTTGGAAGGTCTTCTATCGTTTTCTACGTTTGTACGCCAGATCTAAGGAACATGGTCGCATGTTGCAAGTAAAATATGCCCTCGTGAGCTGTAATATGGGGCATTTGCCCTCAAGAAAGACATGTTTGCCCTCAAGAATGGCATGTTCTCCAGAAAGTGAATCCCAGTTCGGGTATAAAGATGCATCGTTGGTGCTAGAGTGTAACACTTAAGTTGTGGTCGCTAAACCCTGAACGATGGTACTCGTTTAGTTGTAAGGCTCTGTAGCGTGATCGTAGGATCGTGAATGATCGTGATCGTTTGTGCCCAAAGACCTGTTATAACTTCGCATATAAATGAGGGTGAACCCTTATGCATATCATTGTAATCAGATATAGATCCGAGCTTGAGTTATAACCGGATATAGATCCAAGTTTGAGTTATAAGGGGAGAGCAGCGACACGTCCGCTCTAGTGTATGTCGGGTGTTAACCACCACGTTTTAGTATGTAGGTTAGGTGTTGACCACCACAGTCTTGACTCAGATATTGGAGATTCTGAGTGAGTCTAAGGGTAAGTGTTTAGCAACTAGGGCATATATGTAGCCGCTAGGGCGTTAGTATTTGTGTAGTAAAGTACTGAGATAGATATAGTGATGCCCAGTACTCCCCCGCCCCCTAGGCTTGAGCGGGAAGTTTTTTTCGGGCAAGCCTAATTCTTCTAAAAATATAGATAATAATCATAATATAGTTAGCTCTTAAAAAGATGCATAATGTAAAAGTTTGGGGGATGACATTCCTGCTATGTAGCGTTGTCCAAATTGCCCCTGCCTTTAGTTTATGGGCGTGCGTTGAAGCATATATCCTCCCATCGTTGTGGGTTTTGTTTCCCCACGTTGTGGGTATATTTGAGTAATGAGAGATGTAGGAGCATGCAAGTGTTGGACGCTTATCTCCTCTTGATATGGTCGTTGTATACTTAGATATACATTTTGGAGGCTAACTCCTTTGTTTTCTTATCATGTCAATGATATCAGATTCGACAATCATTGGTTATTAGTTTTTATTGATATGTGAATTTATATAAATTCATACTCATTTGAATATTTCAAAGCACACCATAGACAATAAATAGTGTAGGGTATAAATGCTTCCCTGATATCGGTGTTTAGCGACATTTGTTGACTGCTTTTGACCGTAGTTGACTATTGTCGACCGATTTAATTGTTGTTGACCGGCTCTCTTGTTTGACCAGATTGTTTGATATTGACCGATTTGGACATTTTTGACCGACATGATGCGGTTTCGAGCGATCGTAGATAGATTAGAAGCAGTTTCACTTCCATCTCCATAAGTTTCCACTGATGTCAAAGAACGGTAAGCTTCATTAATGGATAATAGAGCAAGAGCAGAAATGGCTTCATGACTTGCGGGAATGTATGTATGCGAACACATGTATATCTAAGTAATGTGTATTAGTGACAAAATAATATGTGTAATACGTATTACTTCTTATCTTTTAAATGTATATCTAATTACCCATGTGTTAGATTACGAAATGCACATGGAAATAAATATGAGAATTTCATAATATGATAGCAGCACACATGTATATATATCATGCCCCCAAGCCAAGGAGAGGTGTCGCCTCTTATTGGTTTATATAACAAGTCTTAAGATAACACATGATGTGGATGTAACATATTAGATAAAATGATGATATAATCATTCGTACATGTATGCATATATAGATGCCCCGTTACGATACTAGTTTATGATATAGCTATACATGTAGCATTATGATGTGGCAATCGAACACTGATAAAGTGTCTTGGTCCCTCGTGACTATTTTCATATGAATTAGCAAGTAACACTTTAAGCAACTGCTGATAAAACATACATGCGGCACTTCAGAAAGTCCTGATTCATCTCTAATTGCTAATCATATGACGATGTATTAGACATTTATGCCCCCAACACTAACAAGTTGCTAGTAACGTGGTTTGTCCTCATGATAATGTCTAAGTTTTAACCGATAGGTTATCCTAGTTGGCTATGCACATTCATGCTCATATATATATGAACTAGCACGTGCATATTAATATAGCGTAGCCACGATATCAAAGCAATGGCTAACTTATGTAAATGAATAGGAGACTTATCTTGGTAGCTTAGCTAGTAAGCTTCATGGAGGTGAGCTTTAAGCTTCGTATGCCTTAACGAAGTTAGTGCTCCGAGCTTCAACAAATGATGACGGTTGTGAGCTTCAGAGTTTGATGGTTAGCTAAGTCAACGCCTTTTAGCTAGTGCTTTAGTTGCATTTGTTTGCTATGATTTCCTTTATTCAAAGGAATAAATATAAATCACATATAGCGGGAGTATCAAACATTGATGCATATGTCAAATTAGGATAATTAAATGTAAGTGTAATTAAGACTTATCTTGCATTTAACGAATTCGTCTCAATGGTTCGTAATGAACTCGATGAGTACGATGTGTAGGGCCTAAGAACGATGTTATTGGCCGGTTGGACCCATTCAACCGTTGTTGACCGGTTTTGTCGTAGTTGACCGATTGAATCCTTGTTGATCGGTTGAACCGTTGCTGACCGGTTTAGCCGCTATTGACCGGTTCGACCGGTTTCTGGGAGTCTTGAGCGAAGAACCCTTTGGTGAATGGCCTACTTAATATTATTACCAATGTATAATGGGTGAGGCCCACTTGATTATTGTTTGACCCATTGAAATCTTCATAACATGCTGATGCTTGGATGTTTG
The DNA here is from genome assembly GCA_036873135.1 of Clarkia xantiana subsp. parviflora. Lineage (NCBI taxonomy): Eukaryota > Viridiplantae > Streptophyta > Magnoliopsida > Myrtales > Onagraceae > Clarkia > Clarkia xantiana. The sequence continues at coordinate 9,539,619 of JAPTYO010000011.1, forward strand.
ACCCATTAGGCCCACCGATAGATGTGATTGTCCCATTAGGCCCACTAGAAGCATCGAGCTAACTACTGAGGAATATCGGTGCGAGGGATCAAGCCGCCGGGCCTTTGGAAGCTTGGTCTCCATCGTTAGGTTTTCCCCGCGACCGTAAGAGAAACGCTCCAGCATGGGATCTGGCGGGTTAATGGCAGAAGGGATGGCTAAGGAGCCTGAAGCTGATTGACCTCTGGCGAGTGTTTGATCTGATCTCGATCAGAAAATTACAGGGGGCCGTTGCTGGTGGTGTGGTCGCAGCAGGCTGGGTCGCCGGTGAGCAAGAGTTACAAGTGACACTCTTCCTGTCCTAAGAGAAGCTGTGGTGGGCTTGAAATTTGAGGATCCTGACCGCCTCGTGCCGCCTTCGAGGGCCAACGACGTCCCGATTTCCGGCGGGTGTAGTTCTGACGACTGTTTAGAGTTCTGGTTTTCCAGATCTGATTTCTCCATCTGTAACGACGAAGGCTTTGTTTCACCTCCGTGGAGTAGAGAGGTGCGTGGGTGACCGGATCGTAAAACTAATTCAGTCAAAGCTCTGGTTTTTACAAATGATGGACCGAAGCTTAAGTCAAGACCGTTGCGGCAACGGAGGAAGCTGATGTCTTGTGGTTCTTCTTTCAGATTCAGAACGACCACTTCAAAATTAAGGTTTGGTGCGTGCCCATATTTTTGGGTTTGTGAATCCAGAATTTACTTTCGGAGAATCAAACATGACTACTTGTTCGATTCCCACAGAAGGCGCCAAATGTTGGATCTGGAAATACCGGGTTGGTTTCCGCGATGTCTCCGAGCTCCTTAGTCTTCGAATCCCGGTAGGCACCTACGAAAAGGGACAATGCCAGGGCGAACCGGCGATCCCTCTCCGACGGTCAAATTAGTAACTCTTCATAAAAAGAGAGATCACTATTTTGTATATCATTTCTCATATTCATAAGAGAACAGTTTATATAAAAGAGTATAATAACTATTATGGTATATAATATTGGGAAAAATCACCAAACTACCCACATTTTAGAACTCAAACACGAAAACGAGTTTCCGGAACCATAATCACCACTAGCGCATCTCGGAAATGCGCCAGAAACATGGCACATCTGCAAAATGCGCCACATTTAATACATGGCGCATTTCCCAGATGCGCCACAATTAATAAGCATTAATTACCCGTTTTTCAAATTAATTCACTAAAATAGTGCTACAAACTAGAATCGAACCCAGGCCACCTAGGTGATAGACATGAATACTGACCACTACACTACAATGTCTTTTGTTGAAAACTTATTAAACTTTTTATATTTAATGTTAGTTTAACGACCAAAATATCGTCACTGAGAATTTAACACTAGTCACCCGCATGATAGGCAAAAATTCTTACCACTACACTACAATGACTTTTGTTGATAATTAATTAAAATTAGTATATTTATTTGTCTATGTAGTTTTATTTATTGTTTTGTGATAATACATTGTTTATTTATTGTTTTGTGATAATACATTGTTTAGTTACATACAATTGCACCATGTGACCGAATGATTAATTTTTTGAAGTGATTAATGGTTACATACATTTCAGAATATGAGAGAATCGTTCAAACTTATTTTATTTAATAATTTATATTTAATCAAATGTGATTGAATTTTACAAAATAACTAAACATAGGTAGGGGTTGAATTTTACTAAAATCGTTATTTAACTAAAATTCAATCACATCTGATTAAACATAAATTATTAAATAAAATAAGTTTAAACGATTATGTCATATTCTAAAATGTATGTAACCATTAATCACTTTAAAAAAGTAATCATTCGGTCACATGGTGCAAATGTAGGCAACTAAACAATGTATTAACACAAAAAAATAAATAAAATTACATAGACAAATAAATATACAAAGTTTAATTAATTATCAACAAAAATCATTGTAGTGTAGTGGTAAGAATTTTTGCCTATCATGCGGGTGACTAGTGTTAAATTCTCAGTGACGATATTTTGGTCGTTAAACTAACATTAAATATAAAAAGTTTAATAAGTTCTCAACAAAAGACATTGTAGTGTAGTGGTCAGTATTCATGTTTATCAGCTAGGTGGCCTGGGTTCGATTCTAGTTTGTAGCACTATTTTAGTGAATTAATTTGAAAAACGGGTAATTAATGCTTATTAATTGTGGCGCATTTGGCAGATGTGCCATGTTTCTGGCGCATTTCCGAAATGCGCTAGTAGTGATTATGGTTCCGGGAACTCGTTTTCCCTTATTTTTGTGTTTGAGTTCTAAAATGTGGGTAGTTTAGTGTTATAACTGTTATGGTAATAGAATATTTATGCGATTAGTGTTATGGTAGTTGAATATTAATAGTTGATTGACTGTTATGACATCGGACTATTTATAGTTAATACCTATTATGGTATCAAATCAATATATTTATATCAATATCCATCAAAATCCAACCGAAAATTATGATTAATTCATTCTAGTAATTAACTAGTCATTGACACACGCTTTGCACGAGATTTTACTTATATAAATTTTTTGATTATAATATCAGTGACTCATAATCTTATTTTTTAAATTAATATATTAAAAGAATATATTCATTTTGATGTTAATTAATTTGTTATAATAACGTACGTAAGTTTAGATTATATGATATTGTGTCAATCATAAGTTTTTCATCTCTACTCCCACATGAAAAAGTATGTTTGTAAACCGGAGGATCGTACAAAGTTACGACTCTTTAATTACGATATTTGAAAGTAAATAATATTATAGTAAATTAACGAATATATATATATATATATATATATATATATATATATATATATATATATATATTAAAATTATAAAATATTATTTAATGACTTAGAAACTCATCTGGCGCTCTTGTTGATTCTGATGTGTTTGAAACTTAAATCACTAAATTCACCACATGTCATTTTTTTAAGTTAATCAAGCAAAATTATATTTATTTTCATTGGATTACAAAGGATCAATCAAGGGTTTAAACTGAAGTTTGATGACAAAAAGATAACTGGAACTTCTTCTGTTAACAAAATCTAAACTTAACTTCCAGCCATATACAAATTGCAAAACGTGTTGATTTCTTAATTAATACGTGATTACGGGGGCCACAAATATCTAATGTACTTTAACATGATTCCGTTAAAAAGCAACCTGTGTTACCTGTGTGATTCTTGTCATATTTTAATGAATAATAATATTAACTAGCACAAGAATTAACATATAGTTGGTATTTTGTTATGGGGTTAAGTTCAAATTATATTTTGTTGAGAAAAAAGTTCATTTTATTTATCTAAACACTCAAACTTCGGTTTATTTAGTGGTAATTAAGCCAAAGATCAAAGATATGAGTTTGGGAAGAACAAAACTATATTGCTTATACAATTTAAGCCTATATATATAACAAGTTCAAATGTTGTTACTGCTATTGATCTTTGGTTTCTGCCAAAAAAAAAAAAAATCTTATTCGATTTCATAATGCTGAATCAAGTGAATGCTTCTCCGGATCGCTGCTGGTACTTACTGTGAACTGAGTTTAGAAAAATGAAATTTTTTATGAGTAAAATATTTAGGATTATTGAAGATCTTGATTCTCGGCCAAAAGATATCATATCTTTAGGATAAGTATATAACTTCTCTTGTGATTTTCTGTTACTATATTATCTATAATTATGTATAAATATTGTAACGCATTCTTGAAGTGAATAAGAAGAAAAAATAATACAAGAAACCCTAGCTTTAAATCTTCTGAATGGTATCAGAGCGCGCAGGTTCGAGTCTCCGCAGTGCCAAGTTAAACCCCAATTTCATCATGTTTGCGATATGGTCAAGCAAACACGTGATGGGCTTTCTAAAATCTATCAGCCCACACGAAAAATAAGTTTCACGTGATGGGCTTTCAAAAATGTCTCGGCCCACACGTGAGGGGGAGTGTTGAAATAAAGATTAAATCACGCCTTCACCTAACACCTTAAGGTTTTAGGACAGTTGGTCAAGTGGTTAGTCTTAACTTTCACAAGGATGTGTTCATAATTGGGGATCTTACAAAAATTTACTGAATTGATGTCATAAAACTACATTGAAATCAGAATTATCCCAACCTTTATGACTTGAAGCTGCCTTCAACTATTGCAGTTGTGCTTTTTTTTGTGCATTTGACACTACTTTAAAAAAGCTGAAAATCTAAGTCTATTTAAGCATTAAAGCCCACTGGAATCCTTAAAATGAAAAATAATCAATATTTTTTTTCGCAACATGGATATGCAGTAGTAGAACCAATTTCAGATCATAGATAACTCTATTTTTTCAAAAACTTAATAACTGTGCAGCAATGAAAAACAAAAGGCAAAAGTTGTCTAAACTCTACCAGATTTGTAGATGAACTCCTAGTTAAATCGCTTGAAACAATAAATCACCAAACAAAACTTTGATTCGCCAAGAAGCATCGAGTAACTCATCTTTGCAACGCGAAATTAAGCCTCCAATTCAAATCGTGCGGCAAAACGGGGAAGAAACATCTAATACCTCACATCGATCCAATTCAGTAGAATTGATGCACCAAAATTTATTGCAATAAATCATATTTGATATGTTGAATCTCAAATCAAACATTACAAGTGGAAAAATAGAGATCTAAGCTGAATCAGACTGCTGGTACTCAACATCTAGGTGAGCACTGAGAATAAGAGTAGTTAGGCACGATCTGTGCACTGCATGTGAAGAAATCAACAAGAACTAGTTGGGAGTAGTATTAGGAATATAGGTTAGTAAATAAGATTTTATTTATTCATATTAGATTAATGTGTATCTTGTATTATATCTATTTTATATTTCTTTACTTGTAAGTCAGGTATATATATTCTCAATCTCTATTATAATACAATCAAGTTCATCATAATATCAGAGCATCAGATTCTCTAATGAGTAATCTGATCCAAAATCAATTTTTCTTTTTCCATCCCGTGCATCAAGAATTTCTGATGTGCCACATCCCTTGTACTAGTTCCGGCGGATCTTGGTTCTCGTGTTAGGCATCAGAGACATCAAATTGGGGAGCCGACAAATAGAAATCCTAAAGAGCATCAATTTGGTATCCGTTCGTGAGAGAGTTAGGTGGTGCGGTGGCATAATAATGTCATCTTCGTAATCGGTCATCATCCTCATCCCTTGTCTGTTATTTACGATCATCAGTCAGTGCAACAATTGCTTGATTCCAGTTGGCGCAACAATTACTCCAATTGGCTCTGTCCCTGCATCACTTCTGCTTCACCACACGATCGATTAAATTAATCAGGTGAATATATTGTTTCCAGTCGGTGCTTCATTCCATTCGGTCGGATCATCACAATTCCTCTGGTAATTACTGCTGCGTGAATATATTGGGGTAATTATTGCTGCGTGAATACATTGTGGTAATTCTGCTACGGATTAAATATATTGTGGTAATTCTGATGTGGTAATTTCTGTTACGCGAATATATTGTGGCGAAGCAAAAATTATGGTAATTCATGATGCGATCTTGTATGCCTTATAAAGATGTTGATTATTGGGCCATCTGTCAATTGTGTGACCGCCCCGGTCATACTGCAGAAACATGTCGCTGAGTCACTACAAGTTGACTAGTTGCCCCACTTCTCCTCAAGCAACATCGATCATAATCAACACTGGGTGGTCGATTTCGGTGCATCACATCATGTCACTCAGGATCTTCAAAACATGTCCATCTATTCCAATTATATTGGCATTGACAAACTTCGGCAATAGTGATGGTCTTCTCATCACTCACACCGGTCAAACATCTCTTTCGAACCCCTCTGGTTCATTATTATTGTCAAATGTATTGCGGGTTCCAAACATTAAACGGAATCTCTTATCCGTCTCTCAAATATGCAATACAAATAATGCGCCAGTTGATTTTTTGTGTCTTATTTTGTTGTGAAGAATCTTCGTACGGGGGCGCCTCTTCTTCGGGGACAAAAAGACGGTGTCTACGAGCTAGCTCTTCGACCGCATCTCTTAAGGCCATGGTGACTACATCAACAAAGCAAGCAACTAGCACGAACTAATGGGTCACCCGTCGTAAAAAAACTCTAGGTTTTCTCCTTCCCACTCATCTTAATGTTGCTGCAAATTATCCTAATAAATGGTCATACAATGCTTGTTTTTGCAATAAAAGTCACCAGCTTCCGTTTTATGAGTCGTCTCTCAAGTCTAGTCGACCACTTGAATTAATTTACACTGATGTTTGGCGACCAGCTCCAGAGTATTCAATCGATGACTTCCGTTATCACGTCATATTTGTGGATCACTACACAAAATACATTTATTTTTATCCACTCAAACTAAAATGTGATGTTGCTGCGATTTCCCCCGCTTTAAACGAATCGTTGAAAAATATTTTGGTCACCAAATAAGGAGTCTATATTCTGATGGAGGGGGTGAATTTCAAGCGCTACGGGAGTTTCTTGGCTAACAAGGTGTATCTCATCTTCTAACGCCACTTCACTCTCCTCAACATAATGGAGTTGCCGAGCGACGTCACCGCCACTTTGTTGAGACCGGGCTCACACTCCTACATCATGCTCATGCGTCTCTATATTTATGGTCTCATGCCTTCTAAATAGCGGTTTACCAAATCAATCAATTGCCAACTCCCATACTTGATCGCCAATCCCCTTATGAACGACTATTCAATTAGAGGCCCAACTATAACAAGCTTCAGGTATTCGGTTACTTGTGTTATCCATGGCTCAAGCCCTCTAGCAGCCACAAAATGGGTCTGAAGTCGCGACTATGTCTGTTCATCAGTTACTCGCTTCAACAAAGTGCATATCGTTGTCTCGATTCATCGACGAACAAAATATTCATATCGCGGCATGTCATTTTTGAAGAGGACGTGTTCCCTTACAACTCAGCCCAAACTGAGGCAACTTCCATCTCAGTGCCTCAGCTCCTTACGTCCTAGAGTCCAGCACTTGATCAACCATATGGTCACATTCTTTTCATAAACACACCAACAACAATGTACCCTCAACCATCATCAATTACTGCTGCTCAATCAACCAACTCCGGCCTGGTCTCCACTGAAACAACCGTCGTGATACAAGATTACTCAACAGAAGCTAGCTCGAATAGCCCGTCACCCCCCTGTGCATCTTCACGACCAAGCGACACCTCAGGTAGTGCCTCGCGAACTCACTTTATGGTTACTCGGTCTAAAAATAATATTTTAAACCAAAGCACATGTTTGCGGCCACCAAACACCCGATTCCCGACTATTGAACCTTCGTCGACATCTCAAGCACTTAGGCGTCCCAAATGGAAGGCTACAATGATGGGAGAATACGATGCTCTAATAAGGAACGCTGCTTTGGAACTTGTTCCACAGCAGCCGCATATGAACATTGTTGGGAGCAAGTGGGTGTTCCAAATCAAGCGAAATCATGATGGCACCATACAATGCTACAAGGCGCGCCTTGTCGCAAAAGGCTTTCATCAACGTCCGGATGAGACATTCAGCCCCGTTGTCAAGACAACAACGGCCCGCCTCGTTCTTTCCCTTGACATGTCATCTGGTTGGTGTATCCGATAACTCGACATCAACATCGCTTTTTTGCAATGGGACACTAAGTGAGGAGGTTTTTATGGCGCAACCGACCAGATTTGTTAACACTACCTCTCCAAAACCCGTGTGTCGCCTCCATAAGGCCATTTACGGTCTCAAAAAGCCCATCGCGCTTGGTTCATTGAGCTAGGGTCCTTCTTAACAACGTATGGTTTCAACTGCTCGAAATCGGACACCTCGCTTTTCACGTACAACAAAGGGGATGTTCAAGCATTCATTTTAGTCTATGTTAATGATATAATTGTTACGGGTAGCTCTAATTCATTTATTACAAGGTTCATTGCAGATTTGTCGGGTCATTTCTCTCTCAAGGACCTTGGCCCACTTCACTACTTCCTTGGAGTTGAAGTCCTCCAAATGAAGAATGATTTGTTTCTCTCACAAACCAAGTATATTCGGGAGCTCCTAGATCGAGTCAATAAGGATGGTACAAAAGATGTTTCCACACCGATCGCCGTCAAGCCGCCCATCAAGCTTGAAGATGACTCTGCGTTGACTTATGCCACAGCCTATCGAAGCATCATTGGAGCCTTAAGATACTTGTCATTTACTCGGCCCGACATTAGCTTTCCCGTCAACAACAAGCTAAATCAATTTATGCATAAAACTACGGAGCTGCATTGGGTGGTCGTGAAACGATTGTTGTGCTGTCTAAAAGGCACTGTTCATTATGGCATCTTCTTCGCATCTTCGGGTATTTTATGATGACGAGTGGGCAACAAATCCGGATGAACGTACCTCTACAACAGCGTATCTCGTCTATCTTGGCGTGGAGCTCTCACCGTCAACGTTGTATTGCTCAATCTTCTACATAAGCAGAATATCATGCACTTGCAGATGCCGCCGCTGAGTCCGTCTGGGTTTGCTCTCTTCTCAAAAAACTTGGTTTTGTTTTGGAATCATCTCCAATTATATACTGAAACAATGAGGGAGCCATCAAGTTAAGTGTGAATCCTATTTTTCACTTCCGCTTGAAGCACATTACCGTCGCTTATCACTTTGTTCGAGCACAAGTACAACAATGATCTCCTTGAGTTCTTCATATATCAACAAATGATCAACTTGCCGATGCTCTTACAAATCCACTCTCCCGGGGGAGATTCAAACAAATTCTTGACAAGATCGGACTTCTCAATAGTACGTCCTTCTTGCGGGGGCGTATTAGGGATATAGGTTAGAAAATAGAGTTTTATTTATTCATAGTATATCTTCTTAGATTATTGTGTATCTTATAATATATTTATTTCATAATTCCTTACTTGTAACTTATGTATATATTCTTAATCCCTATTGTAATACAATCAAGTCCATTTAATACAAATTAATTGCTGCTCCAAATGAGATCTCTTAGGTGCATGCACAAACTGACTAAGAGTTTGCACTGAATATAAAAGATCAGGTCTAGTCATAGTCAAATAAAGAAGTCGACCTATAACCCTCATGTATTTCTCAACGTCCTCAATGAAACAATCTTCTTGATTCACACCAAAATGCTGATCATATTCAACTTAAGTGAGCTTAAGGTTTTGTTCAATAGGTGTTTGAGCAGCTTTGACATTCATTGGACCAACTTCTTCCACTAGTCTAAAGCATACTTAATCTGGTTGATTATAATTCCCTCATTTGATTTGGCCACTTCAAGACCAAAAAAAATACTTGCGTGGTCCAAGATCTTTCAACTTGAAATGAGACTGCAACATTCCTCTCAGCTCATCAATCATCTTAGTGTTTGACCCACTAACGAGTAAATTATCTACATTAACCAGTAAATGAACTTGTTCTTCATCAACAAACTTTCTGAACAGTGAGTATTCATACTTACTCTAATCATATCCATGTTTCATCAAGGACTGTGAAAACTTGAGGTTCCATTGCCTCGAGGCTTGCTTTAGCCCATATAGTGTCTTGACAAGTCTACAAGCTTGTCTCTTTCCATTCTCAGAAAACTTTCATTTGAAGCCTTGAGGAATCTCCATATAAATATGCATATTAACATTTAGTTGGAAACCTTCCCAACCCTTCATTGCCACAATTGAAAGAAAACTCTTCACTGTAACCATTTTGACTACAGGAGAAAAGGTCTCCTTAAAATCTGTCCCAGCTTTCTGAGTATAACCCTTAGCTACTAAACGTACCTTATATCTGTCAAGTGAGCCATTTGCATTGTACTTCACCGTATATACCATCATCTAATTCTCTTATTGGATAAGAATCGAATAAGCATAGTTTAAAGACGAGAAATGATACATCATCAAAAAAGTTGACTGATTAGAGGTAAATATATCATTCAATCCAACTATGAATTGAATTAGCTTCTATTTTTCTTTCTTAGCCAAAGCTCTGGGAGAAATGAGGCAATCATTGCATAATGCATCATCATCCACCATAGCTAGCTCATCCCACAACATTTTCAGTTTCCCAAAGTAATTTTCCACAATGACAGATTCTTGCTTGATCTGATAGATATTTCTAGTTAAATTGTAGATACGAGTTCCATCAATTTTGCTAAAACGTTCTCTAACATCCCAAATAGCTCTAGCAGTTGGACTGTACTGAATTCCCCGTGTCAAGTCTTTTGAAATCGAATTAATAAATCGTCGTATTTTATAATAGAAGCTCAACTTTAGCCCAAAAAAAAAAAAACATTTGCATCGGAATAAGAAAAAACCAGAGGAAAAACAGAAGACGAGATAATCGAAGAAGACAGGCTCGTGAAGAGGACATGCTCGGACGTGGTTACCGGTTTTTACAACTTCGGCAATCGCGGCGTGCGGTGTTCCCTCCAGCAGATGCTGGTGTACGCTGTGGTTCCATCAGGAAGCGGCGGTTGACGACACTCTATGTTCCATTGATCGCCTTTGCTCCGCATATGGCAAGCACGACCTGATCGGGCATGTGCGGCTTAGATCGGGCATGCGTCGCCTCGATCTGGCCCACGCGGCCGAGATCGGGACCTCCGCAGCCTAAATCAGGGCCTCCGTTTCCAAAATCAAGGCCTCTGCGGTCGAGATATGGGCCTCTGCGATCGAGATATGGGTCTCTGCGGCCGAGATCTGGTCCTCCGCTGCGAGATCGTGGCCTCCGCGTGTGAAGGACCATAGAAACTGAACTGCAGTGTGAAGAACAAATTATTCATGTTAATGCAGCCAAAGAGCTAGGAAGAACAATTGCAACTAACTTGGGAAAGACACATGAAGTCAATTACAGGTTAGGGCAAGATTGTCAAAACTTGTTACAAAGTGATTACTGATTGATCAGTATTCACCATTGATATGCGGGAAGGCATGAATGGTTTTTACTGTTTCATTCGTAATAGGAGAGGTCAACTAAATTGGTAATACAAGCTAAAGTGAAGCCAAATTAAGGAATTAGTAATACACATTACTGATTCACCATGCAGTCACCTTAACCAAACGCCCTGTTAGTCACAAACAACTCATTGATACGGACACACCCGTCCATCAACCTTCTACAGCTAGGGACCGGCCCAAGTAGTACATAGTGGGGTTCTAGGACCCAGATAACTCTTCCGATTATCTAGCGATTTACGAAAATTTGTTAACTATTAGACTTAAGTACCATTAATATTTTGATAAGTGAGTTGGAATATGAAGTGGATGAACTAGGAATTCACCGTTAAAGGTGCTCTAAGCATCGATTTTGTGAAACGAGTATATATATACATGACCTAACATAATGTTGATTTAATTCTTTTTTCCAACATGAATTTGGTCTAGAAGCCATATATTTTTCAGCTATTATATAATATATATGGATAACAGATGTAGAAAATTGATAATGATGGATAAATTGTTATACGAACTTATAGGGTTTACCCGACCCAATAGAATTTTAGAAAAGATACGACAAAGCTACCGTAGATTATTATCTATTAATTGTCTCGCTATAAATGTGACATTCTTACAAAATTAGTCGAATAAGAAAACGTGCTAAAGGGATTTTATCCCGCCATGATATAATCGACTATTTTCTCATTATTTAATGAATTCCTTTGAAAAAAAAAAAAATAAATAAAAATAAATAAAAAGAAATATATATATTTTTTGTAAGAAGAAATATATATAAATCAACTAAACTTAATTGGAGTTATAAAAGACTTAAACATGTGAGATAATCACGTATTATGCACTCCATTAAAATTTAAAAGATGCGTAGCCTAGAGATTGGTCTCTATTTTTTTACATTGGACATCCTTATCATAGACGCATCATTGCCAAAACATACTCATAACTCTGGAAATGTAGTTAAATTTCTTTTGTTCTTTTATGTATTATTATATTATTATAAATTCACATAGAAAAATATCTATATGAAAATGAACTTTTTCTTCTTTTTTTTTTTTTACTTTGATTTTCTAGAAAACCTAACTTAATTTACATTGATTGGTTGATTCAGTTTTTCTATGAAAAAATGTTGTATAGTCCACAAAATTAAGAAAAATTAGGATAATAAGTTAACGAAATAACATATTTTGTTACACCAACTAATAAAAAAGAATTTGGCAAACATAAATGATAATAAGCATGTTTTAAAAAAGGAAATTTCTAATATGCTTGTGAAATGTAGTGTATGTAAAACTTTAAAATTTTGAATTTTTTTAGTTACACCTCAAAATTCCATATATGAATACACATGAGGTCGAGTGTTCGTATGGTAGGGTTAAAGGTCCTTTTGGTACCACATGTTTGCAAAAATTACACTGTTCATACCACTAGTATTTTTTCGTACCGAATTGGTACCATATGTTTCCAAACCTTACTGTTTTGGTACCTCCGTTAGGGTTCCGTCAAAAACAGCCGTTAAATGGCATGTGCCATGCACGTGACCAGCCCAAAACTTTCAGTTTTGTTACAATTTAGTCCATCTAATACATCCCTAACTTTTATTTTGTTCAATTTAGTCCTAAAACTTCAAAATCAAACAATTTCCCCAAATTGACCTAGCCGGACCTAGCCATGGGCTAGATCCGACCCTGGGTCATGGTCGCCGGACCCAGGCGACCCCGACCCAGGGTCGGACCTAGCCCTAGGCTAGGTCCGGCTAGGTCAATTGGGACCTAGCCCCAATTTAGGGTTAGGTCCCAATTGACCTAGCTGGACCTAGCCTAGGGCTAGGTCCGACCCTGGGTCGGGGTCGCCTGGGTCCGGCGACCATGACCCAGGGTCGGACCTAGCCCATGGCTAGGTCCGGCTAGGTCAATTTGGGAAAATAGTTTGGTTTTGAAGTTTTAGGACTAAATTGAACAAAATAAAAGTTAGGGATGTATTAGATGGACTAAATTGTAACAAAACTGAAAGTTTTGGGCTGGTCACGTGCATGGCACATGCCATTTAACGGCTGTTTTTTACGGAACCCTAACGGAGGTACCAAAACAGTAAGGTTTGGAAACATATGGTACCAATTCGGTACGAAAAAATACTAGTGGTATGAACAGTGTAATTTTTGCAAACATGTGGTACCAAAAGGACCTTTAACCCATTATTTAAAGTAAGTATATATATGGGGAAGTTAACTGATATTAAAGTGTGAGGGCCATTTCAAAAAAGAGTCGAAGTATAAAGTAAGGGTGAAAAGTGTAGGGAGAACATGTCGCCATCGAAGACGTCAGCAGCAGACACCTCTTAATGCTCACGTAATCACATACGTCACACAAACGACTTCATCCTCCTCCATGCCATCTGACCTATTTCATTTATTTTGTAATATAATAATATAATTTGCTTTCACACATCACTTCACGGGTTGGGTGGGTAGTGGAGGAGGAGGAGGTACTACGCTTCACGCCATTTTCCTATCTCTCTACATTATATAGTATAATATTCACAGTTCTTAGAATGGACCGCCGGTCTGATCGGGAGAAACCGAGAATTAACCATGCCAATGGTCTGGTTTACAAAAAGGGTGTTGGATCACGGCAAGAGCTCCAGTTACGGTGACGGATTCCTTAGCTCCTCGCAATCCTGCAGAAGGGGAATAGAGGGCAGTGGCCCAGAATCCCTCTCCGATGATTAACGTAAGTACGGTGGCCCCAAAGCAAGCAAGCAATATATGTGTATGTATAAAGCGTAACCCTTAATCTGGAATAACTTCCCTCCTTTTATAGAGGAAAGGCTATCCCAGTTACCTGATTCGGCGGTTGGATTGTGATCCATTATCCCACATATCTCGCCGTATATCTTGCCACGTATCTTGTACAGTTATTCGTATCCCATATATCTCGCCCGTTATACCACTACTGCGATCATGGCGAGATTTCCGGGATTGTGCTCTTACTGGCGAGTCTCGATCATTATCGGAGGCTCCCAGGTTGCATCGTTGAGGATTCGGTGTCGGGGAGTGGTATCAACTCCCATATCGGGACCGACTACGTCCAGGTCCGATATCTTCAGGGCTCTCCCCTGTCGGAGCCATACTTTACTCGGGACTATTCAATGTCGGGACCTCCTTCCGTCGGAGCCCTTACCCTTCCAGCAGCCCAGCTCCTAGCCCAACGGGCCTAATCGCTGTTTGCTAATCGTTAAGGGGCCTAACGGCCTTCGCCGGGGCCCATCATTTGCCCCCAAGGCGTGAGGGACTTGTAGTGCGTCGCGTCTTTCAGTATCGGACCCTTCTACATCCCAGTCGGGGGTCTTTGTTTGAGACGTCGGAGGCCATTGCCCTACTTCTGTCGGAGGCTTTTGCCTTGGATCTCTTTAAGATCCTTTGGGATCCTGCTTGAATTCGAGAGGTTTTCTTGATCAGACCAGCATTAAATGCTGATAGGAGGTGAAGGAACGTTTCGGGTTTCGCATGCCTGCTTTCTGAAAAAGCGCTTTTCAACCACCCGGTACGTCATTACTCCTGTCTTATCTGTCCCATGTGTCCTGACGGTTCAAATTGAAACCGTTTCGCCTTCGCCGAATTGGCACGTTTCCCCCTTGGACGCTCATGATCGAATCGTTTTGAATTCTGTGGCTCAGATTGCCCGCCTCTTCAGTTTCCTTTTCCTTCCCTTATAAAACCCTAAATCCAGACCTTGTTTTACTTTTCCCTTACTTCTTCTTCTCTGCGATCCCAAGAACCCTAATTCTTCTTACTTCAAGGTTTTATCGGCGTTTTCAGCATCCAGATTTTCCGATCACGATCACTCCAAGGTTTCCCCGGCGTTTCCGGCTTCCAAATTTTCCGATCACGATCACTTCAGGGTTTTACCGGCGTTTCCAGCTCCCAGATTTTCCGATCACGATCACTTCAACCACCATGTCTGGTAAGGTTCTTCACCTTATTGCTCTTTTCTCTTTCATCTTTGGTTTTCTTAGGCTTCAATTTTCCCCTCCTTCCTTCCCTCGACGATTTTCAGCCGAGGGATCTGCTACTGTTGGCCAACCTTTCGTCTTCAAGTATCTCAAGAACATGCTTGCACCTATTAGCTACGATAGGGCCTGTATAGAGTGCGGCATCTTTGAATCCTCTTTCGGGGCTCGCTATCCTTATGAGCAGTTCAATTCTCGCGAGGCCCAGATTACGCTCCCCAAAGGGGACGAGGTGTTTATCTCCCCAGGGCAGATTCGTGCAGGAATTCGACTTCCTTTCTGTCCAAGTTGGGTGGAGCTGTGCAACCACTATAAGACGTACCCCACGACCTTCTCTCCACACGCAATCCGTACATGGATTGCCTTCCAAGTGTGGTGTGATATCAATAAGGAGGACTGGAGCTATTCCCTGGAGCTCTGGCGGGTTCTTTACAAGATGACCTGCAACAAGGACGGAATCTGCTCCTTTTCCCCCCGCCAACCCGAAGGGACCGATGAGCAGTATAGGGAGATGGGCTGGGACAGGAAGGTGTCCTGGAAGATTTGCAAGGAACGGGCCGTCATCTCCGATAAGGGGAACGATAATGCTAACTGGAAGGAGCAATACTTCTTCATCCAGCCTGGTCCCATCGAATGGCCGAGGACCACCGTGGAAGCTGATCCCCCCGTGCCTTTCCGTTCATGGTCGGAGCAGACCAAGAGGGCCCTGATGCTTATCCAGGCCCGTCGTTGGGCGGAGGGTTACCAACCCTCGAGGCCACTTCTGTCACTGATCAGCAGCGGATTGAAATTGGGATTATGCTGATTGATCCCAAGGCTGGGGGGAAAGTTCGTGATGGTGTTTCCAATGTAATTCTCTGGGTAATCTTCTAATTATTTCTTGTTTCCATTGTTTACAGCCCCTCGAACATCGCTGACCATCCGTCTGTTTCAGGAGGATACCGATGCCTCCCACTCCCTGAAGCGCAAGAAGAAGCCCTCCCATCGGAAGGCTTCTGTCCAATCGGGACCCTCTCGGAAGAAGGCAAAGACCTCCGAGGCCCCCGTATCTGCCCCCACCTCCGAGGGGCGGACTAATGTGGATGTGGTCAAGACCGCCTTCAACGTCCGCTCCGAAAAGGAAGGTAAGGAAGTTTTTCGTGCTATAAAAAGGTATAGGGAGTTGGTACCTCAAGACCTTCAAGCCTCCGACATGAAAGGACGAGTCAGGGATGTCAAAAATATCCTTCGAGGGGAAATTCCACACGTCCTCGAAGCGGGTTGTTACGACTTTTTCGGCAAAGAGAAATATATGGAGCGTTGTTTAATTTGGCACACCGATATCAAATTAATTCCTCGACTTATTCGCCCCGCTGCAGGTCCTGCGGACGTCGCCCCTGCTGCACCTGCCTCGGACTCCGCGCCTGCAGTGGAGTCGGTGGTGGAAGATGCCCCAACGGAGGGCCGTGGTGAATTTGGTCGGGTGACCAGCTTGGAGGACTCCCCCTCCGATGATCGTGCTGAGGAGGAAGGCCTGACCCTCCGAGGAAAATCGAGGTCGACTCCTGCGAAGTCACCTGGTAGGGAGACGCTTCCACTTCCCGTCACGCCACCATCTTCATCCGCTCCGCCATCTTCGCCAGTTAGAGGTGGGACCCCCGAAGCCCAAGTAAGTGCAGGAGATGGAGGGGTTCGCCTGGTAGTACCTCCATTCCCCTTGGATGGAGACTACTACCAAGTCTTTTCTTCGGACCAGGGCGCCGAGCCTTGGAGACCGGTGGAGTCCCTTCGGGGGATTCCTCTATATCGAGGATGTCAGGAAAGGAACCTGGCCTTGCACTTGGTGTCGGGCTCGGTCCCGCCCTCGCTGAGGCGCCCTCTCTCTCTGGAAGGGGAGGACATCGAGGCGGATATCCGGGCGATGGCCGTCCGTCGGGTAGAGGTAAGTACCCTTTGTTTTTATTCATCTGGGAGTACTCCGACTTTTTAAATATTAAGCTATACCTTGCCCTCAGGAATTGGCGGACCAGGATCGCTGTTTTGGCTACATCTTGTCTCTTCGGGAGGCTTTGGAGCGAGAACGGGCCAACTCTAACCTCGAGAGCCTGACCAAGCTCCAGGAGGACTTAGCTGCCTCCGAGGCGTCAAGGCTTCGAGCGGAGGAAGGTAAAAAGCGAGCCGAAGAGCGGGTGGAGGAGGTTAGGCAACAGGCTGAGGAGGAAAGGCAGCGAGCCGAGGAAGTCAGGGCCAAGCTTGCTCAAGAGGCTCAATCCCAACACAGGCAGATTCTAAGTCTCGAGAGCTCGCTTAAGCGGGAGCAGCAGGCTGCCCTGGCGGATCGGAATCAGGCTGCCTTTGATAAGGCAGCGTTGCGAGAAACTGCTGAGCGGCTGGAGCTTGAGAAGCAGAGGGCCATCGCAGAGTTAGGGGAGGCGAGGGCGGATTATTCCGCCCAAATAACAAATGCGAAGGTCCAGGCCCTCGAAGAATATCGGAGCTCGGAGGAGTTCAAAGCAGACGCTGCAAGACATTGTCAAGAGGATTTGCAGAATGCCATCCTTGATATTGTCGAAGAGCTGAATGAAACCTATGGGGACTCCATTGACTTGAGGAAGTCCAAGACTCTCGGCCTAGCCGCAGAGACGTACCTTAGCCTCCCATCGGAGAGCTCCTCCGAAGACGCCGACGAGCCTCCTACCGATCCCTCCGAGCCTGCCCCTCCAAAGCCTTCCGAAGATTCAGCGCCCGAGGACCGAGTTTAATTTGCTAGATCTTAAGTCCTTGTACTCCTTCCTCCTTTATTTCCCTTGTATCGAACCTTTTAGGCCTTCGAGCCTTTTATTACTATCTTTTTCGATTATGTTCTTCGTAGCGCTTTTATCGGGCCTTAAGAACCTTAAGGCTTTCGGACGTCCAACGACGCTTTTTAATCGAACCTTAAAACTTAAGGATTTTCGGACGTCCAATGACGCTTTTTAATCGAACCTTAAAAACTTAAGGATCTTCGGACGTCCAATGACGCTTTTTAATCGGACCTTAAAAACTTAAGGATTTTCGGACGTCCAATGACGCTTTTTAATCGAACCTTAAAAACTTAAGGATTTTCGGACGTCCAATGACGCTTTTTAATCGGACCTTAAAAACTTAAGGATTTTCGGACGTCCAATGACGCTTTTTTTTTTTTTTTTTTTTAATCGGACCTTAAAAACTTAAGGATTTTCGGACGTCCACTGACGCTTTTTAATCGAACCTTAAAAACTTAAGGATTTTCGGACGTCCAATGACGCTTTTTAATCGGACCTTAAAAACTTAAGGATTTTCGGACGTCCAATGACGCTTTTTAAATGCATCGAGAATAACTCAGGAATACTTTGATCAGAAGTAACTTCTTTATTGATTGATGTCTTTAACATAGCATGCACCACTCAGGGCGACTTAATTACATCTTCGCGCCTCCACGGGCGACTTATTCGTCAAACATGGCACTTCTTCAAATGTTCGCCACTAAAGGTGTTTCTTAAAACCTTGCCGTCGGGATCTTCTAACTTGTAAGCGTTCGGGGCCGGCATGCCTACGATCTTGTAAGGCCCTTCCCATTTCGGGGACATCTTGTTGATCCGATCTTGTATGGCGAATTCGTTCCGTCGTAAGACCAGTTCTCCTGTGTAGAACTGTCGCGACTTGACCTTCCGATTGTAGTACCTGGCCGTCGCCAAACGCATCCGAGCTTGCGCTATGTCGGCCTCTAGCCGTTTTTCCTCTAGCAGGGATAACTCCAGGCGCCTTGTTTCGTCATTCGTCAAAGGTCCTATTCTGGCTCTTCCTGGACTCGTCGAGGGCTCATAGCTGCTGGTTCGATGGGAAGCCACCGCGATTTCCACGGGAGCGACCGCCTCTGTTCCATAAACAAGTGCGAACGGGGTTTCACCTGTTGACCGCTTGGGTGTCGTTCGGACCGCCCACAACACGTTCTCCAGTTCGTCCAGCCATTTTCCGTCCAAAGCGTAGACCCTTTTCTTCAAGCCCTCCATCACGATTTTGTTGGCCGCCTCTACCTGCCCATTGGTCTGAGCGTGGTGGACGGATGCTGTTCGATGCTCGATACCGAACTCGTTTAGGAACCTCTCCAACTGGGCCCCATTAAACGGAGGACCATTGTCGCTGATGATCACCTTCGGCACCCCATATCTCGACAAAATTCGGGTCTGAAGGAACTTAATGATATGTCATGCTGTTGTTTTGGCTAGTGGCTTAGCCTCGATCCACTTCGAGAAGTAGTCGATCGCGACCAGCAGATGTGTGCACTGGCTCTTTGCTTTCGGAAGGGGTCCCACCAGGTCGATGCCCCACTGTGCGAAGGGCCAAGCACTCCCGATGGGCATCAAATCAGCGGCGGGAGCTGTGATATTCGAGGCATATCTTTGACACGCGTCACAGGATCGAACAAGCGCCGTTGCTTCCTTATTCATCGTAGGCCAATAGTATCCCAAGTTCAACGCCTTCCTCAGGATAGATCGAGCGCCTTCGTGACAGGCTGCGACGCCTTCGTGCAATTCTCTCAGAATCCGAGTCGTATCGGGTTCGGCCACGCATTTCAAGAAGGGCGTCGAAAGCAGACCCTTTTTGTATAACTGGTTGTCCACCATCGCATAATTAATTGACATTCGTCGCAGTCGCTCCGCTGCCACTTTATCTTCAGGAAGTGCCCCCGTCGTTAAGTACACAATTATCGGGGTCATCCAAGTGGATTCCTTCTCTGCCCCTGTTCCGATAGCGCACACTTCCAACGGATCGGTGGTCGATAGAATCACCTTCTCTAAGAAGTGTACCTTCCGACTCTCTTCCAAAGGTGCCCCCAAGGCATATTTGCTCAAGGCATCAGCCTCCACATTCTCTTCCCTGGGAATCGCCTCGATATCAAAGCTTTTGAAGCTTTCCTTCAAGGTCCTAGCTTCTTGAAGATATTTCTTCATGACCGGATTCTTTGCTCCATACTGCCCCCGAACCTGATTTACAATCAGGCTAGCATCACACTTTACCTTCAAATGTTTAATTCCGGTGCCCTTTGCGATTTTCAGCCCCGTTATGAGAGCCTCATATTCCGCTTCGTTATTGGTGGCTCTGAATGTTAGGGCCAATGCATATCGAAGTGGCTCCGCCCCGCCTGGCGGAATCAATACGAACCCCGCACCTGATCCGTCCGAGCTTGAGGAGCCATCCGTGTACAACTCCCAGGTGTTCTCTTTATTTGGCTGTTCCGACTGCCCTGCCGCCGGGGTCTCTTCAGTATTCCCGGTTGCCCCCTCTACTGTTTCCGTTGCTTCAGGATCGGGAATAGTAGATTCAACTATAAAGTCGGCCAACGCCTGCCCTTTAATAGCTGTTCTCAGAGCGAAATGAATTCGAAACTCACTAAGTTCCACGGCCCACTTTACTAGTCTCCCCGACGCGTCGGGCCGGTTCAAGAAGTGTTTCAATGGCTGGTCAGTTAGCACCGTAATTTCATGCGCATGGAAGTAGGGCCGTAACTTTCGAGCGGTAATAATCAACGCAAAGAGGTACTTCTCAATCGGAGGATAATTCATTTCACTCTTGGCAAACGCCTTGCTTACATAATAGACAGGAATCTGACTGCCCTCGACAGCTTTAACTAGAACAGAGCTTATTGCAAACGAAGAAATAGCCAAATAAAGATAGAGTGGCTCGCCTGGAGCCGGCTTCGCAAGTGGTGGGAGGTCGCGGAGATGTTGTTTGAGTGCTTGGAACGCCGCCTCACATTCAGTAGTCCATTCGAACTGTCGGTTGGCTCTTAACACATTGAAAAATGGCATCGACCGGTCGCTGGCCTTGGATAAGAAGCGATTCATCGAAGCCAGCCGACCGTTCAACACTTGCACCTCCCTATGGTTGGTCGGGGACTGCATCTCTTCTATCGCCCTTAGTTTCTCGGGATTCACCTCGATCCCCCTCTGGCTCACCATGAAGCCTAGGAACTTCCCGGAGTGGACTCCGAAAGCACATTTGGCTGGATTCAGGCGGACCTGGTGGAGCTTCATCCTCTCGAAGGCCATTGCCAAGTTGCCCACGTGGTCCGATGCTCGTCGGGACTTCACCAGCATGTCATCTACATAGGCTTCCATGGTACTCCCAATCATGTCCCCGAATAGCTTGTTCACCATTCTCTGGTATGTCGCCCCCGCATTCACCAGGCCGAAAGGCATGACGTCATATTGGAAGATTTCACTATCGGCGTAAAAGGCGGTATGTGGGGCATCCTTTTTCGCCATCTTGATCTGGTTATAACCGGAATAAGCATCCATAAAGCTTAACAGCTCATGCCCCGATGTAGCGTCCACCAGTTGGTCGATCCGAGGGAGTGGATAACAGTCCTTCGGGCAGGCCTTGTTTAAATCACGGAAGTCGACACACATTCGCCACTTCCCGTTGCTCTTCCTCACTAGCACTGGGTTGGCTACCCAGGTTTGGAATCGGATCTCCCTGATGAATCCAGCGTCGAGTAGTCTGCCAACCTCCTGCTGGATTGCAATCCTCTTGTCTGTTCCCATCGGGCGTCTCTTCTGTGTGATCGGCTTGACCGTGGGGTCGATGTTCAGTTCATGCTCGATCACGTCCCGACTGATTCCTGGCATATCGCTCGGAGACCAGGCAAATAACTCCTTGAACTCTTTCAATAGGGCGATCAACTCCTGAGCTCTTTCCTCGGATAGGGCGGATCCGATCTTTACCCTCCTCTCGGGTCCATCTATCTCGACTTCTTTCAGGTCCTCCATGGGGGCGGGACGCCCAAACTCTTCTCGAGGGTCAGCGTCTGTTTGGAGAACCGACATAGCCTCCTTCCTCGATCTTCTCGTGGCGTTGACATAGCATCGTCTCGACGCCACCTGGTCGCCTTTCACTTCGCCGACCCCATTCTCAGTCGGGAACTTCAGTTTCTGATGGACAGTCGAGGCTACTGCCATCAGTGGGTTGATAGTGGTTCTTCCAATGATCGCATTGTACGTCCCTGTGGATTCGACCACCACGAACTCCACATCTCTCTTCTCCATCTTCCAGCCACTGCCGAACCATACAGGCAGCGTAATAACCCCCAATGGATAAGAGGTTGTGCCGCAAAATCCTACCATCGGAAAATTGACCTCCCGCAAATCTTTCTTCTTCTTCCCCATCTGCTCCAGGGCGTCGGAGAAGAGGATGTCGGAGGAGCTTCCTCCATCAATGAGGATCCTCTTCACTTCGAATCCTCCTACATCCAGTGTTACTACTAGGGCATCCTCGTGGGGGGTCTCTACTCCCTCTAGATCCTTCGCCGAGAAGGTGATCTCCATCTTCTCCTTCGGGGTCCACGACCGTGACCTTTTTCCCAGAACCACTGCGACTGGCACTTGGTTGGCATAACGCTCCCGAGAAGACGATGTGTCTCCTCCTGCAGCGAACCCTCCATGGATCACATTAATAATCCTCTTCTGTCTGGACCCGGATGGGCCCTCCGAAGGCTCTGCGTCGGACCTCCTCTTCCTGGGGGACCTCGATCGAGATTTGGACCTTGACCGAGATCGTGAGCGGGGCTTGCAGCGCGAGTCTCCCACGAACTCCTTCAGCTTACCCCTCTGGATAAGCTTCTCTATTTCCTTCTTTAGCTCCCGGCACTGGTCAGTGTCGTGACCGGAGGCCCGATGAAATCGGCAGTAACGGTCGGTGCGGGAGCCCAACTTTTCTCCTTCCTTCTTCTTGGGGAAACGAGCGAGGCCTTGCTTCTCCATTACCGCCAAGACCTCTTTCAAAGGCCTGTTGAGGGGGGTAAACTCCTCCCTCTGATTGTCCCTCTTGGTCGGACGCCTATCCTCCCTCCGATCGGAGCGTCCACGACTCCGACTACCCTCGGAGCCATCCTTCCTGTGTCGGTTGTCCAATGGTTTGAACAACTGCTTTCCTTCGTGCCCCTTAGGAGGAGCCAATTCTCCGGCAGCGATCTTCGACTCTTGGACGTCGATTTGCTGTTTTACTCTCGCCTGGAGTGCCTCCATGTTCCAGACTTTTTTGGCTGCGACACTGTGAAGTAAGTCGGAGCCGTAGGGGGGATTGAGGTTTTTTATGAAGGTGCGGATGGCCTCGCCCTCCGATATCTCCTCATCTAGTTCGGTCATACCAGCAGTGTAACGCTGGTAGTATTGGGCCAGCGATTCGTCAGGCCTCTGAACCACCTCATGCAGGGTCCGAACACTCTTCAGCAGCCGTCGACGCCCTTGGTACTGGGCGATGAATCGCTGATGCATGTCCTTCCAACAGGTTATACATCCGGTGGGCAGACTGTAAAACCATGTCATCGCCTTCTCTCCCAAGGTGCTCGGGAACAACGCACAGATAACATCCTCATCAGGGGTCCTGCCCATGCACGCTGTTAGGTGCTTCTGCACATGGCGAACCGGGTCCGCGACCCCATCGTACTCGTCTATCTTCGGGATACCCAAGCCTGGAGGGGCCAAGGTATGGATCAACCTGGGAACGAAAGGATGGGTCTCCTGACTCCCCAATTCCGACATCATGGGCTTCTGATCTCCCATGCAGATACCCACGATCTTTACTACCTGGTCGGCAGTGAGGGGACCATTCAGGGGAATAGTCCTTTGTTGTACTGGCCCTGGTCCATCGACCACAAAATTCTCCGCCGGTGCTGGATGAGGAGGAATGGGTTGTTCCCTCAACGGAGGGGGTGGCGGCAGGTTGTCGTCCACCTGCCTTCTGGGGGCGTCTCGCCGCGGAGGGAGCGGCGGGAGATCTGCCTGCCTTCTAGCAGCTTCTCTTCGGTCTAGGAGGGCCTCCATGGCCTCCATGAATAGGGGCATGGCCTCTGCCACTACCCTGGCTAGCTCCGGATTCTGGGAAGGTGCTTCGTTCCGGCGAGTGCTGTCACCCTCATCTCCCAGATCCTGATGCTGGGCAACATCCTCAGGGGGATTGCTGGTGGCCGGTACTTGCTTGCCTGAACGTTGCGATCTGTTGCCAGCCATGGAATGAAATCAGAGGGAAGCAAACTTACTTTTGGCTTTTTGTTGCGTTCCCACAGACGGCGCCAATGTTGGATCACGGCAGGAGCTCCAGTTACGGTGACGGATTCCTTAGCTCCTCGCAATCCTGCAGAAGGGGAATAGAGGGCAGTGGCCCAGAATCCCTCTCCGATGATTAACGTAAGTACGGTGGCCCCAGAGCAAGCAAGCAATATATGTGTATGTATAAAGCGTAACCCTTAATCTGGAATAACTTCCCTCCTTTTATAGAGGAAAGGCTATCCCAGTTACCTGATTCGGCGGTTGGATTGTGATCCATTATCCCACATATCTCGTCGTATATCTTGCCACGTATCTTGTACAGTTATTCGTATCCCATATATCTCGCCCGTTATACCACTACTGCGATCATGGCGAGATTTCCGGGATTGTGCTCTTACTGGCGAGTCTCGATCATTATCGGAGGCTCCCAGGTTGCATCGTTGAGGATTCGGTGTCGGGGAGTGGTATCAACTCCCATATCGGGACCGACTACGTCCAGGTCCGATATCTTCAGGGCTCTCCCCTGTCGGAGCCATACTTTACTCGGGACTATTCAATGTCGGGACCTCCTTCCGTCGGAGCCCTTACCCTTCCAGCAGCCCAGCTCCTAGCCCAACGGGCCTAATCGCTGTTTGCTAATCGTTAAGGGGCCTAACGGCCTTCGCCGGGGCCCATCAAAGGGTATGCTATAGCTGTAAAAAAATTTGTGAAATTTCCCTAAAAAAATCCTGCAATCATAAATTAACTACATTAGTAATTTATCTGAATCGACTCTTTATATGTTATGTTTACTGCTTATTTAGTATTTAATTATAAATAAATTAAATCTATATTTAAACTTTTAGCTAATAGTAGTCCATCCCTTATATATACTCATGTAGCTCTACTATCAAATTACTCAAGTATCAAATTTTTGGTCCAGGTTTACCGACTTTTGAACTATCATCATTATTGAGTTTTTGACGAGGAGAGGTAGTGTAGTTTGGGCCGCATAATATATACGACTTAATAGTTTCTATAGATTTGTTGTGAATCGGTGGTCGGACCATTCGAACCGTAGACCGGCTCCCTAACAGGGTTCAGTGGCGGGTCCGGCTCGGAATAACACTGATAATTTAAATATTATTGTTTCGAGCACATCTATTCTCTTTCTTCTTTCTCTCTCCCTTTGACAGCAAAGAATAATGCTATTTGGCTACCACCATTGAAGCAGTTGGCTTGCGTAGTTTCCATCTTCTTTCCCGTTTGTCCTAGCTAGCTTCTTCAACGCTCTTTCTTACCTTCTGTTTCTTTCACCTACTAGCTAATTCATTCTGCGGTGCTGATTTTTGGATCTTGTAATCGCCTCATGCCGGAATTACTATTGATCGCATATACTTTGACCTGATCTGATTTGAGCTGCTGCACTGTGTAGTTTTTTGGTCAATCTTCTTCTTCTTCTTCCGATTTGGTAGGTATGTCCTTGGTTGTGGAGATTTTGCTAAAGAAATAGAATGGGATTAACTGATTTGAGTGTATCGGTTTTGTAGGTTGATGAGATGGATGGCTTTCTGGTTTAGAGTAGTCAATTGGAGGTTGTAGAGAGGCAATTGATTGTTGTTCTTGATGAATGACTTAACTTTATTGGTTCTCTCTCTGTCTCTTTAATGGCGGAGCCATCTAATTCATCTCTGACCTGCTTTACAACTTCGTCCTCATATATCTCCACCACCAGCAACTATTGTTCCGACACGACGGGGTCTAGCCTCGAAATCATTAGTCTGAGCAAGCTCAGCTCTAACCTGGAGCAGCTTCTTACCGCTACTGACTGCTGCTCAGACTACAGGGATGCGGAGATTGTCGTGGACAACATTCCTGTGGGTGTCCACCGATGCATTTTAGCTTGCAGGAGTGAATTTTTCAGTGAGATTTTCAGGAAGAAAGTAGCAGTAATAGTAGAAGAGGGTGTTAATAAAACCCCCAAGTATGATTTGAATAAGTTATTGCCATTTGGTAAAGTCGGGTATGAGGCCTTTTTGATATTCTTGAGCTATGTCTATACTGGTAAGCTCAAGCCTTCGCCACCAGAAGTTTCAACTTGCGTTTTCAATCCTTGTGATCATGAAGCTTGCCGTCCCGCCATTGAATTTGCTGTGGAGTTGATGTATGCCTCATCCATTTTTAAAATCCCGGAGCTAGTTTCTCTCCTTCAGGTTGGTTGGTTGATTGGTTTCGTTCTTTTCCTATTTCATTGCATTGCATTGCTGCTGTCTTAATCAAGTATTATTATTAGTATGTACAAGAAAATATCTGCTGCTGTTATATTTGCTTTGCTTTGCTGGTAATCTTGTTGGTTGAATTGTGTGAAGCTAGCTGGCTGCAGTAGATATGGTAAATAATAAATGATAGTTGGTTGGTTAAATGCAGAGGCATCTCCTTAATTTCGTTGGAAAAGCTGGTGCAGAAGACATTATTCCGATCCTGATGGTTGCATTCCATTGCAATCTAAGTCAGCTTCTTACGCTTTGTGTTGAGAGGATAATGCGGTCAGATCTCGATGCCATCTCACTTGAGAAAGAGCTTCCTTATGAAATCTCTGAGAATATTAAGTTGCTCCGAAAGTCTCAGATGACTCCTCTCCCTAACGACATGGAAGTGGAAGAAGCTTCTGCTGTTTCTGGTGATGATCATCTCAGACAACAGCAGGAGAAGCGGATTCGGAGAATCTACAAAGCATTGGACAGTGACGACATTGAGCTTGTGAATCTTCTACTGTCAGAGTCAAAAATCACATTAGATGAAGCCAATGCTCTCCACTACGCCGTTGCTTACTGTGACCCGAAAGTTGTTTCTGAGCTTCTTGGTTTGCACTTGGCAGACATTAACCGGCGAAACTTGAGAGGCTATACGGTGCTCCACGTGGCTGCAATGAGGAAGGAAGCTAAGATCATTGTTTCTCTACTAACGAAAGGTGCTTCGGTATCGGAATTGACTCCGGATGGACAGAGTGCAGTCACTATCTGCAGAAGGCTGACTAGGCCAAAAGATTATAATGCTAAGATAGAGCAGGGCAAGGAATCCAATAAGGACAGACTTTGCATAGATGTACTCGAGAGAGAACTGCGAAGGAAGCCTTTTGATGGTGAGGCATTGATTTCGTCCCCTCTTGGCGCAGATGATTTACACATGAAGTTGCTCTACTTGGAAAATAGAGGTTTGCTCTCTTCGTATAGCTCTGTTGTATTATGTTAAAGTATGAATAAAAACGTGTCGAAGACCTTAACTTATGAGACAGTTGGTTAAGGCGCATATCTTATTCTTAACAGTTTTTAGTGAGTGACTGACTAGAAGTTGTAACTTTTTGCAGTGGCATTTGCTAGACTTTTCTTCCCAACGGAAGCAAAGCTAGCCATGGACATTGCTAATGCAGAGACAACATATGAATTTGCTGGACTACTTTCCGGTATGAAAGGTGGTGGTAATGGGAATTTGGAGAGAGAGGTTGACCTAAATGAGACGCCCCTACTCCGAAACAAAAGATTACTGTCCAGGATGGAAGCCCTTCAGAAAACAGGTATGTAGTTCATTCATTCAAACCATCATCATCATCATAAATCATGAACAAGAGGGTATGTTGTGTTGATAATTTAAATTGATGA
Organism: Clarkia xantiana subsp. parviflora; assembly: GCA_036873135.1. Classification (NCBI taxonomy): domain Eukaryota; kingdom Viridiplantae; phylum Streptophyta; class Magnoliopsida; order Myrtales; family Onagraceae; genus Clarkia; species Clarkia xantiana. The sequence continues at coordinate 9,567,291 of JAPTYO010000011.1, forward strand.
ATGTGAAATGTTGGTTTAATAATTAGTGGAAACGGGACGTCGGTATTTCCCACATTGCTCGCAAGTGATTGATAAGTTCATGGAGGATGATCTTCCGGATCTATGCTACCTGGAGAGGGGAACACCTGAAGAGCGCAGAATCAAAACTACGCGGTTTATGGAAGTGAAGGAGGATGTCCAGAAGGCATTTTCTAGGGATAAGGCAGAGAGAAGTGGCATCTCTTCATCATCTTCCTCCAATTCATTGAGAAACAACCACAAGAGTAGAAAATTATTATGAATGAATCAATGAAATCTTCTTGTCTTCCTTCTGTAATATTAAATTGGTTGCTCATCTTTCAAGTAACTCTGCCATCTCCTCTGCTAGTAGTCCTACTTCAGATGATAGATAAACCAGTAATTTGCTTCTCTTATTAGTCTTCAACAAACAGCATCATCAAATTATAAATGTAAACTACATTTTTGTACATAACAAATGTTATTACCTGGCATTTTGTCTATTTGTAATGAGGGAATAAAAAAACGGAAACACAGGTGTACTATATTTAGGGTGGTGAATGTTTTTTTTTTTAATTAAATTATGTTTGATTTTATTATTTTTAAGTCATTAATTACCGTGTAATTTAGCATCTTTCTTTAAGATTTTTTGAGTCATACATTTGCATTTTGTTAACTTTTTATTGTGCATCTTTTAATGAGTGTTAAGTTTGAAACTTTTTTTTTGTTTAGTTTAGTCCTTTGATTTATATAATAATTTTAGACTTTTACAATTTAGTCTATAAACAATTTCAATCGGAACTTGGCTTGATCAATTTGGCCCTAGGATCAATTTCTAGGTCCGACCATGATTATGATCGGCTAAGTTAGGTGGCCCTAACCAAGGTCGTTCCTAGCCCAAAGTCTGTTGGCAAATATCAGGGTCAAAACTGCAAAACACAAAAGTTGAGGGATCAATTTGCAATTTTTGAAACTTCAGGGACTAAAATATAAATAGTAAAATTTCGAGTTCTTACATATAATTATATCGAATTATCATGCAAGATATTAACAACTCTGAAATTACACGTAAAATCGAGAAAGACGAAAGACGTGATTTTAATACTGAGGCCCGTGCTGATCACGGTCTCCTTAAAACAATTTTGCCCCACTCCACCATCGGGTTATGCAAAGGAGTTTAAACACGGGGCGATCACCTCCCAGGATTCAACAGTGTCGCCAAATCGTGTTATGCACGAAACACACTTGACTGAACCGAACTCAATACTTGAACACAACAAGGTTTTAATAGAGATGCCGACGACGACGGCAGAATAAACGAATAGGGCTGGGCATGGTTCGGTTCTGGGCTGAACCGGTTCAGAACCGAACCGGAACCGGATTTTAGGTTCAGTTGGTTTTCTGTATCAAGTAAGAACCGAACCACATTTTAGGTCCTAGAACCGAACCATAGCAAAACCGGTTCTGAACCGGTTCGAACCGGTTTTGAACCTTTTTTTCTTTTTTTTTTTTACTAAAATTCAAAATACACACCCAAGTTGATAATCCATAAGCAATAAAATTTTTGCAAAATACAAACTATAAACACAATTGATCGCTTCAGAGGAGAGAGTATCAAAGTCTAAATTAGAAACAATCTAAAATTATAAAAAAGTAAAATATTTAAAATATAAATATCGAGAATTTAAGCGACGTCAAGAGGCGTAGCTCAAACTTCAAAAGTGCAGCAAATCCCTGGTTGAAAATTTGTATATTAAGCGAGTTAATCTATCATCTCAGTTAAAATATAGAACTATTTATGAGTTAAGTTTCGAGTTCAAAATAGGGCTGGGCATGGTTCGGTTCTGGGCTGAACCGGTTCAGAACCTAACCGGAACCGGATTTTAGGTTCAGTTGGTTTTCTGTATCAAGTAAGAACCGAACCACATTTTAGGTCCTAGAACCGAACCATAGCAAAACCGGTTCTGAACCGGTTCGAACCGGTTTTGAACCTTTTTTTTTTTACTAAAATTCAAAATACACACCCAAGTTGATAATCCATAAGCAATAAAATTTTTGCAAAATACAAACTATAAACACAATTGATCGCTTCAGAGGAGAGAGTATCAAAGTCTAAATTAGAAACAATCTAAAATTATAAAAAAGTAAAATATTTAAAATATAAATATCGAGAATTTAAGCGACGTCAAGAGGCGTAGCTCAAACTTCAAAAGTGCAGCAAATCCCTGGTTGAAAATTTGTATATTAAGCGAGTTAATCTATCATCTCAGTTAAAATATAGAACTATTTATGAGTTAAGTTTCGAGTTCAAAACTGAACTCAATTGATTGTAGAACTGATCTGGGCTAACATAATATATAATAACTATATATAAGTAAACAAACCTGCTACGACCACCTATATATCCAGTATGAACCAAACTCAAATAGTGAGGATCTACCCTATGTTGTAAACAAATCAAGCTACTCGTGAGCATATCGAAATCGGCTTGGTCAATATTCAAATTCGACTCACTCGAGTCAAGTCGATCTTTTTCTGATATCGAGTCGAGTTCGAGTTCACTTGTACTCGACTCGAGAGGCTCGCGAGTCTAATCAAGTTTTTTTTTTTGCCTATTCGAGTCGAGTTCGAGTTTTTCAAGCTTTACGTAATAAAATTATATATGTATATAATGAGTCGAGGAAGAGTTCGAGCTCGAGCCAAAAGCCTAATCTAGTCGAGTTCGACCTCCAGCTAAGGTGCACCATTTATAATTTAATTGAATTTTTTAACCTTATCGAGCCGAGTCGAGCCGTACTCGAACATGTCAAGTATGGCACCGAGTCGAGCTCGAGCTTGAAAAATTAAGGCTCGGTCGAGTTCGAGCTCGAATAAACTGAGTCGAGTCGAGCTTGTCGGATACTCGGCTTGTCTATAGCTCTTTATTCTACAAAAAAAAAAGATGCAAGAGTGTATTACTATCTAACAATTTAGGCTTTAGGTAACAAAAGTGGTTCTGAAAAACCGGTTCAGGACCGGTTCGGAACCTGTTTTGAACCAGTCAAAAACCGCTCCATATATTCCTTATCAAAACCGAACCATTTAAGAACCGGTTCAGTCAGAACCGGTTCGTATTTGTTCGGTTCCGGTTTGGTTCCGGTTCGGTTCGCCCGTACCGGTTCTTTTGCCCAGCCCTAGTTCAAAACTGAACTCAATTGATTGTAGAACTGATCTGGGCTAACATAATATATAATAACTATATATAAGTAAACAAACCTGCTACGACCACCTATATATCCAGTATGAACCAAACTCAAATAGTGAGGATCTACCCTATGGTGTAAACAAATCAAGCTACTCGTGAGCTTATCGAAATCGGCTTGGTCAATATTCAAATTCGACTCACTCGAGTCAAGTCGATCTTTTTCTGATATCGAGTCGAGTTCGAGTTCACTTGTACTCGACTCGAGAGGCTCGCGAGTCTAATCAAGTTTTTTTTTTTTGCCTATTCGAGTCGAGTTCGAGTTTGAGTTTTTCAAGCTTTACGTAATAATATTATATATGTATATAATGAGTCGAGGAAGAGTTCGAGCTCGAGCCAAAAGCCTAATCTAGTCGAGTTCGACCTCCAGCTAAGGTGCACCATTTATAATTTAATTGAATTTTTTAACCTTATCGAGCCGAGTCGAGCCGTACTCGAACATGTCAAGTATGGCACCGAGTCGAGCTCGAGCTTGAAAAATTAAGGCTCGGTCGAGTTCGAGCTCGAATAAACTGAGTCGAGTCGAGCTTGTCGGATACTCGGCTTGTCTATAGCTCTTTATTCTACAAAAAAAAAAAAAGATGCAAGAGTGTATTACTATCTAACAATTTAGGCTTTAGGTAACAAAAGTGGTTCTGAAAAACCGGTTCAGGACCGGTTCGGAACCTGTTTTGAACCAGTCAAAAACCGCTCCATATATTCCTTATCAAAACCGAACCATTTAAGAACCGGTTCAGTCAGAACCGGTTCGTATTTGTTCGGTTCCGGTTTGGTTCCGGTTCGGTTCGCCCGAACCGGTTCTTTTGCCCAGCCCTATAAACGAATATGAATAATCAAACAGTATGGTGCGAGAAATAAACCACAACATGCAAGACAACATAGAAGGACGACAAACAGTGTTGCAGTAGCAATCACCTGATAGCAAACTCACAGACAGCAAGACGTAAAGAAGAAGACAGAGGTAGTAAATTGAAAGTGAAATTTTCGGATTATTGTGTAAAATGTGAGGGGAATGGTCTCAATTTAGAGTGCAGATGGCTCATAGCTGCATTAATGTGATTAATTTCGAGATTCAATCAGAATATTCTCGACATCAATTCTGTCCAAAATTGGACGCGTTAATTCAATCAGATTAATCTCGAAATATATTCTGTACAAGAAGACGGAGGTAGTAAATTGAGAGTGAAATTTTCGGATTGTTTTGTAAAATGTAAGGGGAATGGTCTCAATTTATAGTGCAGATGGCTCATAGCTGGATTAATGTGATTAATTTCGAGATTCAATCAGAATATTCTCGACATCAGTTCTGTCCAAAATTGGACGCGTTAATTCAATCAGATTAATCTCGAAATATATTCTGTCCATAATTAACTATTAACTGTTAATGCAATGCTAGCTTTTCGGACCTACATTCGTGTACGCACGTCGCGGGCGCATACAAACTATATATAGACTAAATATAATGAGTTAAATAGTATATGCATAACATTCATATTTAATGTTGCACCACTCTAATATTTAAATGCGAGGTGCAACATTCATTTTTCTTTGATAATGTGAGGAGTGCAAAATTTACATATCCACTAGTATATACACTAATTTCTATAAAGTTAAGGGGTATTTTTGCACCCTTCAACTGTACGTGGCTCCGCCACTATGGGCCATTTTTGTTGTCTGACCGGTATCGATGGTCGAGGGCCTAGGAAATTCCTTAATGAGCCGGTCTTCTGTTTGATGGGCTTGGTCCCCTGGTTGATGGGCATGATGGCTTATGATCGTAAAAATCATGATCCAACACTCGTCCGCGAGTCAAGTGGGAACCTTGCCTCTTCTTGGCTTGCCATGTTAATCCTTTTTTAGAGCTATACTTCTTCGCTTTGCCTTGGACGAATTGTTTATTCCTTCTGGGCTCTAAGGGCGGGCGTCTTTTCTTGGATTCCATTCTCAAGTCATATTTTATTACTGTTGCCCATGTCAAGTCGTGTTCAAGTTGGGATGTCGCTTTTAAGTAACATATCAGAAGAGTTGAATTCCTTCTACGGGGCGCACGCCCTTTCTAGGCTCGTAGCGCTGATTTTTTTCCCAAGTTATATTATTTATTGTCACCTCGGACCAATTGTCTCCGAGTTGGTACGTTATTCTTAAATCTTCGAGTTCTTCATTTGTTATTTATTATTTATTACTTTTTGTTCCTTTCTCTTATTTTATGGTGCAAATTACTTATTTTTTGAGACCTCGTTAAAACTTCTATCTAAGGAAGAAGCTACCATGAGGCGAGGGGGCAATTGCCTTCTCAACTTTTTGTGATGTGCAATTTTTACTTTAAAATTTGTAATTATTGTCATTTTGACCCTTTAAAATCTTACATTTGCCCCCTGGAAAAAAAATTGCACGAATTATTTACACATAACTCAATATTTGCATTTTGGACATAGTTTTTAACTTCATCCCTAGTTCTATCCATATATTGTTACGGATGCATTTGTGAGCCAGGTTTACACAAGGAGGGAGAGGCCCGGTTAGGAGGTGTCTAGGTACAGAATTTCAGTCTTGGTTGTCAATTAATCCTATATAGAATAATTTAGTTTCCTAATAAGTTATCAATCAGCTGAGGGAAATATATTCTCCTCTATAATGGCTGAAAATAACGTTTCCTATTTTGTAATAACCTAGTCTATTAAAAGGAAGGAATGAGATGAATAAAAATCAAGCAGAATTTTACCTTGTTCTTACGTAGCATTAGAGCTCTCCTTCATTAAGCTCAAGCATAGCGCGTGGCAATAAAGTGGTTCGACCAAACCCGGTCGCCCATCGTTACTATATGCGATCCTATGTTCCAGTGCATAACAATTTGGTATCAGAGCCGGACCAAATGGGCGACGAATTCAATTCTGTATTGATGGCTGAAAGGGTGCAACTAATGCAAAAATTGACACCATTGCTGCTGAAATAAGTTCCATGGGGCTGAAATGCAGCAAATCAACAAAGCGCTTCAGCAATTAACAAAAGCAGCAGGTACCAAGACCCCGAATGACAACATATCGGAGGAACAGAGTGTTCTTCAACATGGTCTTCAATTTCGAGAAGAATCTTCGCAATCCAAGGGGCGAGCACTTCAGCCGGCCATAAGAAATCAGGCCGGGTCGATGGTGCCGTGATATATGAAGTTGGAGTTCCCACTTTTGACGGATCAGAGGACCCTTTGGTGTGGCTCCATCGATGCGAGCAGTTTTTCACCCACCAAGACACCGAAAAACTGGAAAGAGTTGGAGTAGCTGCCTTCCATATGTTTGGGGAAGCCCAACTGTGACATTATCAAGTTGGACTCGAGAAGCAGAAGTTTTCATGAGAGGATTTTAGGAGGGCCTGTTCATTACGGTTTGGTCCTCCGGAAGGTCATAATCCTTTGGGAGAATTAGTATGTTTAAAACAGACAGGAACCATGGAGCTGTACCAACGACAGTTCCAGGAAAAATTGGCGAGGGCTGGACACCACGTCCGGTTGATCAACACGTCAGTCTCTTTATATGGCAGGGTTGAGTGTCGTTGCGTCTAGATGTTCATTCAACAAACCGGTGGATTTAGCTTCAGCCATGAGTCTGGCTAGGGGTTATGAACAAAAGTTGCAGGTTCGTTGTGTAAAATCGAGTCGGAGGGATTGGGCGCCTAGGCCTCGTCAGTGACTTCTTCTACCTGCAACTCCAGCCAAGCAAATAGGTTTTACCCCACCCTTTATTAAGCGTTTGAGTAGAGCTGGAATGGCTGAACGGAGGGCCAAAGGACTCTGTTATAATTGCGATGAAATGTACTCATCGACTCACCAACGCAAAAAGTTGTTTTGGGTCGAACTCGATGACGGCGTGGTAGTGGAAGAGATTGAACCAACTGAGGCTGAACCAGAGATATCATTGCACGCCATAACAGGTCGAAGAAGCCCGAAAACGATGCAACTGGCGGTCAGAATAGAGTTTGTTAGGCTTGGTCGACTCGGGAAGCACCCATAACTTTCTTAGCGCCACCGCGGCTCGACAAGTGGGCCTCCACTGTAGCAAAAATCATGGGGCTAGTGTGGCTATAGCTAATGGAGACCGTATAAGCAGCTTCGGGGTTTGCCGATAGGTTCAATTCTCTATTGTTAATCTGGGTTTTAAAGCTGATTTTTTTGTTATTCCCTTGGAACGCTTCGACATGGTTTTGGGAGTGCAATGGTTGCGTACATTGGGGTCGATAGTGTGGAGTTTCGTGGACCACACAATGCGTTTCACGTGGCACGGGCAGTCCGTGCTATTGCATGGGAAGGCGGCCCACGGGTTGACTCGACTTTAACAATTACAAGTTAAGAACACCGATCAAAGGAAGCTGAGCCAATTGCTGGAGGAGTTTGACGACATCTTCCAGGAGCCGACAGGATTGCCGCAATCCGCGATTGCGACCACATAATCTGTTTGCGTCCCGATCCGGCACATGTGGTTGTTCGTCCTTATCGATATACACATCGTCAAAAAGACGAAATTGAAAGACAATGCAGCCAATTACTACAGCAATGAACGATTCAAACGAGTCACTCGCCATTTTCATCGCATGTCCTCCTAGTTCCCAAACAGGATGGATCATGGAGGCTTTGCGTGGATTATCGGGAGTTGAATGCCCGTACGGTGAAATACAAGTTTCCAATTCCGGTGGTCAACGAGCTGCTTGACGAACTAAAGGGGGCTTAGTACTTCTCCAAGCTCGATCTTCGTTCTGGCTTCCACCAGATCATGATGCACACTAATGACATTGAGAAGACAACTTTCTGCACCCATCACGGCCACTTCGAATTTTTGGTGATGTTGTTCGGATTGAAAAACGCTCCATCAACCTTTCAAGCGCTAATGAATGAGGTTTTTCAGCGATATCCTCGTAATTGTGTGCTCGTATTTTTTTATGATATCCTTATTTTCAGTTCAACTTGGGAGCAACTCATATCCGACCTTCGACGGGTCTTAGAATTGTTGCGAGCACACCACCTATATCTCAAGGCGTCCAAGTGCTCATTTTGACAGCTTGAAGTGGCATACTTGGGCCATGTCATTTCAGCCGCAGGAGTCGATGTAAACCGCAGCAAAATCAAAGCCATTGAAGATTGGCCGCAGCCACAAACTCCCACTGCACTTCGAGGATTCCTTGGACTAGCCGGATATTATCGAAAGTCCATTCGTGACTATGGAATCAAGGCAGCCCCATTAACAAGCATGCTAAAAAACACTCATTTCAATGGAGTGTTGAAGCAGAGCCTGCTTTCCGTGAGTAAAAAGCTGCCCTTTCATCAACACCGGTGTTAGCTCTTTCGGATTTCGACAAAACCTTTGTTGTCGAATGCGATGCTTCTGGCACGGGCATTGGCGCCGTGTTACAACATAAAGGACACCCCATTGCATTTTTCAGCCGGCAATTAGCATCTCGACATCATAAGCTTGCCGCTTATGAACGCGAACTCATCGGCTTAACCAAAGTCGTTCAACATTGGAGGCCTTATCCATGGGGTCACTAATTTCTGATCCGCACCGACCATTACAGCTTGAAGTTCCTCCTGGATCAGCGACTCACTACTCCACCTCAACAACATTGGTTGAGCAAGCTTTTGGGATACGACTTTAAGGTCGAATATCGCTCCGGAAAGACGAACATGGTGGATGATGCGTTATCTCGACAACCCTTTGAGCAGTCACTATTTGCCATAAGTCAGCCTCCCAGCATTACTTCTCGAAACAATTAGGGAGGAGCTGCAGTCATCCCCACAATTGCAAGAAATCATGGGGATGCTCAACAATGGAGAGTTGGAGCAGCCATGGACGGTGGTTGATGGGCTCCTCATGTACAAGTGACGCTTCTATCTATTGTCATCTTCCCAGTTAGTGGAAGTCGTCTTGTCCGCTTATCATGACTCAACTCACGAAGGGGTCCATAAGACATTACATCGAATAAGAGTTGATTTCTATTAGAAGGGAATAAAGACAGATGTAGCTGATTATGTTGCAGCATGCCCGATTTGCCAATAGCATAAAGAGGAGAACCTCGGTCCAGCAGGTCTATTGCAGCCGCTGTAGCTTCCTTCACAAGTATGGGCTGACATATCAATGGATTTCATTGAAGGGTTATCGAAATCATGGGGAAAGACGCTGTTGTTCGTGGTGGTTGACCGTTTCTCAAAATACGCTCACTTTATTCCAATGGCTCATCCATACAGAGCAGCTCGGGTAGCGAACGTTTTCTTCGAACAAGTCGTCTGATTGCATGGGATTCTGGAAACAATCACTTGTGACAGGGACGTGGTTTTCACCAGCTCGTTTTGGAGGGAATTGTTCCGTCTACAGTTTTCAACAGCTTATCACCCACAAACAGAGGCCAAACCGAGGTGGTCAATCGCACGATTGAGATGTACTTGAGATGCTTGGTGGGTGACTTTTCGAACTAGTGGGTGTCTTGGATACCATGGGCTAAATTCTGCTACAACACATCCTTCCATACCGCCCTGCAAACGACGCCATTCAAGGTAGTTTATGTCGTGATCCTTCAAGCTTGCTATCTTATTCTGCAGGTTCATCTCAAATCGAAGCGATCGATTCGGCCTTACAAGACCACAATGAAGAACTGCATATCATACGCAGTAAATTGCAGCAACCACAACAACGAATGAAGAAACCGTTATGACAAAGAGCATCGGGAAGTAGAGTCCTCTTCGGGCACATGGGTTAGGTTGCGCCTGCACCCTCACCAACGGGCAGCCGTAGCTCCATCACAGCACAAGCTTTCGCGGAAGTTCTATGGCCCGTTCGAAGTAATTCGTCGCATCGGTTCCGTCGCCTATGAGTTTCGTTTGCCGGTAGGAAGTCGCCTTCACAACGTCTTCCATGTATCCTTGCTGAAACAATACAAAGGAGAGCTACCATCTTCACTGACATCTTTGCCGCCCATGGAGGAAGGACAAACTTCATTTGTACCCGATTCAATTATTCGGGGTCGACTAAACAGAGGTAAAACAGAAATTCTGGTTCGTTGGAAAGGCATGGGAGATGATGATGCATCATGGGAACCGGTGGAACATTTTTGTATTGTCTATCCCGATTTCGAGCTCGAGGACAAACTCGTTTTGGGGGAAGGGAGTAATGTTACAGATGCATTTCTCTGCCAGGTTTACACAAGGAGGGAGAGGCCCGGAGGTGTCTAGGCACAGAATTTCAGTCTTGGTTGTCAAGTAATCCTAGATGGAATAATTTAGTTTCCTAATAAGTTATTAATTAGTCGAGGGAAATATATTCTCCTCTATAATGGCTGAAAATAATGTTTCATATTTTGTAATAACTTAGTCTATTAAAAGGCAGGAATGGGACGAATAAAAATCAAGCAGAATTTTACCTTGTTCTTACGTAGGATTAGAGCTCTCCTTCATTAAGTTCAAACATAGCGCGTGGCAAGAAGGTGGTTCGACCAAACACGGTCGCCCATCGTTACTATCTACGATCTTGTCTTCCAGTGCATAACATATATGTTCTAATCGATTCTCTCTATTGAACTTTGACCTCTGTTTGGTGGATTCTATGTAGTCCGTCTCACGTAAGAGGCTCTGCATGATCGACAACAATAGTTGCACCGAGTATTCCTCGGACTTTAAACTCACCACGTTTCATCATAATTCATGTAGCAAATCGGTAAATTTTCTCAAAATCTATCTATCAAATTGTAAAGTTATACAAAGTTCAGTTAGCAATGACAATTTTTTCAAAATTTCAGTTCGCAATATTTAGCGTTAAAGGGTCTTTGATGTCATATGTTTGGTCAATGTTGGTTATTGGTGCCATATGTTTTTTTAGGCTTTTGGTGTCATATGTTTGCATTTTGTAGACTTTTGGTGCATCGTCAGTCAACGGTTAACTTTGATCATTAAATACTTTTATTTTATTCAATTTAGTCATACATTTATATTCCTAACTTTTATTTTTACAATTTAATCCCCAAATAATACAAATCGGACCTAAACAAAATTGACCGAGTTAGGGTCCGACCCATGGCTGGGTCCGACCCTGGCTGGGTCCGACCCTGACTAGGTTATCCAGACCCCAATCGGACCCTTGGGTCAAATTGACCCAGCCAGGCGGCGACCAACGGCTGGGTCTGACCCTGGTTAGGATCGCTCGGGTCAGGCGACCCTAGCCATGGCTAGACCCAGTCGTGGTTCGGACCCTGGCTGGGTCAATCAGACACTAGGGTCCGACCCACGACTGGGTCTGACCCTGGCTCGGTCAATTTTAACCTAGGTCCGATTTGTATTTTTGGAACTAAATTGTAAAAATTAAAAGTTAGGATTATAAATTGTAGGACTAAACTGAACAAAATAAAAGTATTTAACGGTCAAACTTAACTATTTACTAACAAATGCACCAAAAGTCAATAAAATGCAAACATATAGCACAAAAAGCCTACAAATTACCCTTTAACCCAATATTTATAAAGAACATATTAAAACATCAAACAAAATATAAGTCTCTATAACCATTTACCATCAATTTGAGTACCGAATTAAAATGTTACATTGGCCAAAAAAAAAAAAAAATTAAAATGTTACATTATTTCCTCAGTTCATCTCTATCCCCCCCAGATTCCATCTACCAAATGTTGGAAGAGGAGACTATTGCAATAATTAACAGGCTAATTACAGAAACTAGTCAATGTTATCTAGTCATGGAAGTTTGTCTTTTTTTGTATAGGAAGAATTGGATTTTTCAACCATGATGATGATACTGAAAATGAGACAATTTTAAGTTCATGTCTGTAGAAAATTCTGGTATTTCTAGAAACCAAACAAATTTTCTTGGTGTTGGTTGGCTGCTGTTGGTTAATGTTTTATTCTAAGATAAGAAACTAATTATTATAATGAAAATATTTCATTATAAAAGTTCAGTTTTGTTTTTCGCTACAAATTACAGTTTTTTTAGTAATCAACCCAAAGATCAAATATAACCGTTTGTGCTGCAAATACAATTCAAGCATACATTTCTTCCTGTATTTATGTATATAGAGAGAACAACTTCAAATGTTGTTACTGCTATCGATCTTCAGTTTCACAGTGCAGAAACAAGTGGATGCTGCTCCGGATCGCTGCTGCTAATTACTGTGAAATGAGTTTTTTTTTTTAAAAAAATGAAATCTTGTATGAGTAAAATATTATTCACAATTTGGGATTCATATTTAGAAAGTTTAAGTTATGAACTTACCAAGTTGAGCAGAAACTGCAGAGCTCCTTAAATTAAGATGCGTAATTTCTTTGCTGTTGATACAAACATGCTGCAAAAATAATGCAGTCCCTTGAGACAACTTCTCCAGAAATATTCATTTTCATGTAAAACATTAGATAAATTTAATTCAAATGTGAGATAAAAAAAAAATGGGTACTTCAGTTTTTTAGCTTTTGACAAACTGGTATCTTATTTGTTTTATTTTTTGTTGCTGCAATATCTTTTCCATTGTTTATATTCATCATCTCTTTTTTTAATCCACTCTTGCTAGCTAGTAACTCATTTTCATTACTAATGGTAAAAAAGTGCAATAAAAAACCAGTATGTTACTAGATTATAACCATAAACAAAAATGGGATGCCTCATATAAATATCTCAAAGATGGTACAATAATAACCAAATGCTAGATACCCAGAAGTTCAGAAAAAATAATAATAATTAGGTATTAGTTTGTCAAAATGTGAAATCTCAGATACATGAACACTTTTATCCCTTAAAATGTTGGAGGCAGAGACACGAAGCATATTTATTTCATTAAAGTAAGTTGTTGTATATTAGTGAATAAATCCAGTCATGAAAGAGAAACATACTGCCAGGGAACATCACCAACAAGCATTTGATCTCCTTCATTATCCTCGTAAATTAGAGTGTATCTCCCATCTGCTGCTGCATTATCTTCTTGCAATTGTTCTGCTATTACTCCATTTTCATTCTCCATTTCAGCAGCTGCAAACAAATAAGGTTCAAAAATACACATTTATCCTTTTTCCTTCACTTTTGTGCATCTTCTCTTGTTAATCTGACATTCTGTGCATCTTTTATATCACCTCTAATCCCAACTTGGTTCAGTCTCCAAAATGGCTCAACTCAATCAATCACCTATACCGCAGAGATAACACTCTTACAGTTATCTGAGCTTCCAAGTTTTGACAAATTCTATTAGGTATCTCATTTTTGTTTATTCTTGCAATTTAGTAACTGTTTTATGTTTTTATTCTTGCACTTTTTAACCATTAGTCACAAAAGCGAGTTACTAAATTATTTTTACCTGCAAGAACAAGGCCTCCGAAGAGCTCATCAATGGCAATAGAGAGTTTCTCATAGCTGTCATAGGCTCGAAGGTTGATTTTTCTTCCGATCGGAAAACCGTCCATGTAAATCTTTACGAACAAATGGTTGTTGGTGTCGCTGGTAGTGGTAGTAGTGGTAGGAACTTCGCATTCGATGGATGTTTCCTCCTTCATGAACTTGTTGGGTGAAAGATAAACCTCCTTGTTCGGACAATAGTTGTTTGTATTGTTCTTTCTGAAGTATCCAACTGGAGGCCACCCCACAACTGGAGCTGGAGAACTTCTGCAATCACAAAAATAGATAGAATCAATGTCTTTCCCCGTTCAAGTTCTCTACTCGAATTTTATCTTCATATCTGAACACCGATACCAAACTGCTAGCTCAACTTTGTTTGCAACTTTTCACTAGTTGCACATATACTCGAGTGTGGTGAATAGATGACACATCGTGTACTTGTGGATTTTCCATCCGTAATTTAACAGGAAAACGGTCAAATCTAATAAGTAATAGTATAAACTTAAAGAAAAAATCATCTAGCAACCAGCACATCAACTACAAGTACATCTAACAATTTGATTATAATATCGGTTTAGCAGATATAGCAACTGACATATTGGGTATAAAAGCTCAGCTAGCACTTTGGTATTTAACCCAAAATAGTATGATACTGAATTGGTGGATCTGTCTTCAGAGTTTACAACCGTCCTAACGATCATTTTCTTTTATCTGCACGGAAATAAAAATTACCTTTTATGAATTTTTCTTGGAAGAGTAGGTGGAGTTGAAATGGTGTTGTTTTCATCATGATGATGAAGCAACTGCCCTTCATTAGACCAAAGACCAGAAAACCCCTTCTCGGGTGATTTCCTCTGGCATGGAGGACCAAGTCTGAGCTCCAAGTTCTTGTCCTCAGCCGACTTGTTGTACGGTCGAGGAGTACCAGCCATTACAAATATCTTGATCTATCTGTTGGAGTTGCCAGAAGTGAAGGTTGTTGTTAAGTGGGAAGAGAATTTATTCACCTGAAAAAAGTGAAACTTGTTAGGAAGGAGGAAAGGTCTGAGAAGCATTTCAACAAGCACCTGGAAGGCACTTACTTCAACAATAGATAAAGCTCCAATACAATCCAAATCAAAACGTTTCTCTTTAGGCATAAGATATTCCTTCAACTATTTGAGTAGATATGCAGCATCTCAACAACAAGCATATGAATAAAGGTACCCAAAAAGGCAAGTTTTTTAATCTAGCTTTCGGCACAAGAAATGGAGATGCATACATAAAACCCAGAGAGTTCAGTAGTAAATGATGATCTTACCAGTTGTCATTAAACCAGAAGTGTAGTTAGTTGAAGAAGGAAACCCAGGAAAAAGGTTATATAGATAGAGTGAAAGAGAGAGGCAAAGCGAAATGTTGGAAAGTACATGGCCAATTCATAACTTTTTGAATGGTTAGAAACCCACTAATACGCAGATTGCGATTATTGGAGTGTACGAATATTAAATCTACTGAAATCATCATCGAAAATTCTTAGTAGTGGATTTAATTTAAGCTGATTATCGTTATTGCTAGACAAATTGATAGTTCGAACACCCACATTATCTTTTTCAAGATATAACCATGTAACAATGGTGTGGTGGTTCAGCGCCTCATCCTTAACCAGATGTCAGGAGTTCAATCCCCGCTAGTGACCATGGGAATGGAAAATTGTTCATGGCCAGCACTTTACCCCTTACGAGCTGATCCGATGTATTCAATAATTTCTCGAAAACAAACTAGTAGTAAGTAGTTTAGTGCTCCACTTAGACACACACTACTATACGAAGTCAACTTCCACTGTTTGAGGAAATTAATGAATCCTAGGAAATATTTTGGTGTCCGCTACTAAAGTCAACGTCGTGACTAGTTTGCACAATTGTACCAGACTGGTTTTGAATTTTGATTGATAATGAAAGCACTATAACAAAAGTGAGTTATCTCCTTTTATTATAAATTTATTTTAGATTGAAATTTCACTTATATAAATTAGAGTTAAGAACTATGAAAGGTCTGAATTATCACCCATATTAATGGGAGAGGTCTGAAATTTAAAAAGTTAATAACTGAGGTCTGAAATTTCAGTTTTGTTGATAACAACGGTCTCCGTTAGTTTTTTCCGTTAAAACTAACGGAAGTTGGTCACATGCTTGGCATGTGACTGGAAATAAAATAAATTTCAAAAAATACTCTATCAAGTGTGCCCCTCACATGCTTGAAGTGAAAAGACCAAATTTCCCTTGAAGCCACCACGACTCCACCAACCGTACTCCGGCAACCACCAACCGTACTCCGGCGACCACCATCGTACTCCGGCGACCACCACCGGCCCCGATTGGGCTCCAATTGGAGCTTTTTTGGCTCCGATCGGAGCTTTTTTCTGAGGTGGTGGTCGGAGTCGGGTCGCCGGAGCCGAGGTGGTGGTCGCCGGAGTCGGGTGGTGGTGTTGGCCGGAGTCGGGTGGCGGTGGCCGGAGTTGGGTAGTTTTAAATTGACTTTAGGGGTAAAATTGTCACTTCACATTTCTTTAAATAAAATATTAAATAAAACAAAATATTAAAGGGGCAAAAATGTCATTTCACACAATTCTGTTAAATTTAACCCTAAAAATGGACGGAAAACCTCAAATCAACAAAATTGAAATTTTAGACATCTGTTATTAACTTTTTAAATTTCAGACCTCTCCCGTTAACATGGGTGATAGTTCAGATCTTTCATAGGTTCTTAACCCTATAAATTAGGGTTAATAGGTCTTTTTGGTCAAACTGTAACTTTTGAGTTTTGGTCAAACATCTTCTTTTTTTTTACCTAGTTTTGGTACCATATGTTTGACAACTTTTGGTCTATCAGTTGACCGTCAGTTTGACCGTTAAATAGTCACGTGACTTACAAATGACTAGCCCCGGATTTTCATTTTGTAGTTTAGTCCTCAAATTTATTATCCTAACTTTTTATTTTTGCAATTTAGCTATCAAACTGCACCCTATGACTAAATTGACCTAGTCATAGTCTGACCCATGGCTAGGGTCGCCGGACCTGGGCGACCCTAACCATGGTGCGACCTAGTCATGGTCGGACCATGACTAGGTCAATTTAGCCCTAGGCAATTGGACCTTAATGCTAAATTGACCTAGCCATGGTCCTACTCATGGCTAGGTCGCACCCATGGTTAGGGTCTCCCAGGTCCAGCGACCCTAGCCATGGACCGACCTAGCTATGGGTTGGACCAGGACTAGGTCAATTTAGTCCTAGGGTGCGAATGATAATGTTTAAGGGCTAAATTACAAAAATAAAAAGTTAGGACAATAAATTTGAGGACTAAACTGAACAAAATGAAACTTTGGGGCTAGACATGTGCAAGTCACGTGACTATTTAACGGTCAAACTGGCGGTCAACTAACGGATTGACCAAAAGACAAAAGTTGTCAAACATATGGTATTAAAACTAGGCAAAAAAAAAATTTGACCAAAACTCAAAAATTGTCAAAAATGTTAGACCAAAAGACTTGTTAACCGTATAAATTATGATTATTCAACTTGATTCGGCTAAACAGAAGAGTCTAGTTCTGATTGGTGGGGTTCGTTAAAATTTATCTCAGCCATTTTGTATTTGATGATAAGTGATAAAGATTTCTCACAAAGATGGGAGTGTTAAAGTCATTACAGTGAGTTTGCAAAATTGCACCCACCAGTTGTGGATTCATAAAGCCGTAAGTGTCACGTCCCAAACCAAGTGATTGGTCTCTACTACTCTTATTCAGTATGAGCCATTTCTCCTAATTCGGACGTAAAAAATGAAAAAATCTTATTAAAGTTGAGTACTATCTTTAATAATTATTAAGACATATTATCACACTCTTTTTTAAGGAGTGTCATAATCTACCACTTAATGCAGGCGTTCTCGTCGCAACTTAGACTAGGATCTCTACCCCGCCTTCGATAGGTGATTGGAGCTCAAGGGTCGATACTTTACATCCAGTTATTATCTCTCGCTGGTTGGGCCTTCTCCCTACAAGCCCGATCACAATCTCAAGTAAGCTCTGATACTATTCGGTCACGTCTCAAGGCCGAGCGATTGTCCCCACTAGCTCAACCCAGCCTAACTGAGTCTATTATCCACACTTGAGTCTAGAAAATGAGAAATTCTTGTTGAATTTGAGTAGTACACATCTTGCATATTAAGCTACATAATCACTCTTTTTATTTAAACTGGTACAAGTTAGGAGTGTTACACTAAGTAAGTCGGTTATCTCCTCCCTATTATCTATTGATTTTAGAATGGAACTTCACTTATATAAATGATTGATCTTGTTGAGCTTGTCTTCATATATAAGTTTGACTTTATAGAAAAGTTGACTAAGACGTGGTATCAGAACACATATATTGAAATCTCGTGACATCGTTTAAATTTAAAACTTCCCATTAGGTGGGCTAAAACACAGTGTATGAACTCAAAATGAGTGTAGTGTAAATTGTTATCGGCAAATGTACGTTATATGTGACTAAAATGTACAACATTATCCTTAATTACAACTAATTAGGCTCTTAGGAGGAATAACTGTTGATAATATTATTATTTTTTATTTCTTGTGAGGTGTGTTGGAACTTGCTCAACCGGGGTCCGATCGGCCTTATGTCGAGTCACGTTCCTCTGATCTTCGGGTTATGGTCGATCCAACTCCATGCCTGGCAGACCTGCACAAAGGGTAGTGCCAGAGAAGGGGGGCGTCTCTGGCGAACCCTCTCCGATGCCAAAGTAAGAACATAATTTTAGAGAGTTAAAGTAGAGAGAGGTCAGAGCTCCGGTGTCTCAATCCGAGCTTAAGTTGGAAATGAAGGACCTAGGCCCTATTTATACAGTTTTGGATCCAGGCACCGGAGGGGCCCACATTTTTGGGTGGGGCCCGCACATAGATAAGGAGAAATTAAATATACGCGGGTACCCCGGACAGTAGCGTCCGGGGGTAGAGGGGTCGTAACGGGAGCGTCGGCCCCGTAGGACACCGGACGGGTCCGGAAACGTCGCGTCCAGAGTCCGGTTGCTATTCAAACGACAAGTCCGGTTTCTTTTGCAACTAGACGAGTCCGGTTGCTCCGGGCGAGGCCGGCGCAACCGGACAAGCCCGATTGCTTTATAGCAACCGGTCAAGTCGTGTATGTTTCTCGGGACCAAGTGGACTTACCTCGAGGTCGACGGGGCAACCGTGTTTAAGCCTTAGTGAGGTCCAATCGGGTGTATATCCCCGAGTCAAGGATCGGCTTGCCGTTTCTTGATCTATTTGTTTAGAAGGATTATAAACCCGATTGTATCTCGGCTTTTATTTTACCTTTGCTTGTTTACGATGAATGGTCCTTCCTTCCATTCTAGGAGGGTATGACCTATATCAATGTTGAACTCATAGCAAAAACATTTGCCAGCCAGGGTTAGTCATAAAC
This sequence comes from Clarkia xantiana subsp. parviflora, assembly GCA_036873135.1. Lineage (NCBI taxonomy): Eukaryota > Viridiplantae > Streptophyta > Magnoliopsida > Myrtales > Onagraceae > Clarkia > Clarkia xantiana. The sequence continues at coordinate 9,586,344 of JAPTYO010000011.1, forward strand.
GTGCTATCATATGATGACGTGTATGTAACCGATAACATGAATCACATGTGTTTGTAATAAATCATAACTAATCGTGTAAGTGCATATGGATATGCTATCATGGGTATGAGTATGAATAATCTATATAATAGATATGAATCAATGGCAACGTGACATGCTGTACACCTATGAGAGTGTTACAAGGTCTGACTTGTGACAGTGTCAGTGTCAATAGATGTAATCACGCAATGTGATGAAAAATTTCATGAGTGTCATAGCACTAGCAAGTATGTATCTATGTATGCATGTGTTATCAATAGTGATCTAAGTGTTCTACTACACTTATTGTAATGCATATGAATGCAACCATGGTAATGAATTGAAAATTTTCTATCTTTCACGGGAAACTATCGATGATGAGTATCAATGTGACTCTAATATATGAATCATCAATCATGGGAAGTAATGGTGCTATAGGAACAGTCATGTCAGGTGATAGGAAACTTATAAATGTTATAACACTATAGCTATCAGGCACCTAGATGCACACATGGTAATAGGTGAGGGAGTTACTAAGTGTTTGACTACACTAGTAGTGATGCATATGGATGCATGTATATATATCATGAAAATATGTCTAGGCATGTAACAAAATCTTGCAATATATGGGTAAGCCAAGGATGATTGAATCGTTGCGTATAATTGGAAAGGGGTTACCGCTTTTCCGATATTGAAAAAGTTTCGATTTTTCGAAGATTCTGTATGTTTGCAGTGTAGGAATGTCATTGCTTCCATTCGGGTTGATAGATAGTCGTGTAGGTATGTCATTGCTTCCATTCGGGTTGATAGCCATGTTGATCGATATAGTATTAACATGTAATCACTTGAAGACAGTTATAAAATATTTGCCCCCCGAAGTGGACTTGATGGTACCTTGGACGTGAGGTGTTGGGTCTCGCGTCGATGGCGTTGTATGCTATGCTTGCATTGACATCATATTTGCATATACTTGAAGTAGGGGGTTACCCTTAACGCCTTATCACGTATCACTGGTGTGAGACATGGGGGGTCTCCCTACATGTCTGCCATGTATCAAGTTGAAAGGTGAAAGGTTGCCCCCCTAGGGTAGGCGGAGTGATCATCACATGGTGAATGGAGTGCCAATCCCTTTATCAGGCTTTGTTTTCACCTAGCAGGTGTAGTATCTGTTACTGGTGGTTGATCTCTTCGCATACACTAGACTTATGTCCTTGTGTTGTTATACTGCCCCCGCGGTGACATTGTCGCCTTTATGAGTGTAGGTTGTTAACACTTGTATTCATCATCATTCCCCCATAGTAGGGTTGTTGATCATTATAGATTTTGGGTATTTTTCTTCCCGCCTGTCGCCTACCATGGCGTTGTCGTCGTCCCGGTCATAAGGTGTCGACCCTTGTGCTCATCATACCTTGCAGTATGTATTCATCATATTGCCCCCGAAGTAGGCATTGTCATTGTTATGGAAATAGGGTGTCAACCCTTGTGTCCATCTCATCTTTTAGTGTTGGTTGTCTTGCCTCCGTGGTAGACGTACTCCTTGTGTCTATTTCACTTCATGGCATGTGCTCCTGATGTTGCCCCCTAGGTGGGCATTGTCATCGTCACGGACATAGGGTGTCTGCCATTATGTCAATCTCATCTTGCATTGTGCTTCCTTAAGTTACCTCTATCGCCCTTCATATTGTTGTTACTATGACATGTGAATGTTCTTCATCTATAGACCATGTTGTCATGCTTCCTGGTCGTTTCTTGACATCGGTCTTGACGAGGATTGGGAATGCTCTCACGAGACTGTGTCGGTTTCTGGGTTATTACCCATTACTTCAGCTGAGCTTAATATCTCATTTAGACATGTACCTTCATTTGATCATGAGTCTCACGAGGACTCTTCTTATTTCGTGTTTTCAGTCCGGAGGTCTTCTTCTAGGGAGGGTGTTTTAGTAGAAGATTCATGGTTGGTGTCTGAGGTAGATCACCATGGTTAATCCTGAGCTCAATCGTTCGTCGGGATTTGAGGTATTATCTGATCATGAGTCACATACGGGATCTCTATCTATTTTGATGTCGGCTAGGGGGTTTACTCCTGTAGTTTGAAGACTCGAGGTCGGTAGGTGAGATCGAATGTCGAGGTCGGACGTATATTAAGGGGGATTTTACCACGACATCATGGCGTGGTCCTGACTCAAGTATCACTTAAGGGAGTATACATTTGATGTTGCTATGGAGATCTCGAGTGAAGTAGACAGTGTTATTCACCTCCTCCAGTGTTATACTAAGTGTAAGGTCGGTGGTATTATCGTGCCTCCAAGGTGATCTTGTACATTGTTTGAGCACGTATCATCTTGTGCTTTCCATACTGCCCAGATCTACTGGTGATTTATCAATACTACGACATATCTTCCCTTGCCCCTTCTTTCAATGCTATCTGACACTAAGTCGGCTTGTTGTGTCTTCATCAGTGTTCGATGCCATGATCTATCTGGGCGGGTGGGCTAGTATGCTTGGGATCTGGAGTATCGATTTGTTCCTCCTATTGATTGGTTTCATCGGAGTTGTCGTTATCTAATACGATGACTATCAATGTCTTATGTGCTGCACATCCAACTCGGGGTTTTACGCCCCCGAAGTGTTATGCTGAGCTGGATCTTTGCCGAGATGGTGTTGTAGTAGACCCTCCTTTTGTTTTCTTATAGAATGTCATAGCTATAGGCGGGTCGTCCTTCCAAGGTTACTCTGGGAGGGGTGAGGTGACGCCTCCTATTGTTGTTGAGAAGGCATCCGAGGCTTCAGGGTGTCTCAAGCTGAAGGTGTGTACGCACACCTTATTGTTGCCATAGTTGTATGCTTCATGCTATGGTTGTTCTTTTATTGACTTCCTTGCTTTTCCGGGGTATGTTGGCGGTATTGCCAAGGTAACTAGCCCTTTGTTTGTCAAGAGCCCTGTCAAGAGCCCTGTCACTGTGGCTGGGGGTTCTCAAAGTTTCTTTAGCCAAAAGAGAAAAATGACCGATCTTGATTGTCCAGTGCCCATTCCTCCTTGTGACATGGGGGAAGGGGAACCTTGATCCTATATCTGATAATGCTACATCTAGGGATGCCGGTGCTGACAATGACGTCGTTGATGCTGCAGCCACTGAGGCTGACACTGCAGCTGCTGGCGTTGTGGTTACTGATACTGACGTTGTTGCTAGCCGGGGTAAGGCTTGTGCTATTTATACAAGATATTGCTTCTTATGATGATGGCATCTCCCGTTTTTTTCGAACTTGGCCCTAAGGCACATTTTGAAGTTGCTTACACTTCTTCATACTCTATCTACCTTGATGTTAATACTGCTTATTTGCAGCCGTTATCTAGTACCCCATACTGCTCAAGATGACTTGATGCGGCCTCTTGATGGTGCCCTTAGCAATTCTGCATAGGTGCCTCTTTGGAGACCCCTGGGTTGGGTGCCTCTTTGGAGACCCCTGGGTTGGGTGCCTCTTTGGAGACCCCTGAAATCGGTGTTTGCGTGATGAAAGCTATTGTTGCCCCCGGCGATCGCAGGGCGTTTCCTGACTCTGCTCCATCCGGTCTTCATCTTGTTAATGGGGCCTTATCTCGGTATGCCCCCGTGAGTATACTTCTATCCTATCTTTTCATTGTTAGACTTTCACTGTCTAGCATGTGCCTTATCATTTTCAGGCTGTCGTTGATGCGATCACCCTCGGCTTCTTTAAAGTCGAGCTGACTGAGGAGGTTGATGTCTATAGGACTGAGCAGAAGCAACTAAGAGAGTCGGCGTGCGTTTTGAAGGAGAATGCTTGTACTTTTGACTCCTTCGAACTTGTCTATCAGGGTTGCATTGCATCCCTTGGAGCCGAGGTCAGCCGACCTTGGAGAGTGAATGAATATGAAGCCATGGCTGTATATTAGCACTTGGTGTAGGTACTTGTGAAGAATATTGACGAGGGGACTATTTACAGTATCGCTCAGTATAAGGCATCTCTCGATTTTGAAGTGGATGCCAAGGTGAAGTGTCAGGTCATCATTGAGACCTATGGTGGAGATCTTTCTGCGAAGATATACGATATCAACCCTTTACTTGGTTTCAATGAAGCTGGCGACTTTTTCGGATTTGTATCCGCACACATAGTAGCGCTCTTTGGTGAGGATTCAACCCCTCCAATTTAAGGGAGACGTGCTCCTTCTTCGACTTTCTCAAGTAGGGTTGTGAATACTACTCCCTTGTTTAATGATGGCGGCGACGATGCTACCGCCCTTGATTAATGAACTGACTACCTTTATCACATTTGTAGATAGCCACCATTTCTATGCTTATCGTGCATCTTTGTGTGGAAACACTTCTTTTGGGACTTAGGCATATATGCCATCAGTCTATCTTTCGTATCATACCTCTTCAAGACATATGAAAATGTATGGTTATATAAACATGAGTAGGATATCACACCATTGTTATTATGGATGCCCCTACGCCTGCTAGGTTGTGTATGTTTACACTTCCTGTTGTATCCTCTTGTTCTTGAGGTTGTTAATGTCGTGGTTATTACCTGACGGCCTTAGCATTGTAATACGCATGTATCACGAATATGATATGCTTCCTTATTCTTAGGATGCTATCCATCTTGTCGTGCTGGTGTAGTGCCGGACTTGACGTTCATCACATTCATTACCAATGGTATAATATCAAGCTCACACATGCCCCTCTTGGTTGCTACCAAGGTATGGCGTTGTTTTGAGATGTTATCTATACTTGACGAATGATCACTTGCTTGTGGATGCCTCGACATAGCACTGTTTTCAAGACGCTACTTGCTCTGTGTTGACACGTTTTGTGACCACGTATCTGATGCCTCGAGACAGCGTTGTTAGCAAGATGCTACTTGCTTTATTTGTTGCGTGTTATCCACTTGCCCGATGCCTCAGGGTAGTGTTATGGCAAGACGTTACTTGCATAATTTGGTACATTTTAAGCCGCTTACTCAATGCCTTGAGATAACGTTATGGCGAGACGCAACTCGCGATTGCACTTTACCGCTTTACTTGATGATTCAAGATAGCGTTGAGGCAAGATGTTACTTGCTCGGTTTGGTACGTTTAAGCCGCTTTCTCAATGCCTTGAGATAGCGTTGTGGCAAGACGCTACTTGCTATCCTAACATGCTACTACAAATGCTAGTGCGTTTTCCGCCTCTTGACGTCCTAAGACAAGGCGTTGTGGCAAGCCGTTACTTGCTTGGTTTGGTACGTTTTATTCCGCATACTCGATGCCTCGGAGTAGCGTTGTGGCAAGGTGCTACTTGCAAATGTGTTTTTCCGCCCTTGGTAGTCCAAGATGTGGCGTTGGTGCAAGACGCTACTTGCGAGAATCTGATGTGTTTTTTCATTATATGACCACTACTTGTCTTGTCCGAAGCAAAGTCGCGACGGTATCGACTCCGCCGAGGTGGTGTATCCGTTGCTTGATGTCTTCAAGCTTACGTTGTGGCGAGACACGACTCGCATGATATTCAGCGTTTTGAGGCGTGTAGGCGTCGCCTTCTTATCATAAGGGTTGCCTCTTCATCGGTATAGCCAGCGGTTCGCTGAAACATAACTATCCGTGGTAGTGTCACTGCCGCTTAACGGGACTGGACGTGTGATATTCAAAATATCTCTTCAGAGTTAGCTCCTGAAGACTGGAGGCAAATCACATCACATAAGTGGCTGTGCCGCCGGTGTATCTGAGATGATACCTGGTTTTCACTTTCCAGGTACCTGTTGCTATCATATCATTTTGACTTTAGCGCTAAGGTATTGTGATCGTGATAATGGTCTCTGCCAGTCACACCACTTTGAATCAGTACCCTAAGGTACAGCGACCGCAAAATTGGTGTTGGTTCCAACTACGACGCCTTGAGTAGTTCCCTAAGGCAGAGCTATCATGGAATTGGTGATATTTCCAACCATGATGCTTGAATAACACTGCTGGGTGATCAGCCCAGAACAGTTTGGAGACTGTATATAACCTTGACGGACACTCCCGATGTTGCATAGATATCACTACTTGGTGTTTTCCCATAGTAGAGTGTATAAGAGATATGACTTTGTCTTCCCTTTATATAGTCTTTATAAATCAGAGGTCCCTTGATGGACTTGCTCTTATTCATAAGGTTGCCATTACTTGGTGATTTTTCCAAAGTAGGGTATGGGTTGCGCTAATAGGTCACGTCCGACCATTAGATAATTGGTATAGGTCAGAGGTCGTTGTATGACTTGCCTATCCATATAGTTGTGCCCGTACTTGGTGTTGTTCCCAAAGTAGGACGTGTATTATAACCTGCAAGTCTTTTGCAAACTCTTTGACATTGAATCAAGATGTTAGCTAAAACATACTATTTGATTATGCATCTTTATGTAGGACTATTTTGCCTACTATGTTGTCTATTTGGACTAGTTTATCAATGCGACTGGTCTGAACTATTCGATCCTTGAACTGGGTTCGATTAGTTCATTCCGTTCTCATTAGATTCAATTCGACAAGATCATACTATGTTAACTGGATCCTTGGTTCGCGTAGTCTGCTCTATTCGTATTGCTTTTCTCATAGGGGTGATATCCCTTACCTGGGTTTTCCCGTGGAAAAGTGCTTGTTACCTGGATATATTCCCAGTGTGAAGGTCGCCCAGTCAAGAGCACTTATTGTTGTCGCCAACCTTGGGCGGACCGTACAGAGGGTTCCCGATGTTGTTCCCTCTTTGTGCCTTCCTTATTAGAAGGCGTAGTGTCATGGGCTTATGTGGCCAAAAAGTGTCGTACACCCAACGTCTTTATCTATCTTCTTGGTGGAGTGCCGAGCATTTGTTCATGTGGCGCCCCCCTAATTGTTCGGTAGTCACACTGTGCTATCGTGGCCTATGGATGATAATCCACTTTGGCTTTCCTTGTTCGGTGCCCTTCGTGTCTTGGGCTCCCTATTCATAAGTTTGCTTGATTGTGCTTGCTTGCTTGAACATGATAGGTGTCTCTTGCGGCACCTTTTCTTTATTTATACTCGTTCATACTGATCATGATCACGTTTTGAGTAAACCCTTTCTTGGATGTACACTTGATGGGTTGAGGGGGTGGGTAATGGAGAATTCTCCCCTTTCATCATCGGAACCCGTTACTTCTATTGACCACTTGTAATAGTCAGTCTGGCGTAGTACCACCGAAGACTTCTTGCTCGGTGTCAGTTCCCATATATATTCTTCTACTATGCGAGTAGAATGTTGATTGTTATGTGTCGCTGCCTTCTCCACTTGACATGGGAGTTGGCACGCTGTGGTTGTTATTTCCTCATATGTGTGTCCAACGTGTCGAACGCTTCTCTTATTGAACCAAGCGGTGTTTGCTCTTGAGGAGGGCTTGTAACATGTTTTCCCTATTTTCCCCTCTTAACCGGCGATGCTTGTCGAGATCAATGTGTCTCATATTTTCCTTAGAGTATTCTCCAAGGCTCTTGTTATGAATAGGGGGTTGCCCCCGTTAGTTTCCATGGCTTGTCGCTCGGCCTTCTTGAGAGTTGTATTCACATTGTGTATGCACATAGTGATAAGGGTTGTTGGAATAATGGGGCTCTCCCCCTTCTTCCTTTGTAATAGTCGCCAGTCGGTCAGTGCTTGTTGCATGACGTCAATGGCAAGATTTTCTACCGGCGTCTGCTCTGTTAGGACCTCTATCCAAGATTTCCTTTCTTCCTTGTGAGATGGCGAATGAGTGCTCATAACCATCCAAGTGTGGTGAACTTGGTGGAGGTTTGCGCCTATCGTGACGGCGCGATCTCAAATCTTCACGTACCTATCTTGATAAACATGTCAATCATTGTAAATATAATTCGGAGTCCAAGGATCTCCGTCTTAGGATGATAATTCGAAAATGAGGACGTGATCATCTATTAGATGGCGTCCCCTCATAGGGAGTCCATTTGTGAAAGGATAAATGCAAGGATACTCATAAAGATACGTCTTCTATCATTGTTCCAGCCTCATTGGTGGTGATGTGTCCCTAATGGGTATGTTGATGTTCCAACCAACCTTACCTGTAGGGGGTCCCCTGGTATTAGGTATGTCGGACTCTTTCCTAGTATCGTCAATATCTGGACATGGGGGATGTCTGGTGGACTCCCTTCCCGCGTTATGATATGCTTCATGTCAAAACTAGTGATTCCCCTGTGTTATGACCAATAAATCGCTATGTGGAAACACTATGTTTTCCATATCCCTTTCTGAGAGCTTGATGATGGCGTCGCTCTTCTTCCCTTGCTAGCCATGGGGTCTTTGAAGAGTTCTTAATGGAAGTGTATTCCATTACCTGAGATGGGCTTACTAGGTGTAGTCACATCTCCTAGCTATTTTGTGAAATCATATAGATCCACTGGAGGCGTTTTCCCTTGAAGGTGGGCGTCGCCTATGTGATATGGTTTCCCCAATTTTTCGGAGGGATGTGCTCGCGGCTACCCATCTTATGCTAACAGGTAATCTCTTTGTTTTTGCGGGGAAGGCATGTTGTGACTTGGGTGGTGCCCCCCTTGTATATTGACGCCAGATGGCGTCCTCCGACGGACTTGGCACTAGGATACTTAGTGGAAGGTTGTAGTGAGGGGGTAGTCCTTTATGAACTTTATGGTAATTCTTCTACAGGATGTTGAGAGCGCTCAACTCATTTTTGGAAGTGACCCTTCCCTGTTAGTGATTCTTTCCCGGAGTCTTGGCCTTATATGTGCCCTTTGAAAATGCTCAATCTATTCCTCATGCATTCCTTTGAGGAGCTTAAGCGAACGGTAGTGCCGATCAAACATGTTCGGACCAGATAGTTCGCCGGCGGCGGTGTTTTGATCAGTGACGACGTTTGTGTTCGTCATTGACTTGTAGCTTTGGCGACGACTCTCTTGGTCGGCGGCGGCGTTTGATGGACTTTTCTAGTAGTCAACATGTATATATATATATTACGGTGCCCGAAGACATCCGGTAGGGTTATTCTTGGAAAACAAGATAGTATCGAGTATCAAGTATCTACCCCTTTCAGGGAGTTGAATTGTTATGTAGTTAAATTAAATATGGGAAGGATATGGGTGTGGGGGTATTGATACCCCCTGCCTCCTTGGTAATGTAACTATCCTCCTCCATTAGATTGTGTGTATTCCTTCCACTTGAGTAATATAAGGCCGCATCCTTGCCAAGGTGAACTATGTGAAGGTGTATCCTCCATACGCACTATGTGTGATCTTACCCCATTGCGCTTGTTCACTAGTCTCCCCATTGTAGTTGTGATGTAGTAAACTAGTGTGGGACTCCATGAGTTCCACTCTCAAAGCTTTGTCTTTCACACTGCCCCCCTGTCCCTGGGGGAGGTGTGCCGAGGGTTGTCTTGCGCGAAGGGTTGGAACCTGTCGCGTTGTATCCTGAGTAGGCGGTTGCCTTGTCGTGTTGTCGGGGCGGTGTCCCTCACTTTGAGCTCTCCTTGGGATGTCGGGGCCACTGGTGGTGGTCCGTTTCTTCTAGCTTTCAATGCCTAATAGTATGATATCAATTCATCTATGACTAACATGAATCCTTCTATTACTGGATGTTCAACTTGGGAGGACATCGGTTGTCCTGATGTGGCGTATGTATGCCTATTGAACATTGGCATGTCATTCGATGGGGCTGTGTTGCAAGCATCCTGAATGGTTGATCTTGTGGTGGCATGACATAAGAAAAATATTGAGGGGGTTTCCTATGGTAGCTCCTCCTTGAATGCGAAGTAGCATTAGTCTCAATGCTCTTACTCGGATGGCGTCGTGTCGACGATGAGACTATTCTTATTGTGGTACCCGCGTCAGAGGTACCTATTTGGCATTAGGAACTGGCGGTTCCTGCTTCAGCTCTTGAACAAGTGGTATCTCTTCAAGAGTGGGCGCTGGTGGCGCCTCCTGAGGGGCTGGTGTAGGCGGTTTCACTACCGGCCTCACTACCCTTGGTACCTTGTTACTTGGACGTAGTGGTGGTCTTGAATCCTCGGGAGGAGGTTCGTTACCCATATATCTGCTTGGTGTCTTTACTCACCTCCTGTACTGGACCCTCTGTGCATGGAAGTCGTGGCAGGCGTTTGGGTATCTTCTTAACGGCTTTTTGTTCGAATCACACAGACGGCGCCAATGTTGGAACTTGCTCATCCGAGGTCCGATCTTGGCGGCCTTACGTCAAGTCACGTTCCTCTGATCTTCGGGTTATGGTCGATCCAAATCCATGCCTGGCGGACCTGCACAAAGGGTAGTGCCAGAGAGGGGGGTGTCTCTGGCGAACCCTCTCCGATGCCAAAGTAAGGACATAATTTTAGAGAGATAAAGTAGAGAGAGGTCAGAGCTCCGGTGTCTCAATCCGAGCTTAAGTTGGAAATGAAGGACCTAGGCCCCTATTTATAGAATTTTGGATCCAGGCACCGGAGGGCCCCACATTTTTAGGTGGGGCTTGCACAGAGATAAGGAGAAATTAAATATACGCGGGTACCCCAGACAGTAGCGTCCGGGGGGTAGAGGGGTCGTAACGGGAGCGTCGGCCCCGTAGGACACTGGACGGGTCCGGAAACGTAGCGTCCGGACCCGTCCGGTTGCATGCAACCAGACTTGTCTGGTTGCTTTGCAACTGGACATGTCCGGTTACATTGCAACCAGACGAGGCCGGAAGCCCGATTGCTTTATAGCAACCGGTCAAGCCGTGTATGTTTTTCGAGACCAAGTGGACTTACCTCGAGATCGACGGGGCTACCGTGTTTAAGCCTTAGTGAGGTCCAATCGGGTGTATATCCATCAGGGTGGCCCTAGGAGAAGTTTATATCAGAATGGCAGCACCCGTAGCATATTTACACTAGCGAAGATTGAACCTCTAACCAAGAATAAAGCGTTGAATTGTTATACCATATTACATCGGTCGATAATAATTAATAAGTTGAACTCTGATCAAACTTGTTTTTTTTCTCGTCCGAACAAAGCAAGATGGTAAAAGTCGACATCCAACCAATCAATCTATTCTTGACGCGACTCAAACCCAACCGATGCGATCTTTTAACAAAGGTGAAATGAATGTGGAAAATGAAAATATGCATCCATCAACTAACTACTCATTGCCATGGTATACTAAGTTAGGCCTAGAGGGTAGGGTACACACATGATAGATGCCCCCCAAACTCCAATCCAATTATTACACATTTTTCACTTTAAGGTCATATTGTAATTATGCTTTTCATCTTCCCTTTTTTTTAATGTCCTGTTTGCTCTCATATCAATTAGATTTTAGGGTTTAGAACATAATTTCAGTCTCAGTCTCAAGTTTGTACCATATTGTTTTTAGATGTCTTAAATTTAAATTGTTACTAATAAGTATTTCAAATTTCAGTTTCGTTACTTTTTGGTTTTCAGTCCGTTTTTGTTATTAAATTTGACGAATTTTTGGTCAATAACTCAATAATTTCAACAAACAATAGCTTTTATTGAAAAGAAAAGAATAAAATAGAACGTATACTTCCCTTTAACCTATGTCAATTATTGTGTACATGTACAGTGAAATTGAAGAATTTATACTAATTTAAGGTTGAATTTAACTTAATTGGTATAAATATATACAAAAATTGAAGAAAAATCATACTCTAATCTATTAAATTTAACAGAAAAAACGGACGGAAAAAAAAAAACGAAAACAGAAATTGGAACACTAATAGCAGAAAAATGAAACATAAGATACCTACCTATTAGCAAACAATTTAAACGTACAACACCTAAAAACACTATAAAATAAATCGGGGACATATTCTTAACCCTAGATTTTATGTTTGAATGTGCAGTTTAATGTTATATTTGTATTTTAAAAAGACTCCGTGATTGTAATGTTATCATAATCGGATCTCACAGGTGGTCGAAATGAGCCAGACCGTGAACCAGAGATGACAGTGGTTCGGTTTCTCAAACTGAACAGAACCGAACCAGAGATAATCATCTGTGTTGTTTTTTTTTTTGGCCTAGACATCTATCTAGTTCGGGGGCTTTTTTTCAAATGCAAGCACCATATTTGTGACATTTTTTTTATATATATTTTTATTACTCTAAGGCAAATCCTATAAATAAATTGATAATATTAATATTATGATACAAATATGAGGTGTATTTAAAAAAATTTATACTTTTAAAGTTTTACCTATGTTACAATTAAATTCATCTTACTAGTAAAAAATACAAAAGTATAATGATTCACAATCATGGTAAAACAATTTGTTTAAAAAAAATTATGTCGTTAAATGACATGTGACTTACACGTGCCCAACTATCAGATGGACCAAAAGCCAACAAAGTTCAAACATTTGATACAAAAAATATAAAAAAAAGTATATATATATATATATCTTGTACTAAAAGCACATTTGGTCAAACATGTTGTATGAAAAATACCTTTAACCCTATATATTTCAAATAGCCGTACACATTGTATGAAAAATACATTTAACCTAATCACAGTTATAAATTTGCATCATATAACTTTTAGGTGTTCCGAGTTTAAATTATTACTAATAGGTGTCGATAACAACATGGTACAAACTTGAGATTGAATTAGATTTTTAACCATTATAACAAATTAATAAAAGAATTATATATATTATTTTAAAATATTTATTAATTTAAAGCAGTATTCCCCTACAATGTGCAACTGAATAACATTATAACCTAAATTTTATTACCAATACTAGTTTAAGTAAAATAATGCAGAATGTGCAAGTTGAGTTATGAATGAGTAATTAGAACATTTGAAGCTGAATAGTATACATACAATAACAAAAATAAGGGTAAGTATAATCAACTCATCGTCCAAAACCGAGCTCCGGTGCAGTACTCGCATGAATTAACAAGAAGAAAAAGTTGGATTTCTTTGGTTTATCGCCGTAAGAATCCCATTGCTTGGTAAACGTTGTCGAGAGTACGATCTGCTATTTCAGATGCTCTCTCTGCTCCTTCTGCCAGTACTCCATCTAGATAGGCTGGATCAGACGTTATTTCCTTGTACCGAACCTGCAACACCAAATTATCAATCAAAAAAACCCAAAAATTGTAATTGTCTGCAATGAGGTGGCAGAATGGATGATAAGATAAGCCCAGAATCAAATCAAATCCAATCCTTGAAAGGTGAAAGCTTTTAGTATTAAAGGTAACCTGGATAGGATGGAGGTGATCCACTAATGCCTCTGTTATTAGCGGCTTGAACAATCCCCAGTTAAGGTCTTGGCATTCCCGGGTCACTTCCTGTGATTAATTCATGTTCAAAGTACACATAAATTTTATATTTTTAAGTCAAAATTAAGAGTTTTAATCAAAATCAATACATGCTTACTTCTTTTGTTTTTCCAGAGACTAGTTGATATACTGAAAGAAGATTGTTGCATTCGGGTCTCTCAGGATTATCGAATTCCAAACTGTATATATATAGGCACCAGCAATTCAGGAAATGGTTTTCAGCCCTCAATCAATATCAAACAGAGGAACAACTCAAGATTATAAAAAATTATATGAAAAGCTCAAATATTTCAGATTACAAGGTTGAGGTGTGTACCCGGGAAACGAGTCAGTTTTGCAACGCTTGATCTTGTTCGCAATTTCCTATAAAGAGCAAGCAAGCAAGCCGCATTAGATTGAGCTTCAAAACTCTCACACATAAGTGTGTAAAAAAGTTTGGACTTTTGGACTTCCCACTTAAATACAACGATCATAAGTTTGATAAACTAACGTCACTCAGTAACTAAATGATTATTGAAGTTACTCGAATTGAAATATGTAGTGATTAAGCATTTCGTATGATAAAAATCCAGCAATGGAATGTGAAGAAACTTTATATAATTGTATTAATGAATTCTATTCCATTCCATAATGCAGTAAACTTGATTTTAAGCCATATGTTACGCTTAAACCTAAAGAGGATATCTGTTCTAGTTTTGTTTGCCAGTCTTATACAGTCTTGGAAAAACTACTTACATCTTTTGAGTCGAGAAGGTTGATCCGGGATTGATCTGAAGGTGCAGATTTCGACATCTGCATTATTCAAGACAATCAATAGATGTCAATAATACATAGCGGAAGTGTTGTAACATTTCAAAATACATTAAGAAAAGGGTTAATAACCTATAAAAGGTCTGAATTTTCAAAAGTTAATTTGGATGGTCTGAAATTTCAACTTTGTTGAACTTTGAATTTCCGTCCATTTTTAGGGTTAAATTTAACAGAATTGTGTGAAATGACACTTTAAACCTTTTTTTCCGGAGTTTTGGGCGGTCTTAGCGGTCACCGGCGGTGTTTTCCGGCGAAGAAGAATGCTTTTTTTTTTTTTGCTTTAAGGGGCATTTTCGTCTTTTCAGATCAACCATGTGAGGGACACACTTTGGTCGGAGTGCATTTTCGGGATTTACGTTTATTTCCGGTTACATGCCAAGCATGACGGAAACCTCTTATATCAACAAAATTGAAAATCCAGACCTTCCAAATTAACTTTTGAAAATTCAGACATCTCTGGTTAATATGGATCAAAATTCAGACCTTTCATAGATTATTAACCCTTAAGAAAACCCTAATATAATAATAAGGGTTAAAGGTACTTTTGGTGCCACATGTTTGACCTGTGTAGGTTTTTGGTGCCATATGTTTCATTTTGTAGGTTTTTGGTGCCATATGTTTGAGAGGTTGTATGTTTTTGGTATTTCCGTTAGTCAACAGTTAGTTTGACCGTTAAATACTTTTATTTTGTTCAATTTAGTCCTCAAATTTATATTTCTAATATTTAATATTTACAATTTAGTCCTTACTATTTGCTCAAGTCACCGTCCAAGGCCGCCGGCCACCACCCACCACCTCCAAGGCCGCCGACCGCCACGAAACGGGCCGGCCACCACCCCACGGCACTGGCCACCACCGCTTGGGGCCAAAAACCACCCCAATTGGTGGTGGCCGGCCCCAATTGGTGGTGGCCACCTCAATTGGGGCCGGCCACCACCAATTGTGGTGGTTTTCGGCCCCAAGCGGTGGTGGCCGGTGCCGTGGGGTGGTGGCCGGCCCGTTTCGTGGCGGTCGGCGGCCTTGGAGGTGGTGGGTGGTGGCCGGCGACCTTGGACGGTGACTTGAGCAAACAATAAGGACTAAATTGTAAATATTAAATTTTAGAAATATAAATTTGAGGACTAAATTGAACAAAATAAAAGTATTTAACGGTCAAACTAACTGTTGACTAACGGAAATACCAAAAACATACAACCTCTCAAACATATGACACCAAAAACCTACAAAACGAAACATATGACACCAAAAACCTACACAGGTCAAACATGTGGCACCAAAAGTACCTTTTCAATTAGAAGGTATAGAATTTACTGAGCATGTCAAAATAGAGAAATCCAAAATTCATTTAGAATTACTTTTAACTGTTATGATAGGCTCCTTGAAATTAATAATTTGTATGGGCGAAATTGTGCAAATGATGATGGGAAGCAAAATTGTGAGTCCAGTAACATAATCACTAGAAAGAGCCACCATGAGATTTACTACCATAATAGCTGCCCCATAGGCTAGCCATAATGAAACATGCATTAACATTTACATAACTAGGCTCACAACTTACTGGATTTCCATGTATATTTATGTCAAACGTGCTTCTTTCCAAGCATCGACTATAAAAATTGGGATTTCAATTGAACATACGTCAGAAATCAACCGTAAAACTATGGATAGAGTTGCCTAACCTTGGAAAGGCCATCAGTCAGGGACATTATCCGTGCTCCAGCTGGTGGAATAAGGGGTTCTGGTACCTATATTGAAAATTTGTATAAGATGCTTGCAAATATCTTAGCTGCTGCTCCAAAATTTAAAGAAAAGCTAGTAATGCACACCTTAAAGATTGACCCTCCTCTCCTGTGAAAAGAAATTAACAGGAAGAATGCAGTATGAAAAAACAGAGGGAAAATAAGAATTTAAAACTTTCTTCTTAAAGTAATGATGAAAGGACAACCTTACCCTCCTAATTTCTTCCATTTCCTTCCTCCGTACACTGAGTTAACACTCTTAGCTAGGTCCCGTGTCAACTCTACATGCTGCTTCTGGTCCTCACCCACTGGGACAAAGTCAGACTGCAAATGTTCAAATAGCAGTGCAACTCAACTTATATTTATGAATGAAGACTGTAATTGGTACGTAATGTGTTAAGGTTACAATCAACCATAAACAGTATCAACATGGAAGCAGCATAACTAAAATGACGAGAATGTGAATTATATTCCCTTTTGCTACCATAGTTTAGTAAAACAAAAGAATCAGCCAATACAGGAAGAAAAAAAAAAATCTTTCCTCCAAATCAAGGAAATAAGCTTGTTTTGGTACCTGGTATAGGAGAATGTCAGAAGCCATGAGAACTGGATAAGTTAGTAATGCTACCCCAACATTTTCATCGCCCTGTAGCGTAAAATTGCAGGAAATCAAACATCAACATGATAAATGAATGAAAAGAATCAGTGAATCCATACAGCTGAAATGCACCACCTTACGCGATTTCTCTTTGAATTGGATCATTTTATTAAGCCAACTAATTGGCGTGGCTGAACTTAGTAACCACATCAACTCTACATGGGCACGAACATGAGATTGCACAAAAACAGAAGCCTGCACGAGAGCTTACATAATCACAACCAAAATACAAATCACAGTCACAGAGACCTGATTTAAAAGGAAAATAAATACCTTTGAGGTGTCCACACCACATGCCAAGTAAATTGCTGCTGTATCCCTTGTTGCCTTAGCTAACTGTTGTGTGTCATATGAGACTGTGATCTATAAAAGACAAACTGGAAGATGTCAAGTGTAGCTCCATTCACCATAGCCATAGCCATAGAAGAAGTCCCTTGCTTCTAAAATTTTTGTTGTCTTATGTGAAAACTTACAGATACCTCTTTACTACAAATACTTTAAGAAAAACTATATATATGCGAAGGGGCCATAATAATACATTGACAAGGTGATTTTTGTGATGGTAAGAATGAAACTTGAAGTGCCAAAAAGTCTTTTCATTATCACAACAATGGCATGCTCTATTCATACAATATGAAAAGAAGGATAAGGGAATGCTACCAGCTAGGATATGATTGATAACTACACAACTTGGTTCAAAGTTACCATGAAGGTTACTAGGCTAGGGTAGTGATAAAGTTGAAAACACTATAAGACATACCAATAAGCACAAAATCGCAAACAAGTAAGATTTAGAAATTACTAAAGCTTCATCATAATACAATTTTTTAACTAAATAGTGATCATAATTCTCTTGGTGTGTGTTGTCCCCCTACTCCTCCCTCCCTCTCTCCCTGCTTTCTTTTTCATAGTTAAAGCATTACTAACTTAGACGTTTCATCTATTAAGAACACCTAAGAGAAGGATGAAAGAGGTATGGACGAAGGAAAATTTAGCAAACCAAAGCAACAATCAAGCCAAATGCTCATTTTATCAGTAAGTTCAGATAAACAGAAAATGTTAAATTGTTGCAACTGATTTTATACCTAATCCTAGTTTAGCAATCTCACCAACTAATCAGGTACAAACTACAATAACCAATAATACACATGCCACATGGGCAGGGACTTCAGCAAAGATAAGAGAAACCTAGATAAAAATGCAATAGAAATATCTATGAATGAATCTAGTTTTCGTGGTTGCATTCAGCCTTGTCATGCAAGCAAGAAAGAGAGAGAACTACAAACTCTTTCAAGACGAGGAGTCCTTACCGCATGTAGGTCAACAATGAAAAAGAGTGTTTCGTATGTATCCTGCAATAGTTAGACATACGTCAGGGTTGTAGTAAGCCAAAGATCAGTAACAGCAAAACTAATCAAGTGCGTTCAATGAAAAAATACAAATTCAATTAGTAAAATGACTTTGAATAATCTTATTGATCAACATCATTACATTTTTTCCTAAGCTGCCACTAAAGAAGTAACCATGTAAAACTAGAAGCCACTTCAGGTCAAATATATGGAATAAACTTTTCAATGAGCAAGCAGATTATGAGGCTTTTTGTGATTTTATGGGAGCTTCATCAAGATTTTATTGACCGCCTCATGTCCATAATTTTATGGGCTAGAATTCATATATCTTGCTGACTAGAACGAATCCATTCTCAAAGCAAACAATTCTTTTAACTAGAACTTTGAGAGAAAAAAAAAAAATCAAGATTTCTGAAGAATATTATTCAACAATTGCAATTACATCATCGACAATGCTAGACTAATAGAACTAGAAAAGAAGAGATAAGCTTGCAGATATTTACAGAATGGACTACATCATCAGACGAACCAAGACAGACGAATGGTCTCCACATTCATGATTCTGTCTGCCATCCATGTGGAAAGACTATATTGAATAAACTAACAAGAACTGATTTCAACATTCAACTGCATCTAAGTTAATTGATTCAAACACTGGGAGATAGTATGCTCAATAAAGTAAACCCCAAGTACCTGAAGCGAAATCCAGTTCTTTATGGCTCCAAGATAATTACCAAGGTGGACTGTTCCAGTGGGTTGAACCCCGGAAACTACTCTCTTCCTGCAATGTGGTGACTCATTTGGACTTCAGCATCGAGATAAACCAAACTATTACAATATCATCAAAACCAAGTTTTGATAAGTCAAACCTAATCAGTGAATATGCTTCGTCAATTCTAATTGATAAAAAAAACTTAAGCTTGATGGTTCAACAATCAGGTGTGTTCTTGTATCAACGATTTAACAAACAACACGCCCTGGAAAAACGAAAAACTCACCTGGTGGAGCTCGAAGAAGTCGGTTCGGAGTCTGAAATACTGCAATAACATTGGAAATTTTTCGAGCCAATTGGGTTCCGATGTAAGCTCGATTTTGGGAGCGGGAGAGATGGCCGCCGGAAGAATCTGTTGTTAGTAGCAGAAATTATTATTCAGCAAAAGTCCGAAGGCTCATAAACATATACATATACATACACTCAATTATAATAAAGACAATGCAGGATACCTTGCAGAATTCTGAGGGAGAGACAGGGAGCACCTCGCGGAGAAGCGAGACTGCGAGAGAATATGGAAGTGTGAGAGAAGGGAACGACCCATCTTCTTCTTGGTTCCGAGTTCTGAAGTGAATGAAGGTGCAGACAGAAGTGAAGGATCAGATGCAGCTAAGCTAACTAGCTAAGGGTGTGTTAACTGTTACGTGGGCGGGGCCGCCGGTTTATTTTTACTTTTCTTTTTAGGCCGCTAACCGCCGTTTTAGTTTTATGGAATCTTTTTGGTACATATTAACCACACACCCTAAGGGCACGTTTGATTGCCGGTATTGCGATATCCAAATGCCGGTATTAGCTAATACCGTGTTTGTGTCAACTTGGTATTGGTATTAGTTAATACTCAATTATAGAAGGAATTCGGTATTAATTAATACCATCTAAAAGTAAAGCATTAACTAATACCAATCTTCTAATTACCAATTTACCCTTGTAATATATGGCAAACTCTCACTGTTTACATCGTACCTTCGGGCCGGACCCCGTTTACATCGAAACTTCGGACACGGGTCGGGTCGAGTCATGTTCGGGCCGGGCTAGGCGGTTCGGGCCGGGCTGGGCGGTTCGGGCCGGGCTGGTCAGTTCGGGCCGGGCTGGTCGCTTCGGGCCGGACTGGTCGCTTCGGGCCGGGCTGGTCGCTTCGGGCCGGGCTGGGTGGTTCGGGCCGGGCTGGGTGGTTCGGGCCGGGCTGGTCAGTTCGGGCCGGGCTGGGTGGTTCGGGCCATGCAGGTCAATTCGAGTCGGGTTGTGCGGTTCGGGCCGGGCTGAGCAATTCGGACTGTTCGGGTCGGGTTGCTTTATGTTGCTTTGGTTTAGTTCGGGCTAGGCCCGACTATAACGGGCCGGGTCGGGCTAATCACTTTTTTCAATTGTTTTGTACTATTTTCTTTATATGTATACATATTTATACATTAGCAAAAATAGTTTTTACTATTTATACATAAATTTGATTTTTTTTATGAAAAATATTATTTTAAATAATTGAAGTTACTTTTTTTTGTTAAATTTTATCTTTGTTGAATTAATCATATGTAAAACATATCTTCATTGAAAATGCAAGTAAGGGTATTTAGGTCTTTTAGTCATTGTATTAGGATATCCTAATACAAAGTTCATTCAAACATTTTATTAGGATATCCTAATACATGGCTCAATCAAACATTGTATTAGCTAAGCATGTATTAGCTAATACCGGTATTAGGATATCGCAATACCGGCAATCAAACGTGCCCTAAACATTAGGGTGCAAATTTCGGTTTGAGGTAAAGAAAATCACGCATCTTTCTATCATGCTCCAAGAGCACATATTATTAATATTATGATGCAAATATTAGGTGTGGTTAAATTTTTTTTATATTTTTTCGTACTTAGTTTTACGTATGTTACAATTAAGTTCACTCTAATAATAAAAAAAACAAAAAGCATGGTACTTTTGGAGCATGGTAGAAAAATCCAAATCATTATCTGCGTGTGTTTCATTTATAGAATGGATTTTTTTTTACCACAACTTATAGAATGGAATTAGGAATAATGAAATCGCTATTATGATATTTAGTTGATTAATTATGCGGAATAAAAATTTATAATTTCTAATTTTGAGGGAATGCCTAATATCAGTCTATTATTTAGGATTGACTATTCCAACTTTGCTATAATTAAGAATAATAATAAAATAAAAAAAATACAATTTTAATCTTAACCTAATTAAATCTAATTAAAAGTATAGGTAAATCTAATTAAATAGTGATCATATTTTAATTTAATTAAGAATAATAATTTAACATTTTATTTTTACTTTACAATATGTTATATTAGTTATAGTGAATTTTACAATACATCAACAATGGTTTATAATCATTTTTAAAAATAAATAAATTTTTCATTTAATAATATATTATATGATTTTTTTATGTTTAATATTGTTAATTTGATTAATATAGATAGAAATTTGTATATTCTGTCAATTTAGACTTACTCCATTTATTTGCTTATAACATTCTATCAACCAAATATTAGATTTGGAATACTCATTCTCGATTTCTCATACAAAATAACATCATATTAATATTATGTATTTTATATTCTTATTCATATTCCTTATTCTACAAACCAAACACGATGTAAAGTATTTTTTTTTATTATAAGGTGAATGTCAAGACTCAAGAGTATAAACAAATTTAATTTAAAATTTAATTTTTAGAAGGAAAATAATTATGTTCTAATGCATGCATTGTCGACTTGTTCTGAGTGTGAGAACATAAATATACTCTAAAATTTTCTAAATATTACAATCCCTACCACTATGACTTCAGAACAAGTTGGAATTAGAAATCAGATCGTGTATCAAACTTCTTATAACAATTTGTTTCAATCCCTACCTCCCATTCTCTAGAGTAGCTCCGCCACTGCCCATCATTTTATCCGTCAATATCTCCGTGCAGACTATAAAATAAGAAAGAAAATTAATAATTCAAAAATAAAATAAGAGATAAAAACTGAAACAGGTATCATTAATTGAATGGACTTAGGGGCACCACTTCAAATACACGTATTGGAACCGAGCCAACGAATAATTTATCGGCAAATCGTGTGTTAATGTTCGTGTAAGTTAGATTATCGTACTAAATTTATCAAACACGGATGATAAGCTTATCGTGTTAGCGTTCATAAACACGAAGACGGCATACAGTTTTCGTGTTGTGTTAAGTTAGTTGTATGTTCATATGCGAGTTTTTAAAATAAATATCAAAATATGTGAAATTGAAGTAAAATAAATATATACATATATGTTAAATTTCACAATTCTTTAATGTAGAGTTGCCAATTTCGGAAAACGGAACATTATAATTCCAAGTTTTACAATCAAATTTAGAGTTTATGGTTTCAAATGAATATTATTGTGCCATGTGGCATAACTGCCAACTCCGAGTTTTAAAATGTACCATAAATATTTACGTTATTAAATAATATGTATAATATTAATATTTATAGATATATTTGTTTATTTTAATTTACTATAATATTATATACTATTAAATATAATAATTATAACATTTTTTATGATACATTTATTTACATTTTTTTTCATGTGAATACAACTGAACCGAAAAATATATCATATATATGTTACTTATTTACATACATTAGAGTATTCATAAATGATGGGTTCCGATGTAATCGTTAGCCCCGTTAACAGCCAATGGACGGCGAGTAGGTCCAGTGGGCCTCGTGAAAAGCCTGGAAGGCCCAGAGGCCCAGCACGAAGGGTCCCGACTTTAGCGGTCCCGATGAATGAGCTGAATGCTCCCGATAAGAAGCCTCTGAGTAGGCCCGATATGCCTTAGTAAAGGCCCCGATAATAAAGCCCCGCAGAGGCTGGACCTGTCCCGTAGATACTGAAGGTCCTGGGTGGTGATCTAGAATGAGACAACTCTGGAGTCCCCGACAGGAGTCGAGACTTGTGATCAGAGGATAAGACCGAGAAACCCGCCTACTAGATGAGAGTAGTGGGAAGACGGTTAAGATATAGATAATCTCCCCCGAGATACGCAGGGCGTGCACGAGATACGCGGAGGTATGGGTAAGATACGCGGAGCGTGGGGCGAGATATACGGAATCCTAGCCGAGATATACGGAATCGTGGCGAGATACACGGAATCGTGGGTAAAACTGCCAAGCGCAGTAACAGGTAACTGAGTAACCCCTCCTCCTATATAAAGGAGGAGGTTACCTCAGAAAATCGACTATGCTAATACGAACTTAGACTTTGCTTACCACCCATTGATCACCATACTCATTTAAGCATCGGAGAGGGATTCTGGGTCACCACCCAGGTTATCCCCTTTTGCAGGATTACGCGGAGCCCAGGAGTCCAAGCTTTCCGTCAAGGACGTAACGGAGCTTCGCCCGTGATCCAACATTGGCGCCGTCTGTGGGAAGCTTACGAAAAGTCAAGATAGCTTCTACCAGATCAATGGCCGGTGGTGGCAAGAAGAAGCAAGTTCAGGCTGGCGGTTCTCGTCCCGCAGGAACTATGAATTCCCCGTTGCCGGAACGCGTTGCTGAACAAGGTGAGAACCCTGCTCTCTCCCAGACAGGGGGGGCAAGGTGATGGCTATGAGGTCTCAGTCCGAGACGCTGAGACGAACAGGCAGGATGTCCCGCGTAGGGAGGAAGATGAGGCTCCCCCAAACCCGGTGGGCCATGGAAGAGAAGGAGTCCCGCGAAGGGAGGAAGGGTCGTCTTCGAACTCGGAGTTGGCCAAGGCAGTAGCGGAGGCTATGCCCATGTTCTTGGCCGCCATGGAGGCCTTGCTGGACAAAAGAGAGGCCGCCAGGAGGGCGGAGGAGTTGCCTCCGCGAGAAGAATTACCACCACCCCCGCCGAGGGTGGACCCGGAGGAACAGGAGGTTCCGCTCAGGAATAAGGGCAAGGAACCAGCACACCTGGAGAAGTTCGTGGTCGACGGCCCAGGACCAGTGCAGAACAGGACCATTCCCCTGAATGGCCCTATCACCCCCGATCAGGTGGTGAAGATCGTGAGCATCTGCATGGGTGATCAGAAGCAGATGACATCAGAACTGAGGGATCGGTCCAGCCATCCTTTCGTGCCGCGGCTGATCGATACCGTAGCCCCGCCTGGGCTAGGTATTCCGACCATCAAGGAGTACGATGGTGAGGGGGACCCAGTTCGCCATGTGCAGAGGCACGTCCAGGCCTGTATGGGACGAACATCGAACGATGATCTTATATGCTCATTGTTCCCGATAACCGTGGGAGAAAGGGCCATGACTTGGTTCTTCAGCCTTCCGCCAGGGAGCATCACGTGCTGGGCTGATATGCACGATCGCTTCATCAAGCAATATCAAGGTCGGAGACGCCTCCTGAAGAGCGTGAGGACTTTAACCCAGGTGGTGCAGAGGCCCGATGAATCGTTGGCATACTATTACCAATGGTTCACTGCTAGTGCTGCGGAGATTGACGAAGAAATCTCGGAGGGAGAGATGATTCGCACTTTCCTAAGGAATTTGAGCGCTCCGTACGGTTCCGACCTGATGCATAGCGTAGCCGCGAAGGCTGTGTGGAGCATGGAGGCCCTGCAGGCGAGGGTGAAACAGCAAATCGACGTCCAGGAGTCGAAGATTGCTGCTGGAGAACTCTATCCCCCGAAGTCGGGAAGAGGAAAGCCATCGTCCAGACTGTCGGATGATCGCAAAGGGAGCGACAAGTCGGAGGGAAGTAGGAACCGTGGTCGTCCCGATAAAAGAGAAGACAAGCGTCCTCCGAGGAAGGACAACCGAGAGGGTCGGGCTGTTCCCATCAATAGCTCGATGACCTCTGTATTAGCTGTGATGGACAGACAGGGTCTCGCTCGATACCCCCCGAGAAAAGAAGGCGAATTCCTAGGAGGCCGTCCTGACCGTTACTGTCGCTACCATCGAGCCAATGGTCACGACACTGAGAACTGTCGGGAGCTGAAGAAGGAGATTGAAAAGCTGATCCAGAAGGGAAAGCTGAAGGAGTTCGTCGGGAAGGGTCGGTGCCGATCCCGTTCCAGAAGTCGGTCGCGATCCCGTTCCAAGTCCCGCGACCGATCCCCGAAGAAGAAGAAGGTCGAGCATGAGGCCTCGGGTTCAGGTGCCCGCAAGGAGAGGCGCGGAACTATCAACGTCATCCATGGAGGAATGGCGGCGGGAGGAGATACCTCTGCCTCTCGGGAGAACTACGCTTCCCGCATATCTGCCGCGGTGGTGCTAGGCAAACGGTCCCGGTCGTGGACCCTGAAGGAAGAAATGGTAATTTCGTTCTCGAAGGAGGATCTAATAGGCGTGGAGAGCCCTCACGACGATGCCTTGGTCGTGACCCTGGACGTGGACAGATTCGAGATGAAGCGGATCCTGATAGACGGAGAGCTCCTCCGATATTCTTTTCATGGACGCACTGGAAGCCATGGGAAAGACGAAGAAGGACCTGACGCAAGTGGACTTCCCGATGGTGGGATTCTCTGGCTCCACTTCCTACCCGTTGGGAATGATTACCTTACCAGTAGAGTTTGGTAGTGGCTGGAAAATGGAGAGGCGAAACGTGGATTTCGTCGTCGTGGAGTCCGCGGGGGCATACAACGCGATCATCGGGAGGACCACCATCAACCCTCTCATGGCAGTCGCCTCGATGGTCCACCAGAAGATGAAGTTCCCGACTGACAATGGGGTCGGAGAGGTCAAGGGCGACCAGGTGGCATCGCGAAAATGCTATGTTAACGCCACCCGACGGAGAAGAAGGGAGGCCATGACTGTCCTTCAAACCGATACCGATCCTCGAGAGGAGTATGGGCGTCCCGCCCCCATGGAGGATTTGAAGGAAGTGGAGATCGATGGGCCTCAGAGGAAGGTGAAGATCGGCTCTGCTTTGTCGGAGGAAAGAGCCCGAGAGTTGATCGACCTCTTGAAGGAGTTTAAGGAGTTGTTTGCCTGGTCCCCGAGTGATATGCCAGGAATCAGCCCCGACGTGATAGTGCACGAGCTGAAGATAGACCCCGCAATCAAGCCTATCGCGCAGAGAAGGCGTCCGATGGGCGCGGACAAGAGGATCGCGATCCAGCAGGAGGTGGGCAGACTGCTCGATGCTGGATTCATCAAGGAACTCCGATTCCAGACTTGGGTGGCTAACCCAGTGCTGGTGCGAAAGAGTAACGGAAAGTGGCGGATGTGTGTCGACTTCCGCGACTTGAACAAAGCCTGTCCGAAGGACTGCTACCCGCTGCCGAGGATCGACCAGCTGGTGGATGCCACATCGGGACATGAGCTGCTGAGCTTCATGGATGCCTACTCCGGGTACAATCAGATCAAGATGGCGAAGGAGGATGCCCCTCACACAGCTTTTTACGCTGGCAGTGACGTCTACCATTACGACGTGATGCCCTTCGGATTGATCAATGCCGGAGCAACTTACCAGCGGATGGTGAACAAGTTGTTCGGGGACATGCTGGGAAAAATCATGGAGGCATATGTGGACGACATGCTGGTGAAGTCCCGACAAGCAGGAGACCATGTCCAGAATTTGGCGGCGGCATTTGAACGGATGAAGTTCCATCAGGTTCGGCTGAACCCCGACAAATGTGCTTTCGGGGTGAACTCGGGGAAGTTCCTAGGGTTCATGGTGAGCCAGAGAGGAATCGAGGTGAGCCCCGAGAAGCTGCGAGCAATCGAGGAGATGCAGTCCCCAAAGACTCATCGGGAGGTCCAGGTGCTGAATGGCCGGTTGGCCGCGATGAATCGCTTCCTATCCAAGGCGAGTGACCGAGCCATGCCATTTTTTGAGGTGCTGAGGGCCAACAAGAAGTTCGAATGGTCCGACAAGTGCGAGGAGGCGTTCCAGGCACTCAAGCAGCATCTCCGTACCCTTCCGCCGTTGGCGAAACCAGTTCCAGGCGAGCCGCTCTATCTCTATTTGGCTGTTTCTGATGTGGTTGTTAGTTCTGTTTTGATTAAAATTGTCAAGGGCAACCAAGTGTCGATCTATTATGTAAGCAAGGCGTTTGCCAAGTCTGAAATAAACTATCCCGCTATTGAGAAGTATCTCTTCGCGTTGATTATTGCCGCTCGAAAACTGCGACCTTACTTCCATGCCCATGAAGTCACGGTACTGACTAATCAGCCCCTGAAACACTTTTTGAACCGACCGGATGCGTCGGGGAGATTGGTAAAATGGGCCATCGAGTTGACGGAATTCCGCATTCATTTTGCTCCGAGGACCGCTATTAAGGGCCAGGCATTGGCAGATTTTATAGCTGAGTCTACGGCACCCGATCTGGAAGTAACGGGTCCCGCAGAGGGGGCAACCATGGAGGAAGTCCCGACAACAGAACAGCAGCCAGAACAGCCAAATGAGGAGAATACTTGGGAGATGTACACTGATGGTTCATCGAGTGTAGAAGGCTCGGGGGCAGGATTCGTATTGATACCGCCCGGTGGAGGCGAGCCCCTGCGATATGCCTTGGCGTTGACATTCAAAGCCACCAACAACGAAGCGGAGTATGAGGCTCTCATCACAGGCCTTAAGATTGCCAAGGGTACGGGGGTCGACCATTTAAAGGTGAAATGCGATGCTAGCTTGGTTGTAAATCAAGTCCAGGGGAACTATGAAGCTAAGAACCCGACAATGAAGAAATATTTGCACGAGGTGCAGACTTTGAAGGGAAGTTTCAAAAGCTTTGATATCGAGGCGATCCCGAGGGAAGAGAACGCGGAAGCAGATACCTTGAGCAAGTTTGCCCTGGGAGTGGCCCCCGAGGAGAATCGGAAGGTGTATTTCCTAGAGAAGGTGATTATCTCAAACATTGATCCGGCGGAGATCTGTGCTATTGAGACAGGATCGGAGGAGGAAGAGAAATCCACTTGGATGACCCCGATGGTTACGTACCTAACTACGGGGGTACTCCCCGACGACAAAGTGGCAGCTGTCAGGATACGGCGAATTGCGGACAACTATGCAATGGTGGACAACCAGTTGTACAAAAAAGGGTACGTAAAGCCTTTTCTAAAATGCGTAGCAGAGCCTGACGCAAATCGGATCCTGAGGGAGTTACATGAAGGAGTCGCGGCCTGCCATGAAGGAGCCCGATCTCTGGTAAGGAAGGCATTGAACCTAGGCTACTATTGGCCCTCGATGAACAAAGAAGCGACCGCGATGGTCCGATCCTGTGATGCATGCCAGAGGTATGCCCCAAATATCGTGGCTCCCGCCGCGGACCTAATGCCCATCAGGAGTGCATGGCCCTTCGCGCAATGGGGAATTGACTTGGTGGGACCACTCCCCAAGCGAGAGGTCAGTGCAAGTACTTACTTGTGGCTATCGACTACTTCTCAAAGTGGATAGAGGCTAAGGCATTGGCTAGAACGACGGGGCAGCAGGTCCTCAAGTTCCTTCAGACTCAGATCATATCCCGGTACGGGGTCCCGCGAGTGTTGATCAGCGAAAACGGCCCTCCGTTCAATGGGGCTCAGTTGAAGGAGTACCTGGAAGAATTAAACATTGAGCATTGGACTGCTTCAGTCCGCCACGCTCAGACCAATGGCCAGGTAGAGTCAGCCAACAAGATCGTGATGGATGGCTTGAAGAAGAGAGTCTATGCCTTGCAGGGCCATTGGATGGATGAGCTCGAGAATGTGCTATGGGCGGTGAGAACAACACCCAAGCAGTCAACAGGAGAAACTCCGTTTGGCCTGGTTTATGGCACGGAGGCAGTCGCTCCCGTGGAGATAGCGGTGGCGTCCCACCGCGCGAAATATTACGAGCCTTTGACAAATGAGGAAATGAGACGTCTGGACTTAGACCTACTCGAGGAGAAGAGATGGAAGGCTGATGAAGTCCAGGCCCGAATGCGTCTGGCAACGGCCCGATATTATAATCGGCGTGTCAGGTCCCGACAATTCTTCGTGGGAGAACTTGTCTGGCGGAGGAATGAGTTTGTTCATCAAGATCGAATCAACAAGCTGTCACCAAAATGGGAAGGACCTTACAAGATCGTAGGGATGCCAGTGCCCAATGCATACAAGTTAGAGGATCTCGAAGGCAAGACGTTGAAGCATTCCTTCAGTGGCGAACACTTGAAGAAGTATCATGTTTGATATTAAGCCGCCGTGAAGGGCGCAAATTGTCTATCAATAAGATCCGATGTAAGCCTATTTTGAGTTATTTATGAATAAAGAAATTGCCTTCCGATCAAACTACTTTCAAATTTATTCTAACTGTTAGTAAGACGTCCTGAGTGACGCGACAAAAGCCTTCCGAGGTACGATGAAAGCCCCGCAGGGGATGCGTAAGTCGTCTATATGACGCGGCCAAAAGCCTTAACGGGTACGGACAAAAGCCCTACGGGGTACACGTAAGTCGTCTATATGATGCAACCAAAAGCCTAGGTATGAAAAGACCCTGATGGGTCCGCGTAAGTCGTCTATATGATGCGGCCAAAAGCCTTAACGGGTATGAAAAAGCCTTAACAGGTCCGTGTAAGTCGTCTATATGATGCGACAAAAAGCCTTAACGGGTACGACTAAGCCGTCCAGTAGAGACGCAATGAAAGCCCTAAAGGGTGTGAAAATAGCCTTGAAAGGCAGGGACGAGAAACCTTAAGTGGTGAAGTCCCGATTGGACGAGAAACCTTAAATGGTGAAGTCCCAATTTTGGACAAGAAGCCTTAAGTGGTGAAGTCCCGATTTTGGACGAGAAGCCTTAAGTGGTGAAGTCCCGATTTTGGACGAGAAACCTTGAGTGGTGAGGTCCCGATTTTGGATGAGAAGCCTTAAGTGGTAAAGTCCCGAGTTAAACGTCGGAAGGACGTACGAAGTCATTTTAATGGCACATCGGAACGTTCTGAGTAACGACTTTAAAGCCGCTTTAGTTAAAGTGCAAATGAATATCGATGCCAAAACAGATGAAAAGAAAACTACTTATATAAGGGCCAGAAGGCCAAAGAGGTTCGATACAAGAGACAAAGAAGAAAGACAACAAGGACTAAAAGATGTAAGCATTAAGCTTGGTCCTTGTGGGAAGGTGGATCCTCAGCAGCATCGGAGGGAACGGAGTTCGGAGGGGCTTGGGCAGAAGGCTCCGCAGCTGGCGGAGTCGGGTCCACGGCAGCAGCCTCTTCACTCTCCGCGGGGAGGTTGAAGTACTTCTCCGCAACGGGGGCAAGAGTCTCGGACTTCGTGAAGTCAATGGAATCCGCGTAGGCTGTGTACAGTTCCTCGACGGCGTTGAACAAAACGTCATCCATCTCGGACTTGCAAAACTCCACAGCAGCCACCTTGAATTCTTCAGAGTCCCGATACTCCTCGAGGCCCCGCTGGCGGCCCTCCTCGAAGCCCCGCTGGTGGCCCTCCTCGAGGCCCTGAGCCTTTGCCTCAGCCAGCTTGGCAGAGAACTCAGCCCTCTCCGCCTCAAACTTCGCCTTGGCCTCCGCGAGGAGATCCGCGAAGACGTTTTTCTCATGAATGAGCTGCTTCTTCTCCTCCTCATTCCGCTGCTGGTCCGCCTGGACCATCTTCCGCTCCCGACGCATGACAGCCTCATGATCGTGAACCTTCTTGAGCAGGTTGGAGGACAAATCATCGAGGAGAGCCTTCTCCTTGGCCATCTTGTTCTTGGCCGCTACAGCCTCGTCGAGTTCTACCTGAAGCTTGGCTAAAGCATCAGGGTTCGATTGGGCCTCCGCCGCCTCCAAAGCACCCTTCAGGGCCAGGATAAGGCCGAAGCAGCGCTGTTGGTTCGCGGTGTCCTAAAAGAAGGAAGGGAAAAGATCAAGACATAAGCAATCAAAGATAAGGGTAATGAAGAAAACGAAACAAGGATAGAAGTTTCACCTCCATCCGACGAATGGCCATGTCGCGGATCTCCTCCTCAAGGTCCTCCCGCGCAAAGGACAGGGGCCGCCTCAAGGCTGGAGGAACGCACCCCGCCAGCAGATGCAGGGCCAGCCCAGGATCAAGCTCTCCCCGTCGAAGTGGAACCCCTCGGAGGGACTCGATCGGGTTCCAAGGCATCATCCCCTCATCGGGGGTGAAAACCTTGTAAAGGTTTTCATCCACCGGGAGAGGGGGGATGACCCCGGAACTTTCAGCAGGAGGAGCCACCTCCGCTGGCAGCTCAGGAGTTGGAGTGCGAAGAACAGGAGGAGGACTCTGGGACACGTCCCTAACAGCGGGCCTCACGTTCCTGGACCCCGACCTGCCGCGAGGAAGCAGGCCCCCCTCTTCACGCTCCTCGACAGAAGGAGAAGCTTCCAAATCGGTCACCTGGCGGAACTGAGCTCCCGCCGGGGTGTCCTCCAGCATCTGTTCTTGCGGAGCTGCAGTCTCCACCGGAACAATAGCCTCCGTTGGGGCAGGAGTCTCCAAGGGACCTGCGGTGGCGGGACGGATAAAGTTAGGAAGAGTACCTTCAGGGCACCAGATGATTTGACGATCGAAATGTCTATTCTTCCCAAGGACGTTGTAATATCCTGCCTCAAGAACGTGGGGAATTTCTCCTCGAAAGATGTACTTGATCTCTTGAACCCGTGTTTTCCGATCAGCGGGGATAAACTCCTTGGGGATTAATTTTTTATATTGATTAATTGCACGACGAACGCGCTTACCTTCCTCAATGGTGGTGGCCCCGAAGGCCCGATCTATCTCCTCCCGCCTGGCCTTCTTGGCCCCGACCTGCTCGTCGGTAGGAGGAGCAGCAGATAATGGAGTGGAGGAGGAAGCACCCTTCTTCACCAGCTTGCGCTTCCGCCGGGAGCCACTCTGGACGGCATCAGTCTCGCCCTGCTTCAGAATGAGATGAGTCAACAGAGAAGCCTTCTTGGCTGCAAAGGTAAAAATAAAATAGTTAGAAATATTACCCAGATGACTAAATCTTTGGAAACAGAGTCAAGGAGTCGGACTCCGATAGTTATCAGGTTCTTCTCCTGGAGCCTGTTAGCATCAAGGGGTATGAAGTTGTCTCCCCAGCGGTAGAGTTGAACCATCTGGAGGGTGTTGAGGTCATCTACAGTGTAGTCCTGGAGCTTGGGGGCAGGGTCCGCCACGACCTCCCATCGGGGCCATGGAACAGAGCTGTGCTGGACGAAGAAGTAGTACTTCTTCCATCCGCTGTTGTCGGACCCAGAGTCACGAATCAGCACCCGATCTTTGTGGAACTTCCAAGTTTCACTATCCCAGCCGAAACGTGAAAGTTGCTCCTTTGTCCACTTGGGGAGTCGGGGGGAGAAGGAGCAGACACCGGCTTTGTTGCACTTCATGCCGTAGAAAGTGCGAAACAGCAGAAGACTGTACGTCCATTGCTGGCGGTGACACAAGAGCTGGAAGGCGTTCCACACGCGGATGGCGTGTGGAGAGAAGGTACAGGGATGCGTTTTGTAGAAATTGCACATCTCCACCATATTTCCGCAGAAGGGGAACCGAATCCCCGCGCTTATTTGTCCAGCGGAGACGAATACCTCCCCTGCCCGAGGAGGCGTAATAATGTGCTTCCTTCTAACAGCAGCTTGGGACTCATATGGAAAACGAGGTTCCCAATCAGAGGTGATACACCCCTCCCTAAGGGCAACCTCATATGTAGCCTCCGAGATCTCATTGACAGCGAACTCGAAGGTGAAGGGAGTCCTAGCCTCAGAACTAGCTTCGTCTAAAACGGTCGCAAGCAAAAGGATTTGAGAAAAGAAGAAAAAACAGCAGGCAAATCACGAAAACGTAGAAAGGAATTCTTACCAGACATGATCGGTGGTTGAAGAAGGAAGGTCGGAAAGGTTGAAGGCCTTGGATCACTTGAATACCAGGAGGAGCTTGAGGAGGAAGCTTCGAATGCAAAGATGGCTGAAAGCGAGAGAGTGCAGAAGAAGTAAATAAGACCAGGGTTTTACCTTTTATAGGCAGAAGGATGATTGAAGGGATGTAATCGTGACCGTCGAAGACGAAACGACTCGATCACAACCATTGAGATTATGGAGACGGTACGGAGGAAACAGCTGGATGGGCTTGATCTGCACCGTTGAAGAGGAAACGACACGATCTTAATTGACGAGATTATAGGCACGGAAGGGACGTGTATGACGTCACAGTTGCTTTTGCAGAAAACAGCAGTCACGCTGGTTTAGACGTCGCTTCTTTATCCCTAGGCATTTAATGCTACAGTAACCGAGGAGTCTCCTCGGATTAAGCAACTGCCCATGGGGCCTGGTGGGCCCAAAACAATCATGAGTAAGAGACTCTGTTATGTAACGATCACATGCAAGGCAAAAACCTCCGACAGTGGTATCAGAGGGTGGAAATAAAAGCCTTCGACAAAGAGGCATCAAGGAATGTGAAAATCCCCGACGGTGGTATCGGGAGGTGCGAAGACAAAGGCCTCCGACGGTGGTATCGGAAGGCATGAAAGCGAGAACCTTCGACAAAAGAGGTCAAGAGATCTGAACTGAAAGACATGACGAACTAAAAGTCCCCCATGTCTTGGGGGCAAATGATGGGTTCCGATGTAATCGTTAGCCCTTTTAACAGCCAATGGACGACGAGTAGGTCCAGTGGGCCTCGTGAAAAGCCTGGAAGGCCCAGAGGCCCAGCACGAAGGGTCCCGACTTTAGCGGTCCCGATGAATGAGCTGAATGCTCCCGATAAGAAGCCTCTGAGTAGGCCCCGATATGCCTTAGTAAAGGCCCCGATAATAAATCCCCGCAGAGGCTGGACCTGTCCCGTAGATACTGAAGGTCCTGGGTGGTGATCTAGAATGAGACAACTCTGGAGTCCCCGACAGGAGTCGAGACTTGTGATCAGAGGATAAGACCGAGAAACCCGCCTACTAGATGAGAGTAGTGGGAAGACGGTTAAGATATAGATAATCTCCCCCGAGATACGCAGGGCGTGCCCGAGATACGCGGAGGTATGGGTAAGATACGCGGAGCGTGGGGCGAGATATACGGAATCCTAGTCGAGATATACGGAATCGTGGCGAGATACACGGAATCGTGGGTAAAACTGCCAAGCGCAGTAACAGGTAACTGAGTAACCCCTCCTCCTATATAAAGGAGGAGGTTACCTCAGAAAATCGACTATGCTAATACGAACTTAGACTTTGCTTACCACCCATTGATCACCATACTCATTTAAGCATCGAAGAGGGATTCTGGGTCACCACCCAGGTCATCCCCTTTTGCAGGATTACGCGGAGCCCAGGAGTCCAAGCTTTACGTCAAGGACGTAACGGAGCTTCGCCCGTGATCCAACAATAAAAAGAAAAATAATAAGGAAGTAGTTTTTATTTTAAATATTCATTTTAAGGATGAAATTTTGCAAAAAGATGAGTGAGTAATGTAACTTATCAAAGACTATTTTAAAAAAATGTCTTTTGGCAAAAGAAATTTATAAATAAATAAATGTAAGTGGCAGTGTTGACAATAATGAACTCATTTGGCTAATTATTGTCCAAACTCTTACATTTATATTTAAGCATATCATACATTCATACAATTAGCAAATGTACCATATTCATCAACTTAACACTAACAAAAGCCTTGTATAGTCGAGAAGCTGGTTTCCTTTGGCCAATATAGTCATGTTTCCTCAGGAAATAAAATAAGTTACACAACTAAGAGCATCCACAGTGGTTTTACATAAATTGTATTCTTTAAAGTTGTCACGTAGACATTTATGTACACTTAATACGTAAATTTAAGACACACGTAAAAAATATTTTCTCTACAATCGTATTACTTAAACATATTCCTTAAATATATTTTATTATTAAATTTTCTAACAACCACTAATAAGATATTAGCATTAATTATAAAATGAATTAATATATAATAAAAAATTGGTTACGTAATACATAGTGCATTACTTATATTTAAGGAATGTTTTATGTAAAAATATAAATTTACGTGTGGGTCCCATCTTTAAGCATCTTTAAGGAATGATACGTAAAACCACTGTAAATAGTTTTTGTTGCTTTACTTAAATAAACATGTAAGACCCACGTTTACGTAATCTTTACGTAATACCACTGTGAAGACCCACGTTTACGTAATCTTTACGTAATACCACTGTGGATGCTCTAAAGGAGTGAAATAAAGTTAAGAAATTGTAATTCGTTCTAAATTCTAAATTCTAATGGCCCCTGTTTCATCCGAGTCGGAGTCAAACATTTTCGGACCAAAGCTTTGCTTTCTGTCGCAGATTTCAAGTTCGATCAGAGGAGAGTGGAACTGGACATGCCATGGTCTTTTGAATCAATAGCGACTCCATAGCTCGTTTCTAAGTCGCCTGCTTGGCTCCTGTTCTGCTCGAGCTCCATCTTTGCGTCGCTTCCTCCCACCGCCTTGATCCCGTTTAGTAAGACCCCGATCTTTCTTCTTGTTTGCCTATCTGGCAGGATTAGCTCTAGCTCTCTAATTGAATGCTTGTTGATCACTTCTGTTGACATATGTCGTTCATATGAAGTGTTTCAGTGTCGTTACGGCGTTAGACATAGATGAATGGTTATGTTGTATTGGATGTGAATCTCGCCCTCCTAGTATTTGATGAAATGCCTATGTGAGCTCTAGCTTAAAAGAGTGAAGTTCTAGTTGGTAAAACCGCTTTGGTGAAACGATCGGGTGGGTTTTGGTTCAAAATAGTAGAACTTTGATTCCACAGCCCACTTTGAGACGTCCACCCTACAATTTTGTTGGCTCACTGATTTACATCTTGGAGTAAAATCTTGACATGTTGAATCTGTATAGTTATCTTAAAATCATTCTGATATGAGCCCGAAACTCAGATCTCCTTTGTAAGAGAACATGAACCAGAAAGTGCTGAAAGTTGTACATTGATATTTCATTAATAAAGATGCCCTATATATAGGTATAGGTAGGTTGTATATTGATATTTCATTAATAAAGATGCCCTATATATAGGTATAGGCAGATATTGATAAACTAAGATATGGATCAACTAAGATGTTGTGAATGTTTGTATCACATTTGTTGAGAGAGATTTTTATTATAGACTGATATGCTGTAAAACTTGGAATATTTCTGGTCATCAGTTAACAGTTGGGTACACAAGAAAAATGCAGCAGCAAGAGAACCCTGATAATGCTCTTGAGAATCGACCTGGCATCCTCATGGTCGGATCCTCCAATGTTGGGAAACGAACTCTTCTCTCTCGTTAGTTCTCTTCCCTCTCTTCTTCTAGTTTATAGCTAAAATCAAGCAAAACGTTTAAGTGCCTCAGAAGTTCAGTTGTTTTTTTTTTCTATATGCTTCTGTGTGTCTGCTAACTGAGAGATGATACTTTAGCTGCTAAATTTTAGATTTTGTTATCTATGTGCTTTATTTGATCCCAAGTCGTTTATGTTGGCCAAAAAAAGTTGTTTATGTTGTTAGTTTACCATTTCTTATGTTAATGTCCTTTAGGCAATGTTGGAGTTCTTCCTGTAAGAACTAACATGGTATTAGATTGGACAACTTTTTCATTGAGAAATTTACACTTGTCTAAATTTCTTGTGGCCATAGGTTTGCTGTCAGTGGATTTTGAAGATGATCCTGAAGATGATCCAAGTTCATCGTCCAATGTAATGGTTCATGGGTACGTACCTCTTCAGAATCACCCAATTTGTATACAATGTTTACTTCTTCATCAGGTTCTTGTTTGTTCATATAGGTGGACAATCAATACCAAGTACTACACAGCTGATGTTTCTTTATGCATGGCTCATCTTCAGGACGGTTTTGACATTGGCTCCATGCGCATACTGGATAGACTGGAAGCCTTGGTGATGGTTTTCGATGTCAATAACGTGAGATTTCTTTAAAAAGAATCAAACAATAATCTTTACTTTCATGTCAATTTCTGTTAGTAGTTATATTTGGATTTTGATTACATGTTTCCCTTTTGTGTAGCTGTCATCACTTACAGCACTTCAGGAGTGGGTGTCCAGCAATGACATTCAGAATTTTGAGATAACCTTATGCATTGGGAACAAAGTAGACCTCCTCCCTGGTCACCCAGTCCATGCTGAATACAGAAGGCGCATACAGAAGCTTGGTGCTGATAGTGATGATCTTTACATTGAACTTACTGAATGTGGAATTTCTGAGTATGAAGGAAGTAGCTTACTGGGTGATGAAAAACCATCCTGGGAGATTAGAAATTCTTGTTTAGAGTGGTGTAACATGCATAACATTGAATATGTCGAAGCTTGTGCCTCCAATGCTGATTTTGACAAATGTAAGCCACCAATTTCTACTTTTATCCCAAGATCTTCATAATATTTTCTTCTATTATATAAGTTGGTACTTGGTATACTTGGTAACGATTAAGGATACAAATCCATATTTTGCTTCTTACTTTACTCAGGTTTATCGGTTAATGGTGATTTACAAGGAACAGAGCGTCTTTTTGGTGCGCTATCTGCTCATATGTGGCCTGGGATGATCTTGAAATCAGGAGATAAGATAACCGAACCATCATTACCTGAAAATCAAGGTTTGTTGAACATTGACCTTCACTCAGGTTATTGACATTTATATAATGTTGCTGAATGTGATGATTTTGCCATATCTGCAGCATCGTCAGAAGAAGATTCTGATTATGAGTTTGAATATGAAGTTTTATCAGCTGGGTCAGCAGATCAATGGGGCGATACAGATGAGGGATGGGTATCAGCAGCTGGCCCTTCAACGAGCTCAGATGTTGCAAAATCGGGTGCTGAAAGTAGTTCTACTTCAGATCATCAAAATGATGAACAATCCGTGAAAATGGAGAACACTTCAGATAGAGAAGTGAGTCGTGATGCCGAGTTTGCAGCAGAACCGGACGAGACAGAGTCCGAGAAGTTGGGTGAAAGTTTCAAGTTTGAAGATTTGGAGCAGGTGATGTCGGAGATAGGTAATATCCGGGACAGCTTGCGGTTGATGCCCGATTTCCAGAGAAGAGAGATGGCAGCAAATTTGGCCATGAAAATGGCTGACATGTTTGGTGGTGGTGGCAGCAGTGATGAAGGAGAGTAAATGATGAGCATGAGCTTGGACGATGGATGATTTTCTATTTAGTTTGTGGCTGTGTTCTAAATTGAAACATCAATAGATACACTATGTTTGAACGATGCACCTCAGGTGTAAATTTTTGCAAACTAATTAAAAATTAAGGTTAAGAACCTATTCACCCATGTTGCAATTTATTGTCTTATGATTAAAATGTTAATATGGACAATCTTCGGTTTCATTTTAGTTGTTTTTTCGTGTGATTACTTTAGATAAGTCAATCTCACTGTAAATTCGAGACATTTAATCACAAGATGAATGAAACCTGAGAATGTAAATAGGTTCTTAACCTTAATAATTATAAACAAGTCGAAAATTAAAATAGAACGAGAATAAGTTTGAAAATGATTAAAGCACTTGTGATATTTATAATATATATATGTATACTAGAAAAATTTACGAACTTGCCGTCCTAACATCACCCAAATGGAAAAATACCCTCGTAAAGAGGGCATTTATGAAAATATCATCCTAAAGAGGACATTTATGAAAACGTCCTCTTAAAAATGAGATTTATGAAAATGCCTCGTTGCGCCGATGAAATCAAATAATATATATATAATAATAATAATAACAATAATAATAAAAATAATAATAAAAGAATGTGAAACTTTATTTTAAAAAAATTACCAAAAAAATTTGATGATAATTACAGTTATAATAATAAAAGAACACTAAAATATTTATGAAGAATAAATTTTTAAAAGGTTTTTTTAAAAAAAATGAAATGTAATATATATATATATATATATATATATTGCCAAGAAATGATATATATATATATAAAGCAATATGTTATTGTGTTTAGGCCAAAAGCAATTTTGCAATTAACCATTTTTTTTGCCACTTAATTAACTTTATTTTTTGACCTGGGTCTTTCTACTATACTCCACAAACACCATGATTGTGGTATTTTTTTTTTTTACATTTTTTTATTATTCTAAATGTGAACCTTATATGAAAATTGATATTATTAATAGTATGATACAAATATTATGTGTACTTAAAAAAAAATCATACTTTTAAAGTTTTACATATGTTACAATTAAGTCCACCCTAGTAGTAAAAAAAACACAAACATGATGCTCCAAAAGTATGGTAGAAAATCTCTCGTCTCCTTCCATCTGGGTGAACTGCATCAGACGGAAGTACCTTAATTCTTCTTCTTTCTTCCAAGCGGTACCACAAAGTTCACATTCTGTGGTTTGACGAGGATTTCTACGACTACAGTTGATCTTACTTGGGGCCAAATGGCATGCTAGTTTTGGTTCCCAAATCAACTTCTGGACCTAACCGTGAGTTCCGAATATTGGGCCTCTTTTCCAATGGACTCCAAGGCAGGCTACTTCAACCATGGAATAACATTTCACAATTTATTCACCACGATATTCAACAATGGAATAGGAACGCGCTCCAAACGATTTTACCATCTTTCCTAGTCAATTCCATCACCTCAATCTGAATGTCGTTGTATCCAATAACTGACACTCTTGTGTGGTCTCATCATAAGTCAGGATCCTATACGGTGAAATCCGAATAAAACCTGCTACACTATCTAGACCAATAAAGAAAATTCGGGGTATAACCTTCTGGAAGAAATTTTGGAACACTCAATTCCTTCTGAAAGTATAGTTGTTTATAGGTAAAGGATGCCACAATGGCCTACCTCTAGGCCTCCCTTTACATAGACGTATCCCGTCAATTGATCCATATTGCCTGCTTTGCCGTTCTAATCCAGAATCCCGAGACCATCTTATGTGGTCGTGTCCTTTAGACTCACAAATTTTGTTTGCATCCATTTTTGGGATTAGAACAGATATAAGCCCTACTTCTCAGTTTTTGAATGGTTGGATGCAGAACGCACTAACTGCCCTCAGAAACAGTGGCCTGATTCAGAGTTGTTGATATTTAAGTGTTTTATATTGTGGAGTATATGTCTGGAGATGAATGCTTTAGTCTTTCAGTCCAAACTTCCATCTCCAGAATCCGTGTTGGAAACTTTTGCTCGTATTTATAAGGATAACATTGTTACCATTGTTGTACTTCCAGGAACAGGAAGTCCACATCGGGCGGAGCCCGAGCGGCCATTGACTCTTAGTGCTGCTATTCCAGCGGGTGGACCTTTTTTTTGCTAATAGACGGTGCCATTTGTAAACGCTCTACTAAAGTTAACGATGGCGCCCTCTTAGGGTCCTCTCCTTCTTCCATTGCAGGCTCTATCTCTTCCTTTTGCGAATCTGATCCTCTTTTAGCAGAGACGACCGCATGCAGAACAGGTCTCTTTTGGCCACAACACATGCCCATGAAATTCCGAACCTTCAAATCTTGGCACGTTCGCTCCTGTTGGTCAAAACTTTGAACCCCTTATCTCTAGTAGGAGTTTTGGAAGATGTTAAGTTTTTGTTAAAATAGAACCCTTCATTTTCTTTACTTCACGTGTGTCGTACTGTTATTAGTCTGGCCCACTCTAAGTAGGGAGTTGCCTTTCGTATGTCTGGAACTTAGGATTTTGCCTCAATTCCAACATGCTAAGGGTTGCTCTTCCGTAATAGGTCTATTAAGGGGCTCATTGGTTGTTTGTAGTTTGATCTTTGTAATTTAGTTGTTTGTTGTTTGAATGAATGGAATTTCTTAAAAAAAAAAAACTTGCTTTCTGTCGCAGATTTCAAGTTCGATCAAAGGAGAGTGGAAAATGACTTGTCATAGTCTTTTGAAGCAATCACAACTACATAGCTCGGTTCTAATAAGTCTTCTACTTTGCTCATGTTCAGCTGGAGCTCTATCTTGCGTTGGTTCCTCGTACCGCGTTGATCCCGTTTAGTAATATTTGGAAACTTGAAGTCTTCAAGTTTGATGGGGAGTTTTGAGGTCTTTGAGGACCACTTTTGCAAGCCTGGAGACTTTAGGAGTTGTTGTTGTTATTTGTTTTGTTGGACTTTGTTGTTATTACAGATTTGTAATGTGTTTATTTGTTTGGGCCTCTTTTGTGGTGTTCCTTCTTTTCTGTGGACCATTTTGTAATTTGGCCTTTTTTCTGGTCACTTAAATAGTTTCTAGGGTTGAAGTGGAGAGAGACCAAGTAAAGGAACTCTCCCTGAGAAGCTTCAATTGCTGCGTTTTTCCTCTGCTAGGGTTTCTGTTCTTGAGAGCATTTCATCTTCTCTTCTTCAAGATTTGTCATCTTATCATGGTATCAGAGCGGAAACAGGCATGATTCATCGCCTTGTTCACGTTCCTGATCTCCCGTGGCTTCCACGCTTCAGTTTTTCTGTTACGGCTTGGATCGCAATTCGCGAACCGCGATTCGTTCTTGTTGTCCTCTCACGCTTCGATCCACTCAAATTCCTCTCATCATTGCCTACCATGAATGGAAGCATCTCAGAAACAACGAAGGATGACAAGAACACCTCTGACGTTTCGAAGTCTTCAACCGGTAAGGCGGTGATGATTGATTCCTCCAATTATCCTGAGGTACATGCGCACCACTCTTTGTATCTGCATCCCTCCGATAATGCTAGTCTAAGCTTTGTTGCCACGAAATTGCCTCTTCTGATGATTATCCTATGTGGAATCATGCTATGTTCATTGCTTTGCATGGGAAAAATAGTTGATGGAAATTTTACTCGTGATAAGTTTGATGCTTCTTTACATGATCTGTGGGATAGATGTGACATGGTTGTGTTTGGCTGGATTCTCAACTCTGTTTCTCGTGATGTGGCTATTAGTACCATGTATCAACCTAGCTCCTATCTTGCATGGAATGATCTAAAAACTAGGTTTGATAAGAATAATGGTTCTCATACTTATCAGTTACATAGAGATATTGTTCTTTCCAATTCCAAACAAGGTCTCGATGATGTCACTACCTATTTCACCAAATTGAAATTTCTCTGGGCTGAATTTGATTCTATTTGTGCCTTACCTTTCATTCTTGGGGAAGCTTTTCAAAAACACCTCAGCCATAGATAAAACCAACGTCTCTTTAGTTTTCTTATGGGATTGAATGAAAGATTCTCTGCAGTTAGAAGCCAACAGTTATAGTCTGCTTATTCAGGAAGAAAGCCAATGATTGGTCTCCTCTGATATTTCTGTGACCTCCAATCCTATCTCTAGTAATGTTGGGATTAATGGTGATAAGCCCAAACGTTTTCTGAACCCTAACCTGGAATGTGACTTTTGTCACAAGAAAGAGCATTTGACTGAGAGGTGTTATGCAAAAGGTTGTGAGTATTGTAAGAGAAAAGGGCACTGTATGTACAACTGTTTAAAATATAGAGATTTTAAATTGGGAAAAATACATGTTTCAAAAGGGAATGTTGCCTCCTCTG
Source organism: Clarkia xantiana subsp. parviflora (assembly GCA_036873135.1). Taxonomy (NCBI): domain Eukaryota; kingdom Viridiplantae; phylum Streptophyta; class Magnoliopsida; order Myrtales; family Onagraceae; genus Clarkia; species Clarkia xantiana. Next base: position 9,628,348 of record JAPTYO010000011.1, read on the forward strand.
GTATTGGTAGCGTCTTTGATTATTCCCAATCCTTTCGCCTCAGTGCCCAATCCCCTAATGACCTTTGATAACCTTCACTTCAAACCAGTTTGAGAAATTTTTACAGATGGGGCTCTGCAGCTCCTAGTCAACCCTCTTAATCTCTTCAAGTTAATACTGCTGGACCTCTCAAATGGGAGGGTATTGGGGTGTGGAAGTGCTGATTATGGACTCTATTTTCTTAAACCTTTTTGTATTAAGTTAGACACTGTTAATCTGCATTCTTCTCTTATCAATAATCCTGGTCTGTGACATATGAGACTTGGTCATGCTTCTTTGAAGGATGTCCATTATATTGATTCTCTCAATTTTCTCAAAGTTAAAGATTCTGATGTTCAAAACTGTACCATTTACTCCCAGGCCAAGATTACTAGACCTAGTTTTCCTCTGTCAGATTCTAAAGCTTCTTTTCAATCTTATACATGCTGATGTTTGGGGACCCTACCTTTCTGTTACTCATCATAATAAAAGATTCTTTCTTACCTTGGTTAATGATTTTTCTAGAGTTACCTTTATATATCTTATGCAATTTAAATCTGATGTTGCTCAAATCATTAAGGAATTCATTGCCATGATCCAGACACAATTTCAAAGTAAAATCAAAATTTTTAGAACTGACAATGGTGGTGAATTCTTCAATGATCATATCCGTTCCTTGTTTTCAAACTTAGGCATTATTTATCAATCAAGTTGCTCTTACACTCCACAACAAAATGTTAGGGTTGAATGAAAGCATAGACATTTATTGGAAGTTGCTAGAGCCTTAAAATTGCAAGCTCATGTTCCTAACAGATTTTTGGGTGACTGTATTCTTACAACTTGTTATTTGATCAACCTTCTACCCACCTCTATTCTGAATGGGAAATCACCAATGCAAATTTTAAAGGATATTCTATTTCTGTTGATCACTTGAGAGTTTTTGGATGTTTGGCCTTTGCCAGGAATTTAATGATGACTGCCAAATTTGTTTCTAGGGCTATTCCTAGTATATTCCTAGGATATTCCTTGGATATTCTGAAACTCAAAAGGGGTATAAACTTTATGATTTGATAAATGAAAAATATTTTGTTAGTAGAGATGTGATATTCAAGGAATATGTTTTCCTTTTGCCCATAGAAAATCTGATTAGATGCCTATTTTCTTTGAACAATCACTCTCAAATGATGCCAATGATTCTTATTTTCATACTTTACATTATTCTGAGGCTTTAAACAGAAATGATCTTTCTTCCTTCTAGAATTTCCCATAATGATGATGATATTCCTGATTTTGTTTATGATGACAAGGTTCTTGTTTCCTCTGATACTGGTGGGACTCGTGTTCCCAACACAGATGATGAAACCATGAAGGTTTATGATGTCCCTTTACCTGCTAATGATCATGTTGTTCAACCTGTGCAGTCCACCAAGTTTGGTCGTGTGATTAAGCCTCTTATTTGGCAACAATCATATGATATGAGTTCTTACTCCTCTGATTATTCTATTAGCAACTGTATTTCTTATGCAAACTTATCTGCTCCTTTTAGTTGCTTTATCTCATCAATTTCTAAAATCAGTGAGCCAAGAACCTTTACCGAGGCCAGCACAAATCCAGCTTATCAGCTATGCAAGATGAAATTCAAGCTTTGGAGGACAATGGTACTTGGAACTTGGTTCCTTTACCATCAAGTAAGACCCTTGTTGGTTCTAAATGGGTTTTTAAAGTCAAGTATAAATCTGATGGTTCTATTGAAAGATATAAGGCAAGATTGGTTGCTACTGGATTTAAACAAATATATGACATTGATTACAATGAAACTTTTTCTCCTGCTGCCAAAATGTATACAGTTAGGACTGTTCTTGCTTTAGCATCTATAAACAAATGGTCTATTTACCAAATGGATGTTTACAACGCCTTTTTGCAAGGTGATCTCTTTGAAAAAGTTTACATGTCTGTACCCCCTGGATTTGAAAAACCTGGTTCTAACATGGTCTGTCATTTGAAGAAATCACTTTATGGTTGAAACAAGTCTCTAGGCAATGGAATATTAAACTTACTGAATCTCTTGTTTTATCTGGCTATTTTCAATCCAAATCTGATTATTCCACGTTTTCAATGAAAGAGGGTTCATACATTGTTATTTTACTGGTTTATGTGGATAACTTGTTGATTTCTGGGAATACCATGAGACTTGTTTTTGAATTGAAGTCTGTTTTGGAGCATAATTTTAAGATGAAAGACATTGGTGACTTGAAATATTTTTAAGGTGTTGAGGTTGCTAGGTCTGATGTTGGTATTGTTTTATGTCAAAGAAATTATGCTCTCGAATTGATTTCAGAGGTTGGTCTATCTGGTAGTAAACCTTTTAAAACTCCTATGGAACAAAATTTGAAGCTTACTACTGCCGAGTATGACAACCACCTGAAATTAAATACAGATGATGCTTTGTTGACTGATGTTGTTTCTTATAGACGTATCATTGGTAAGTTGCTGTATTTGACAATGACGAGACCATATATTCATTACACTGTCCAACATCTGAGTCAAATTCTTAAGAATCCTAAGGATTCTCATATGCAGGCTGCTCTTCGGGTTATCAGGTATATTAAGGGGGCACCAGGTAATATCATTTTGTTGTCTTCTGATTCTTTACCTATTCTGTCAGCTTATTGTGATTCTGATTGGGGAAGTGATACTGTTGATCGTAAGTCTGTCAGTGGTTATATTGTCTTTGTTGGCAAATCCTCAGTTTCTTGGAGGGTTAAAAAACATGCAATTGTTTCTAAGTTCTCTGCAGAAGCTGAATATATCAGCATGGGTAAGACTTTGACTGAATTGATTTGGTTGAGTAGATTGTTGGATGAGTTGGGTTTTCCCAATTCTGCTCCTATATCATTTTATTGTGATAATAAGGCTGCTCTTCAGATAGCATCTAATCCTGTTTTCCATGAGCGCACGAAACATATTGATATATAGTGTCATTTCATTTGTGACATGTTTCTTAAAGGTTTTGTGCAGCCTCGTTATGTTGCCTCTGAGGATCAGCTTGCTGACCTATTTACAAAGTCCTTACTTGGTAATCAACATCACTATTTGTTGGGCAAGCTGGGAATGAAGGCTATTTTGGCATTGAGCATAATGATGCACATATGGAGGATTCTCAAGCTTGAGAGGGAGCATTTGGAAACTTGAAGTTTTCAAGCTTGAGTGGGAGTTTTGAGGTCTTTGAGGACCATTTGTGCAAGCCTGAAGACTTTAGGAGTTGTTGTTGTTATTTTTTTTTGTTGGACTTTGTTGTTATTACAGATTTGTAATGTGTTTATTTGTTTGGACCTATTTTGCGGTGTTCCTTCTTTTCTGTGGACCATTTTGTAATTTGACCTTTTTCTGGTCACTTAAATAGTTTCTAGGGTTGAAGTGGAGGGAGACCAAGTGAAGGAACTCTCCTGAGAAACTTCAATTACTGCGTTTTTCCTCTGCTAGGGTTTCTGTTCTTGAGAGCTTTTCATCTTCTCTTCTTCAAGATTTGTCATCTTATCAAGTAAGACCCCGATCTCTCTTCTTGTTTGCCTATATGGCAGGATTAGCTCTCTAATTGAATGCTTGTTGATCACTTATGTTGACATATGTCATTCATATGAAGTGTTTTAGTGTCGTTACGACATTAGACATAGAGGAATAGTTATGTCGTATTGGATGTGAATCTAGCCCTCCTATTATTTGATGAAACACTTAAGTGAAATCTAGCTTAAAAGAGTAAAGATCTAGTTGGGCAACCCACTTTGGTGAAACGATTGGGTGGGTTTTGCAACGTCAACCCTACAATTTCGTTGGCTCGCTGTTTTACATCATCATGGAGTAAAAGTTTGACATGTTGAATATGTATAGTTATCTTAAAAACATTCTGATATGAGACTGAAATTCAAATCTCCTTTGTTGAAAATTCAGATCTCTCATTTCATTAATAAAGATGTCCTGCATATAGGTATGGAAAAATATTGATAAACTAAGATATGTATCAACTAAGATGTTGTGAATGTTTGTAACACTAAAATATTTATGAAGAATATTTTTTAAAAGGTATTTTTTGAAAACTGAAATGGATTTTTTTTTGGCTAAGAAAGGATATATATAAAGCAATTTGTTATTGTTTTTTTTGGCCAAAAGCAAATTGGCAATTAACCACATTTTTTTTGCCACTTAATTAGCCTTATTTTATGATCATCATCATTTTCATAATCAATCATTTATAAGAAAAATCCCATGATCATAATCTGTTAATTCTTCTGCTCCCCGACTGAGGACTTGGGAGGAGAACACTTTCTTGTCTTTACCTCCTCGCGACAGAAGACTCCAAATTATAAAACCAAACACGCACTAGAACTAGAAGAATGTCTAGGGTTTTATTAATTTGATTTGATTGGATTCTACTGCTGGGATATTCTTCAGACGAGGTAAAGAGAAAAGGTTACTATGGTGGACTGTCGTGAAGTTGCAGACATGCAATACGCTCAGCAGACGGATCGGCTTCGGCCAAGGCAGAGAGATTTCTTCTACGGGTTCACCACCGGTGAGGTAATCTCTATTTCCTTACCATTTCCTTTTATTCCCCTTCTAGAGCTTTCCGTTGTGCTTTTATGTTATTGTTGTTAGCGCCTTAGTTGGGATATGAGTAGTACATTGTGCAAGTTTTTGTCAGTTCTATGTGGCCAATGCTGATTCCAAGCATCTTAGAGATTTCCGTAACAGCTCCGTTAAGTGTGGAATAGCACTAGCAGCTGATTTTAGCATCCGTTCCTCTTAATAATCATTTGTATGGCTCTAGATATTGCATGGTCTTTGGGTTTAGCTTAGCTCTTGTACCTCTGGTTGGTTGCTAGCTATCTATCTCAAGGAAATTTGAGGAAGTGTTTTCACCTAAGTGAAATTCTTCTTTGTTCCCTTGAATTTCACTTTCTTATCCCGTCTCTCTGATATTGCATACAGTGGCGGAGCTGTAGTGTTGATAATGGGGTGCGGTATCTAAAACATACAACATGTTTAAAAAAAGATTATTTTTTGTAATAACATATTTTAAATATATATGTTTCAAAATGATAATAATGTTAAGTGTACATATAAGTGAGTTGTACCACATCAGTTAAATTGAAGAGTTGGAACACTATATAAGCTTGGTGGGCTACTCCTACTAATGTGGAACCTCATTGGGCTTATGTAGTGGGCCTGAACTCGCTCCCTGGTTTTAATCTTCCAACAAATAATTGGTACTTCTTTCATTTATCTATTCAAAATTGTTCTAAATACATTTCAAATATACAAATTGCAGTATCGTTTGTAAATCAGTTGAGTCTCAATCGAGTCAGAACACTATTGTAACACTAGTATAACTTATTAAGTCTTGATTTGATACTTAGAAAAGTATAAGGTTAATTTGTAAATTTAAAATATAGTTGACGACAATTTTGACGGTAGATTGAAAGAAGTATCAATTACCATTATTTTAAAACATATTAGTACAAGAAACTATATATTTCAAACGTATTATATAATTTACGTACTTTTTCCATATTGTACCTCGTTGGATACTAAATTAAAGTAAATACAATTTATAAACTAACAAATGAGATGCGAATACTAAAACGTACAACAATACCTTTCAAATCAAAAGCTCAAAACATAAAATTGATGATTTTTTTTTTTCCGAATGGATTGAATGAGAGTGTTACAAAATAATCATGAGGACTTACAACATAATAATAGGGTTTTAGTGTCTTACACAAAATAACAAGGGTCTTAAAAAAATATTCGATAATGGGGTGACGTTTGTCACCCCATTATTATACATACATCCGCTACTGATTGCATGTAGTTAATCCTTATACATGTCTCGATGTTGAGCTTTGCTCATAGGGCTATGGATTCTGGTTGCAGCTAGCCAAGGTTTTAAGGAAACTTTGGGGAGCTGTTTTCACCTTCTTGAGTGTGGGAAGTGAAGGTTCTGTGTGCCCTTTTACTTGATAAAGCTAGAGGAGTTTTTAGCCATGGAGTTTTTTTTTGTAAACATAATGTATATATGCACACGTTCTCTTAAAGCTGAGTCACTGAATCTTTTGTGCATTTATCAAAACTGACTGCTTGTTGGACTGCCATCATATCTTCCTCTTGTACCTCTAAATAAAGCTACTTTGATCTCTGTGAGCAGATTGAGAAAATGGAGAAGTCGTTTTTGGAATTAGGACCAGAAGAAACGACCACTAAGGAATTCTGTAGCAAACTTGCAGGAAGGTTTAAGTAAGTGATAAAGCGAGACTGAATCTTTGGAGTTCTTTCCTGATTTTTTCTTGGAGGTCTCTTCAATGTTCTTTCAGATGTATAATTTGTTTGATCTTACTTTTCTACTTGTTTTGTTTTGTTTTTTTTTATGTTCATTCAGCCGCTCTTCTGGTCGTGCTGGAAAGCCTCTCCTAAAGTGGTTCGAGGTTCTGAATGTGTTTTATTTTGTCACTTCAGATATGTAAGTTTCCTGGTTGTTCTTCTCATGTCTTGCGATGATGTCTTATGAACATGAAGGTGCAAAGCTGGTTCGTAAATAGGCAAGAAGAATGGAATAAGAAGCGCTCAAATGGACATGTCAAAGAAGATGTTAGCCCTTTAAGTAACGGAAAAGCAGATTCAAGTAATGTAAAAGATTATTCGTGTGACGGGGAGGAAGATTCTGAAGTGCCAAGAGGTATTATTAGTATTGGAGCTGCAACATATAAGCTATGTTTTTTCTTCTTCTTAATAATAGATCTTTTAGTACAACATGTTTGATCAAAGTTGTCTTTTTCGGGGCAATATGCTTTTTTTGCATACTTTTGGTTTATACGTTTAGAACTTGTTTTCTTTTGGTGTATCTGTTAGTCAACTATTAAGTTTGTTAAACGTGAGTTGCACATGACTAGCCTCAAACTTTTATTTTGTTCAGTTTAGTTCTCCAATTTATAACTCTAACTTTTTGTTTAATATAGTTTAGCACCTAAACTTTTTCTTATCGAACCCTTGGCTCGATTGACCTAGCACGTGTCGAGACTAGGGCTAAGTTGGGTCGGCTAGGTTAGGTGATCTAACCACGGTTGGACCTAGCCCTAGGTTTGAATCGTGCTAGGTCAATCGAGCCAATGGTTCGATTATAACAAGTTTATGACTAAATAAACTATACAAAAAAAGTAGGGAATATAAATTGGAGAATTAACCTGAACAAAATAAAAGTTTGTTTTTATTTAACGGTCAAACTTAACAGTTGACTAACAGATGCACCAAGATAACAAGTTCCGAATGCAAAAAAAACATGTTGCACCAAAACAACATTGGTCAAGTGTTGTACTAAAAGATTTATTAACCTTTTTTTTGTCATGCCAAAATAGTAATCATCTAATTTATGGCTCATATCTGTTTAGTTGCAGGGCAAAATAACCTAGGTTGGATGAATCTGAAATTTGAGGCTAAATCATCGAAAGATGGGGCATGGTAAGGATGGAAAAACTCTTATCTTTTACTTTCGGATTTTTTCTTTTCTTTATATGCTTCTCCAAATTTCTCTAGTTCTTTTAGTAAATGTGAATAAGAAATAAAGGATGGAATAGAGAATGGGGAATGAAATAGTCATTCTTAGGGGAGGGTTAAGAATGGTTATTCATGGTAAAAGTGGAATTTGAATTCATATTCCAAATCTTATCTCCAACCAAACAACTTCATCATGATTCCCAATTCCTATTCATTATGTATTCTTGCAAACAAATATGCTGTTAGTTCCATTATTTGTCGTATGAGATAATACTAACTTTGTATGCACCACACACTTAAGTAGCTGTCATCTATACAATTTCTCTCCATTCATAGCATAAAAAAGTGCAAGTTCTAAATTTGTAATACTATTTGCCTCAATCTCTGTTGAAGTTATCTCTGTCATCTACTGAGCTGTAAATACTGGGCTACTAATTGGTGATAAGACTTATAAGTTTGGCTAGTCATTTGTACATATGAGGCACATATTTTGCCTTATCTGCTAACTGATACAAAATCAATTTTGTTTATGATATTGATCATCATGAAAAGAAAAATGTGTTTTGGTTACGCAACGTGTCTATATACTCTGTGCAGGTATGATGTGGAACTGTTTCTTGCTCACAGACTTATCAGTGGTGGTGAACCTGTAAGTATTAACAATATGCATAAAATTTTTCCTGAAATGAAATTTTTGGGTATTGATCGAACTGAATGAGTGGGAATGTACTGTTGTTAATAATTAAAGGAAGTTCGTGTGAGATTTATCGGATATGGGGCTGAGGAGGATGAGTGGGTGAATGTGAAATCCATCAGAGAACGCTCCATACCACTAGAGAGCTCTGAATGTGATAGGCTGAAAGTTGGAGACTTTGTGCTGTGCTTCCAGGTATATTCTATTCTTCCCTCTCAGAATATTCATTCATTCATTTGGGATTGTGTTGGTTTTGGGAATGAATAATAATGAAACAAATGCAGAAGAAGAGAGATCAAGCAATATATTATGATGCTCATATCAAGGGAATACAGAGAAAAGAGCATGACAGTAGGGGCTGCAGGTGCCTCTTCCAGATTCGTTACGATCATGACAATTCCGAGGTAATGTATGCTTCATTCGATTCTGTTTCCCGGGTTAAGAATGAAACTTGAGTTTTTGCATTAATTTCTGTGTAGGAGAAGAAAGTGAAGCTTGAGAGACTTTGCCGTAGACCGACATGGTAAGGTATTTGTAGAGGAGGTAGGTGATAGTGTGTGTGAGCATGAATGATGGATCATATTTTGATGGATGGCCTATCTAATCGAGTTGTAAATGGTAAAAGGCTTATATTCTATGTTTATGGTTGGATTTTGGCATTGTCTATAATTTTGGTATCGTGGATTTCATGTCCAACAGACAAACCTTGGGCAACAAAAAAAAGTGCAGACAAATTGAGGTTCTGAGCTTGTTTATGTCCAATTTTATATTTGTCGTGAAATATCTAAATTTGTGTTAACAGATCATATAAGTTTGGTCCTGGGATAAAGAGCATGATAATATGGAGGAGAACAACATTGACGGAGGCACACTTTGATAAAGAAAATAATTTATATAGATTAACTGATTTTATTTTACCACTAAAATTATATATACATAGATAGAATCATAGAAGAACTAACTAAATTGACACTAAATTGCGACAGCATACAACACCACTGTTGTGCACTAAACTATCTGCAACTGCAATTTCACCATTATGTATGCACTAAGGGGCGTTTGGATAGGCATAATGTGAGATTACTTGTAATGTTGTGGCCCAACTGGTTGGTTCGTAATCAACAATGTAATGTGGAGTGTAATGTTAGATTACAGTATTTGGTTTGATATGTAATGTACTTTATAATGTACATTGTAATGTGATTTACTTATTATTATAATATTAATCTATTTAAGAATATATAATATATTAATATGACAAATTTAAAATATGTATTTATTTTGAAAAAAGTAACTTGATCCCTAAACTTTATATTTAATTAATATTTAAACATCAAATTTGAAAATATTAGAGATAAATTTTCATTCTTACTTGCTATGTTATTAAAAAAAATTACGCGGGAGAATTTTATTTTATACTAATATTGTATGCAGTGTTCTTTATAATAAATGAGTAATGAAGTGAACCGATAAATCTAACATGACATCTAGAAAAAGAAGTTATTCTTGTAAATTAAGGGTTTAGAATTTTTTTTGCCCAATTAATTAAGGGTTTAGATATATACAGTGTTATCAGAGCCGGACCGGACATCGAACCGGTGAGTGCTCCGGTTTTCGGTTCACCGGTCCGACCGCGGTCCGAACCCGGTTCAGACAAATCATCTACACATGTCTAGAACTTTCGCTGTAGACATTCAATTTCTACTTTTACACATTCCTCTGTATTTTTCTCTCTTTTTTTCTTTCTCTCTCTCTCTCAACATGCAGTCTTCTGCAATAGATAGTTTTCTGGTTCCATCTTTCTCGATTCACATCAACATGGACGACACCACGCCTACGCCGCACCAGACTTCCGGCACCAGCTTCTGCCGTTCCTCTCTCTCTCTCTCTCTCTCTCTCTCTCTCTCTCTCTCTCTCTCTCTCTCTCTCTCTCTCTCTCTCTCTCTCTCTCTCTCTCTCTCTCTCTCTCTCTCTCTCTCTCTCTCTCTCTCTCTCTCTCTCTCTCTCTCTCTCTCTCTCTCTCTCTCTCTCTCTCTCTCTCTCTCTCTCTCTCTCTCTCTCTCAGCAAATGGAAGAAAAGAGGGAAGAAGCTTAAATCCCTGCAAATCTCGGACGATTACGACATTCATCAGCTGCTGGATGATGAATTACCAGGTACCGAAAGATTAGATCAGGGAGGATCGGGTCAACTTGATGCACGCTTCTAACTTCTTTTCATCTGTTTCTTGCTTGCGGCGGGTTGGCTTATTAGATTAGGGTTTGATTTTTTTGATTTTTTTTTTTTTTTTGCATTTACTGATATTTGATACCGAACCGGCGAACCGGAAGACCGGCCGGTCTGCTCAAAACCGGCCGGTTTGACACAAAATCGGTTATCGAACCGGGTTCGCTTACATTCTCCGGATTTGCTCAAACCGGACCGTTGGAGACTCCGGTTCCGGTTCGAACCCGGTCGAACCGCCGGTCCGGTCCGGTTCTGATAACACTGGATATATATATATATATATATATATATATATAGTAGAAATATATATATAATAAAAGTATATATTAATGAAAGTGAAATAGACTAAAAAAATGAGTGACAAAAAAAAAAAGAAAAATATAAATATATAGAAATAAAAAAGTGGAGGAGAAAATAAATAATAAAATAATAAACATTACGTAATGTTGGACGTAATCTTACATTACATATAAAAACGGATGTATTCTCACATTATATTGAAAGGGCAAGTCAACGGGTTTTTACAGGGTTTGACCAACCCGTCGTAATCTCAGATTACAATGCAAATATTACATAGTTCACATTACATCCATCCAAACACCCCGTAACTGCTCCGAAATGTAAAATTACCGACTCCGAAATGAATAATATCACCATACTATTAATAATATCAAATTCCCTCTATGGTTCACTTTTAGGGCAATAGAAAAATAAAATAAAAAGTATCAAAAGCATGGTGCTCTTAGAGCATGATAGAAAGATTCTTGCAATTTGGTGTCTCCTTCAAAATTTTAGGTTAAATTTGACAGAAATAGGTCGCGTGACTCGACTTTAAATAAAATTCCAATTTTTCCCATATACATACAATGTGCTCGCCGACGTGAATTGTCAAAAATACCCATGAATCTGAAGTCTCTTTGTCTCCTTCATCTGTCACTTGTATTTGCTAATCACTCTCCAGTCTCCACACTTAGCAAAATAACTCTTCATAGAGAAATTTACCAAAGTAAGCATATTATAGTACAAAAATACAAGATTAAGCAAGTAAAGTAAGAAATTTCGAATTTAGACAAATCCTCGTCTCCCAGTCGAGGATTTGACCAAAATATTGGTCAAATCCTCGATTGGGAGTTGAGGATTTGACCAAAGCGTTTGGTCAAATCCTCGTCTCCCATCCGAGGATTTGACCAAAGCTTTTGGTCAAATCATCGACTCACAGTTGAGGATTTGACCGTAGCTTTTGTCAAATCTTAGAATTTTTTTAATAAAATACCTTAAATTAAAAAATGGTTCCAACATTACAAAAAAAAAATCATTCCAACATTTAAATACTACACACAAATTCATAAGTTCCAAACCCATAAGTTCCAAATACATAGTCAATGTCTCCATGGTTGCCCACCTTGCCTATCACGGATGAAATCGTCCTCTCACATTTCATCCGGGATAGGCAAGGTGGGCAACCATGGAGACATTGACTATGTCGTATTTGATAACGTTTTTTATATTTGAACGAACAAGTTTTGTGGAACTTATGGATTTGGAACTTATTAATTTGTGTGTAGTATTTAAATGTTGGAATGATTTTTTTTTGGTAATGTTGGAACCTTTTTTTTTTTTTTTTTTTTAATTTAAGGTATTTTATTAAAAAAAATGCTAGTATTTGACCAAAGCTACGGTCAAATCCTCAACTGGGAGTCGAGTATTTGACCAAAAGCTTTGGTCAAATCCTCGACTGGGAGACGATGATTTGCTTAAAGTTGGAATTTCCAACTTTCCATGCTTATTTTCGTAATTACGATTAAAAACATGCCTACTTAGCAAAATAATTCTTCATACCAAATTCTCTACACTTTTCCCCGATTTTCTCCCTCCATTATCTAGGGTTCCTATCATCGATTTCTGGCGGCCAAGGCAAAGGCAAGGGATTTTCGGTGAACAAGGCTTGCGGAACTAGGGTTTTGAATTTAGAGCGGAGAACTTGCACATGATGGCGTGAAAGGTGAATTTCCGCTGCTTGCTGAATGCTGAGAGTATAAATGTTTAGAGAAATGGACTGATTTTAGGTTCTGACTCTGGAATGTTTTGAATTCTTGTATGATTCTCAGTTTTGAAATTCCAGCATTTTTTTAAAGCATTGGAGAGAGCTAATGAGGCAAAATTGAAAGGAAATAAGCTTTATGGAGATGGTCAATTTGAAGAGGCATTGTCAAAGTATGAGATTGCCCTGCAGCTTGTGCCGGAGATGCCCTACAGAGTGGAAGTACGATCGATATGCTATTCAAATCGTGGAATGTGTTTTATGAGAATGGTAACTGAACCTTACCTCTAAATTTATGCAATGGATTTACTGCAGAAAATGTTCGTGTATCTTGATGATTAGTTGTATGCTTCAGTAATGGAATACCTGATGCAATAATGAACATAAAACTAATTTTTGTCTATGTGAATAATATATCCGGTTTTTGAGTTGCTGCATATAGTCCAATACCATGTTATACTAATAGGACAACTAGAAATTATTTTCTATTTATCCTCCATATTATTACCTTGTAGATTTATGATTTCTTATAACTGTTACAGACAGGAAAAAGATCCTGAAATTGGATCCTTCAAATGACCAATCAAGGAAAATCATTTTACGCTTGGAACCACTTATCGCTGAAAAGCGAGAGAAGATGAAGGAAGAGATGATAGGCTTAAATGTTTCATAAGGTAAACCTACTGGTGTCTGCCATACAAACATGAAGGCCATAAAACTAATTACTCAGTGCTCCGTATGGTGAAGATGGAAATGTCCCATCTAAAGAGGACTTGGCCGGTGAAGTGATTTTTTTTTTAGTTTACTTTAGTATTACATACTCTATTTTGTGTTTTGTTGGTGTTACTATTTGGTATATCGTGCCTAAATATCATGTATTCACGTTTTCTTTCCAGTTTCATCTGATAAATACAACCAACATGTAATGTCAGACACTTAAAAGCAGATGAAAGGTTTGATACAAACGACATGTAAGGTTTGATACGAACAACATACAGAATATTCCAGATGAAATGAAAGACACCTAAAAGAACCCAGTGAATAATCAAAGACACATAAAAGCAACCAACGAATATCAAAGACACGTAAAAGCAACAACAATAATATTGCATACATTCTTAATCAACAACTTCTAAATGAAAGACACTTAAAAGCAAATAGTCAATAATCAAAAAACACCTCAACCCAATAACAATAATATGTCATACATTATTTATCAACAACTTTGAAATGAAAGACACCTAAATGTAACAATTAAATAATCAAAGACACCTAAACACCCGTGTAAAGAAGAAATTTCAGATGATTGATCCGAAAAAAGATGAAGAATTTAATTAGATATGGAACCAAATCACTTTAACAAGTTGGGTACTTACACAAAAAAAAAAAAAGTAGGATACTTACACAACTTTGAGAGTAGATATTCTAGCAAGTTCCGTGTGAAGAAAGGTGGCTCTGCTAAGAAATAACAGGTTGCAGCTATAAACGTGTGTATGCTCGAGTCTGGTCATCGAGGAAGAAACATACATGCACTGTAGATTCTCCAGTTTACCAAACTCTGGCACTAGATGTCCAGAAAGAACGTATTTCCCAAGTCCTTGTACAAAAAAAAAAGGGTCAAAGTATGCCATGATCGGTTGAGGAGCAGTAATCAACCAGCAACTTTTGTGCATACCTCAGGTCTTGGAGAAAAACTAAATTGCGAGACTGGACCATAAAACCTATCTGTTGTGCACTAACTACCTGCAACTGCAAGTCCCCCATTATGCATGCACTAATTGCTCCGAAATGAGAAATTACCGACTCCCAAATGAAAAATATTATACCTTGAATAATTGGTCATTAACTTTCTAATAATGATAGCTTTTTTCCATTACCTTTGGATTCACACAAGTTAAAAATTGAATTACTTTGAAAACTAACAACCTAAAAATATATAATAACAAATATATATTTTATTATTATTAATTATTAATAGGTTTAATAATCATATTGTTACTTACTTGAATTTTGATCAATTAACAAATTGTGCTATCTAAAATTTAATTTTTTAAAATTAGCAGCTATTTGAACTTTATCCTCGGTGCAAATTGCTACGTCTATTTTAATTCCATCTAGAGAGAAAATAAGCATGTTTTCGCCAGTTGAGACTTTTCATCTGTACCCAACATGAATTTGAACATAAATTAAAAGTATTGCAACTTAATAACTTTGATCACATACTCATTTGAACTTCCAGCCAATTCAAATGATTTTTCAATTAAACGACTAATCGTAAATATTTTGTTACAATTCTTAAAAGTTTCTCAAGAAATACTTTGAGATTATTTGTTTTTGTTTTTTGTTTTTTTTTTAATTTTCATGAGATTTGCAAAATGTTGATCGGTTTTATAAAATCAAAATGGAAATTGAATACCTATTAAGTATTATGCACACATGTTCATTGTTGAGTTACCACAATATCAAATTGTCGGTAAAAAAATAATATAAATATTATATTGCAATATTAATTACACTAACGTATTTAATTTTCACCCGAGGTAACTGGTTATCTACATGGTCTTTTTTTGTGTAAATTTACATGGTTACAACTAGGGCCGGCAATGGTGCGGTGAAAATCAAATAACCATGGTTATTCGCACCATTTACCGCAATGGTTAACCGCACCATTATGGTGAGGGGCGGTTATGGTGATGAATCTTGTAACCGCAATGGTTATGGTTATGGTATTCAGTCCATAACCGCGGTTATAACCATCACCTCTATATATATAATATTAATATATATTACTAATACTTATATTGTTATATATATGCAGTATTATTATACTTTAATTATTATAGTTAAATATTATAACTCTTATTCCGTTCACTTTCCCACCCACCATTTTTTTTCTATATTTCTTATTATTGGGTAACCACGATTGGAAGTGATGGCGAATGAGGATCGATGATCGCAAGTGATAGGCGATTGAAGATGTGTTTTTTTAATTAAGTGAAACAATGAAGTTATGTTTAATTTGGATTTCGTGTATGAAACAATGAATGTATGTTTACTTTTTTTGTATGAAACAATGATGTCGTATTAGTTTGAATGATTGTGGTTAAATGGTTTAATCGTGGTTAAAAACCATGGTTATGGTTATGGTATGAAGAATCATAACCGCAGTGGTTATGGTTATGGTTATGGTATGAGTGAAAAAAATATGGTATGGTTATGGTATTAATGCTATTCGCACCATACCCTCACCTTCGCAAGCCCTAGGTACAACACATTACATATCTGAATACGTACATGAAAGTAAATAAATAATAATTTCAAATTTTCAAGTACACTTTTCCTTTTTTATATACGTGGAAAAGTTTTATCCCAATGATACCTCAAATTAGTTTTTGGGTTTTTTTATTTTTATTTTTTTGTTAACGGGGTAAATTCTATACCTAGAATCCCCCACGCCTTAGTTGACACAATTAGATATAGGGGCTTTTCTAACATGCTTCTTAGAGCATCCACAATGGTTTTACCTAAATTGTATTCTTTAAAGTTGCCACGTAGACATTTATGTACACTTTAAGTAAAACGTAAATTTAAGACACACGTAAAAAATATTTTCTCTGCAATCGTATTACTTAAACATATTCCTTAAAAATATTTTATTATTAAATTTTCCAACAACCACCAATAAGATATTAGCATTAATTATTAAATGAATTAATTCATAATAAAAAATTGGTTACGTAATACATAGTGCATTACTTAAATTTAAGGAATGCTTTATGTAAAAACATAAATTTACGTGTGGGTCCCATCTTTAAGGAATGCTATGTAAAACCACTGTAGATAGTTTTTGTTGCTTTACTTAAATAAACATGTAGGACCCACGTTTACGTATTCTTTACGTAATACCACTGTGGATGCTTAAGGATTATGCCTATACTCTACTATAAACCGACTTAATTGTAATATATGTAAAAAGTGTTTGCAATTTCTCACATGACACGAACACACACGAAAAAACTATGTTCGTACAAATATATGACACAATGATAACACAATAGCACGAACACGATTAACACGATATAATTTTCATGTTGTGTCCGTGTTTAGGTATCATAACACGACACACATGATAACATGATAAAGTTGTGCTACTAAGTCTAACTCTTGAGTAATTTTTTGAATATATGAAGTTAATTATTTTAATTTTTGTTTAAAGATCTTGTATAGACATGTACAATTGAACAACTTAACACAGCATGATAGCAGAACATGAGCACACACAAAAAATACCATGTGTTGTTTGTGTTTGTAAAACGTGGCACGATAAGTTTACCGTGCGTGTTCGTGTTCAGTAGTTTAACACAACACAACTATTGACACGCACGATAGCACAAATTGCCACATCTAGGCCAGTAATAGTCGCTGCAAGAAATATGTTTTAAATGTATGAATTTTTTTTAGTTACATTTAGAATTTCCATTACACAATTATTAACGTCATTTTTCTTAAAGGTTTCACTTTTAGGACAATAAAAAAATGTAAAAAAGTATCTCAAATATGGTGTTTATGAAGTATGATAAAAAAAACTATAGATTATATAGAAAAGAAATGAGACGGGATTAAGATTAGAACCGAATTGTTAAGTAGAGGGGATTGGTTCATTTAAAAGTTCAGGGATGAACTAAAAGTATCCACAGCAAGTAAAAATTGGATTATGTCAATTTGTGGGTTGTTCATTTGCATTGAAGATAATTAAAATTTTTTGTTTTACTCCTCCAAAGAGATGATCACTTTCTGATGTACTATTATTAATATTTTATGATCATTTTTTTAATTTTTTATTAAGCGTTAATTTTATTTATATAACATATTGGAAATGGTAACTACTATTAGAACAACACTCCAAAATATTTTTATTTTTATAATTTGTTAATTAGGATATCTTGATATAAAATAAATAAATAAATAAAGTACGATAAAAGTTGGGGCTGGGTTCTTTAAGAAGCCACCAAATCAACGTAGGGCTGGCTGGAGAAATAAAAGTGCCACACGTTGAAATCGTGAACTAGAAGATGCCAGCCAGCCAATATATAAGCAAGTTACTCATGGAGGCGTGTTTACAAATTGCGCAGCGATGAGCCAAGAAGCCGCCGCCGTCAAATGGAAGGGTAAGGTCTCCACAACCCTAACCACCGCCACAGCTGACCAAATCTGGCCCCTATTCGCCGACTTCTTCGGCCTCGGCAAGTGGTTCCCTGGCCTCGCCACCTGCCGCGGGATCCACGGCAACAACGGTGAACCCGGCTGCGTTCGTTATTGCTCTGGCTTCTCTGTGTCTGCTAATACTACCGATTGTGAAGAAGGTAAGTGGTCCAAGGAGCGATTAGTGAGCATTGATTCGACGGAGATGAGGTTAAGGTATGAGATTGTGGAGAGCAGTATCGGGTTTCAGTCGTATAAATCGACGGTCGTGGTTGTTCCGAGGCCGACCAATGGAGGAGGAGGGTGTGTGATCGAGTGGGAGTTTGGGGTGGATGCTCTGCAAGGATGGGCGTTGGAGGATTTGGTGAACAAGTATCAGGTGGGCTTAAATCGTATGGCTAAAAACATGGAGGACTATCTTTTCACTAAATTATAGCTTGAAATTCACCTTTCTTTATGTCTCATATCCACCCCGACCTTTTTTCTTCATGCTGTCAAAGGGCATCAATGGAATATGGCTTTTCTATTGTCATTTTTTGTTTATTTATCATGAAGAGTCCGGATTATGCAATGTTATTTGGGTCATATCATCAAATAATAATAATACCAAGAAATTTAGAATAGCGTTAAAGCTTAAAGTCCTCCCAAGGAGGCGTCTCCGGCGGGTTTCGACCTAGGTTCGCCCACGTGGAACACAACTCACTTTACCAGTTGGTCCAACCAACTTGGGTGCTCCAAAATTATTAAGCCTACTTAATTAGTGGATCACAATTTTATTTTTCGTATCTAAAGGAATATAATTACGATTTGATTAAATTAAATAATAAGATGTGAGAAATTCAGCATTTTTGTCGTTTACAATTAACCAGCGATTGTGAGATTTAAAAGATTGAGAAAAATCCACGTCACTAATAATATCTTATAATTTTGATATCTATAAATATATTTATTTCTTTAAATTTACTATATTATTATTTACTTTTAAATATTGTAATCAAATAGGCATAACCTTTTTCCTACAATACTCTAATTTATGAATTTTTCATGTGAACGTAGAAGTGAAGACCTTTCGAATGACATATAATATCACATATTTTAATTTACATACACTACTATAAAAATATACCAACAATAATATGCATTTATTCTTTTAATATATATATATATATATATATATATATATATTATTTTAATTTAAAAATCGAATCTCCACACAAAACACAAGTCAATAATATTTGAACTTAGTTTTTCATTTAAGTAAAATGCCGCACAAAACGCACGACACCGACTAATTTAAGGTATAATTATAATTTTTTTATTTGGTATAAACATCAATTCAGAACTCTTTAAAAAAGTTAGAACAAACAATATGAGTGAAATAGTAAGTTAATAAAATTTCTAGATTTATGTTTTTAAATAGAAAAAAAAAATCATCTATATCCCGTTAACTATACCTAATAATAAGCCAGACTGGGCACATGTTCTTGTTTTTAGTGTTATTATATATACTAGGTGCTGACCCCGCGCTACGCGCGGGCGACTTGTTAAACCGTAAATACTAACATGTGTTAAAAAAAATTAAAAGCACGGACGATTAGTTAAACCGTAAATATCAGCATGCGTAGAAACTTTTTTTTTTTGAAATTTCTAAGCTCTTTTTAGAACAATGAGAAATTATGCAAATGAAATGATCATAAACTTCATAAACAAACTCTTTTATGACCAGGCATTGTATGGACAAAAAAAAAAAAAAACTAATATTTGTTGCATTGACAATAGGACCCCGGATTGATAGATTCTTCCATAGTTTGCATGTACTAATAATCACCAAGGAACGCTCATGATTTTTACGCAATGCCTTTGTTGATTATATACCGACGATGGTCTAGCTCTTTCTTGGTTCAATATAAGTCTACTAATTTTTCCACCACCACCTGAATATACGGAAGAAGTTGCATTTTCTTCCAAAGTTTTGATAAAATCTTGCATTTTTAATAAACCACTAATAGAACGGTACTCAATTCCAGACTCTTGTACAGTTTCTTCCTATCATCATCTTCATAAAACTCGATCAATAAAGTTTCACACAATATTCTCAATTAAGTTGTAAGAAATAAAGTATTCTTCACTCATAATCACATATTTTATAACTTTCATTTATCAAATATATCTTTCGTTTATCAAATTAAGGTGGAGAGTAGACCAAGCGAAAAGTAGAATATAAACACTGATTTCCTAATAAATATAGTTGAGTTCTCACTTCTTATATACCAAAGTTGACATGCAACACAAATTTAAAATATACATATACATTTCTCGTCCATCGTATAAATAGATATTAACTGTGACAATCATTTTGTGAGCATAAAAAAGAGCAGCTGACTGAGTACCTTTGTACTCAACACGGTTTCCATCCGGTATAATTGCTTCCAATTCACTTGCAACACAAATATGACTCGTAGCAAAATAAATTATCCAAGAAAAAACATCCATTAAATTTTTTAGTAGGATTTAAGTTTTGATCCACCTGAGATTGAAATCATCTCTGCAGAAGATTGTAAGGGCAGGGCATATTGCCAACTTTAAATTTACAAAAGAAATGCAGAATCCATAAATTTCATCACACACAGTGTCTTAAGAGTAAACAACTCGGACCGAAAAAAGTTTCTAAGAACATTGTTTTTATTAATGTCGGATCACATTTATGGATGTTGATGAGGTTATGAATGTTGATTGGGTTGAGGATATGTGTGGTTGAGTTTAGAAATCATAGCAAACATTTCATATTATTATTTTTATATTTCGAAATTATTAAAATTTCTTTTTGGATAACTAAAATTTGGATTATAAAAATGTTCAAAATAAAAAAAAAAAATTATTTTATGAAGAAAGTATTAACTTTATAGAAATAATTTCATTAACCGAGAAAAATGAATAGACTTCATTTTTCTTAATTTGACTATTTTACCTTGAAATAAACTTATTTAAAATTATAATTTTCAGAGACTAAATTAAATAAATTAGAAAAAAATGTCTATATATAAATCTCACATCACTTTTTTTTTTTTAGCTTAGATGGTGTTGATTATTTTTTAGCCCAACTCGCTTGAAAGTAAAGATAAAAAGACCATCACTTTCGTATAGTAGCATCGATCGGCTTTACAGTTCGCACATGGTCACCGTTGGAAGAGATAGAATTTATGATTTCTTTTTATTGTCACAAATTACTTTATTTATTTTCTAATTCTGCTTTGTTTAAGTTTTTATTATAAAAAAATAGGACTTTGCTTGTAATTCGTCCTTGATTAAAAAATATCTGATTTTTCATTATATTACGTAATAGCTAAAAAAATGTAACTGAATTAGATTCGAAAATTTTAAAATAATATTCCTAATTGTAAGTAAATATCCATTTTTTGTATGTCATTATTGTAATTAAATTGAGCATTACAAATTGTCATAATTGATGAATTAAAAATGGAAAATAATATACATAGATTTGATAAAGTATTTATGGAGGTGCATTGCCATATATATAATATAATCAGTTTAAATCAACGTAATCAAGTATAATTTAGTATTGATTATTCATCAAGTATATATATATTTTCCTAATTTTGAAATCTAATGCTGAGTTTTATGTTATAAAAAATGAGGATAAATATAGAAACAAAGAACATAAATATGACAATAAAGGAAGATAAGACATGACGATGTTTTTATAATTCCTCTATGTGCAAACCCTACCCCTCCTTCCCTAGTGCGACATTGCATGTCCAGTTCTTTGATGAGCCATCTAGTTGCTCACATCGACACGGCCTCCACCTCACCTTGATCTATCATATCCTAAGCTCTCGGACTACCGATACTGATTCAAACTACGCCACTGACTCATTATTCAATCGACGGCAACAACTCTCTTAACTTCCAGATCCGAGGTAAAATCATTACTAATTGCTTAATTGTATACCTGAAATCCCTTCAATCGTCATGCAAATGTAACAATCCTGAATGATTGGATCGTGAATTGAATAAGGAAATAAGAGAATGGGCAGATGAAACGATTCGAGGATGCTTAGCATCTGCCATGTACGGAATTGGACTCTCCAACACGAAGCGAGTCCGAATTGTCGCACGCCGTCACCGGAGCTCCACGCGCCACCCAGAGACGCCGCACGCGCCGCTGCCGTGTATGTCACGCTCCTCCGCTGAGTGCCACGCGCCGCCGTTCTACACTCCACGCGCCGTCAACTTCCACCTCTAGCTTGGCCGGAATTTAATTGATGTCAAGTATGGTGTGATTACTCCAAATTTACACCTCCATAAGCTCCTTCTTCAACAAGCAATGAGAGCTTCTTGGAAAACTATCAAGAGAGGATGTAAGCTAAGTACAATTATTATTGCATGTTGCGTACACATAGGCTATTTTGCATGATATTATTTTTATTTATGCATGATTCTAACTTATGATTGCTACATGATTATTTTTATAATCTAAGTATGTGTTGCATGTTTACATCATATCACATGCTAACATCGTATTCTATGTTTACATCATGCTTCGTGTTGACAAGCATGCTCTCCAATTTTATATTGTTCTAAGTATTTTGCTTATTGCGCGATTACGTCATCCATGTGCTATGTTGTCATCTCCATGTTAACATCATGTTACACGTTTACGTCACGTACCATGATGACACCACGTTGCATGATTATTTATTATTACAAGTATCTCGCTTATTGCATGTTATTACGAATATGTCGTTAATTGCACGCTGTTATATGTACACCATCTGTTACGCTAACCCCGTGAACAGATTACACACGTTCATCGAAAAAGTAAAGATGGATGAATTTGTGCTCCACGCATTCGATTGACAAACAGGCCACCCCTGAGGTCAGTGCCGAACCTAAATTGGACGAATATCCTATCTTAAATAGAGTCAAGCATGGGTTTTGAACCGCTACTTGACTCGAGGGCAAGCGTTGGATATCTGTCCAATTCGGGTTCGTATTTACGTTTCGGACCTCGCACACACGTCAGAACCACAAACGAATTTTACCGCGGTCACCCCGGGTCAAAACGGTCCGGATGCGCGCATCACCCAGACCGGGACTTCCGGATTGCCTTGACAGTCCGGACTGGTCCGGTTTGCCCAGCAATCCGGACCAAGTCGGACATCCGACATGGTCCGGACTGGTCCGGTTTGCCCAGCAATCCGGACCAAGTCGGACATCCGACATGGTCCGGACTGTCGACTAGCACCGCGCACTTACCCCTATTATTTTTACTAAGTATGAGAAGTCAGTGCGCACATAGCCAACCTCGATGTCGGTAAGCGTTTTCCTTTAAACTGACATTGAACCGCATAAAACCGGGTCCGGTTCTCGGGTTTCCTATAAATAGGGACCTAGACCTCCCGTTTGACAACTTAACTCGAAACTCTCCCAAATTGGCTATTTATGCTCTGACCTCTCTCTACATACTTTCTCTCTCTAGATTGTGACTTAAGCATCGGAGAGGGCTCAACCAGCGCCACCCCCCTCTCCATGCTGGTTATTGCCCGTTTTGCAGGACCCGACGTGTAGGAGACCGAGATTGGAGCCAAAGCCAAGTTCGGGGTTCGAGGATCGAGGTTCGCGGATCGTGACGTGCTGACAGGAGATCGTACCTGCATGCACATCCAACCCGTTCGCGAAAGGCAACCCGAGGTGTCCCAGGTGGAACCGACCTCAACAAATCTCATATTACATCCGTCTAAACACCCCATATCATAATTTGAATTTATATATATATATATATATATATATATATATATATATATATATATATATATATATATATAAAAACTATTTTTTTTTAATTATAAAAGCTATCTTTTTTATTATAAAAACTCTTATTTTATTCATCTAACTCACTTTCAATTTCTACTTCATTTACGTTAATCACTTTGTATCCTAACAATAGAAACTTTTTTCACCATAACAAAATTATTCATCAAATTTCACCAGAATATGGGGCGAAAATAAAATAAAATAAAATAAAATAAATGTTAAATATAATAATATTTGATTTAAATATTAACCATTCGTGTGAAATATCATTTTTAAATTATAAATATACGAACAAAATAAAATATAGAAAATATAAGGGGTCGATAATATAACTTTAAGGAGTACAATTTTTGAAAAATATATTTAGTTTCATGAATCTAAAAAATAAGAAAAAAAATGAAGAGAAAAAAAAAATTTAACTGCATTTTAGTCAAGCCCTATACAAAAACGAGACGCTTCATACAAATTTATAAAGATAGCGCAACAATAAAAAAAATACAAGATCTTTAAAAAATATTCACGTACAAATTTCTTAGGTCTTGACTACTGTCGGCAATGGTGCGGTGAGAATTCAATAACTGTGGTTTTCCGCACTATTTGCTATTATGATTAACCACATAATTATGGTGTGATGCGGTTATAGTGATGTATTTTGTCAGAATAATATTTTTGGTTATGGTTTAGTATTGAGTTGATACTCATGGTTATAATTAACCACCACCACTATATATATATACCACCGTTCAAAACTTCCAATTTCCAATTACCTCCTCCACCCTCAATTCTTAATAGCTCATTCTTTCACAACCTTACATTCTAAGCCATCATTCTTTATATACTTTAGCAATCTCAACCATTCATTACTATTGATAATATCACTATTTCACTCGCAGTCTCTCAATCTCACTCTCAATGGTATTATATTAGTTTTGGTTTCTTATACGTTTGGTTTAAAATTAGATTGTTGCAATTTCTTATGGATCAAATATTGATATGATTATCGGTTATGTACATGGTTAAAAAGAACAACTTGATAAATTTTAGTAAAAAATCGTGGTTATAGTTATTATTAACACTCGATTTTTGACCGGGACGTAACGTTGTTAAACATGACACGTCATTTCCAGATGTGTCAAGTCACGAAGTGTCCAAAAATGCTCATGTGCATATTAGAGTAGTAAATAAATATATATTTATAAAATATCTCGGATATATTCAGAATATTTAGAAATATATATATCTAATTGTTATTTAGATATTTATCTACATGTTTTATCTCATATCATTTAGGAATAATTATTTGTAAGATATTTATCCGGTAGAATTATCTGTAAGTTATTTATCATTTTAATATTTAGGAGATCTAATCTAGATTTGTTTTAATATAAATAGGGGTCTAGTTTTATATGTAAAAAACAGAGAAACATCAATAATAATATAACTTGTCTCGAAACCCGTGCAAATTTTGTCTTATTGTGAAAAAAAACCCCCCTCTACTGTTGTTGTTCAGCTCTTCCGCCAGTGGCCCCCTTTCTCAGCCTGCGCCGTCTAGGGATGTCAACGGGGCGGGTCGGGGCGGGTATCGCTTGCCCCGTACCCGCCCCGCGGGTCGAGATGGTCGACCCGTACCCGCCCCACACAGTTCGCGGGGCGGGTCGACCCGCGGGTCACCTATTAGTGATATATAATATATTATTAGCAATTTAAACCCTAAATTATATATTTACCATATACAAATTCAATTTAAAATTTAAATCACAAATAAAAAATTTAACTTCAAATCCAAATACAAGTCACAAATCCTAATTATTTTAACTATGTATTATATTACCTATATAGTTTTATATAAATATGTGTAATATATATAAATTATCCACATACGGGGCGGGGCGGGTCAACGGGGCGGGACGACCCCAAAACCGTACCCGCCCCACGGGTCACGGATCGCGGGTCAACGAATCAAAATCGGGGCGGGGCCCCGCGGGTCACGGATTACCCGTGACCCGTTGCCACCCCTAGCGCCGTCTTCTCGCCGGAGCTATTCCTACCCATCTACCTGCCGGAGGCCGCCCAACCCCGACCGCCACCGTCCCAGATTGCCGAGGTGCTGGTTGCCAGCCCCTCTCTCTATTCTCTCTCCCTGAAGACCTCTTATGCCGGACTTCATCAGCACAGCGCTCTAGCCACTCTTTGCTGCTGCTGGCGTCCCGGCCCTCCTCACCGCTGTTGCTAGTTGGCTCCCCTCCATCGACTTCCACCGCGCCGGAGCCACCGTCCCCAGGTAGATACCGTCTCTTTCTCTTTTCTTTTATTTATTTTTATTTATTATATTTTATGTTATTAAATTATTATATTTATTATATTATATTTAATTGAATAGTTTAAATGTAGTTGGTTAGATTTAATTAATATTTTAGATATAGTTGATTAAATTTAGTTAAGGTAGCAAGTTTAATTGCTCAAGCTGCATGTATGTTAAATATATATTGGGTTCTGTATGGATTTAAGCATGTTTGATAATTCTGATAATTTAGATTTCGTCTTAATTAGGAGTTATAGATTAATATTTGATAATAATTTTGCATATGAAAGAAATTTAATTAAATATTGACATCGTTAGATTAATCTGATGTAACATGTATTTAAAAAATAAAATTGGCAAGTAAGTTAATTGAGTACCGAAAGGGCATAATTAAAAATTATATTTTTAATTCGTAATAGAACCTCCGAATTCGAATTTCTGAATGTGGACCGATTTTTATACATAGGTGCTTAATTTGTCATTCGCTTAGACAATTTAGGTTTCTAGTAAGCCTTATAATTAATTAGTGACGACTCTTTCAAAATGCACCGTTTTCAAAATGTAACCGTTTTAGGTTAGATTTTAAGTCTGACAGTTATAGTACTAAAAAAATGTACCATTTTGATTATGATACAAGTGAAAAAAAAAATGATATAATACCAAAACCATCCAATTGCCAGCTCTAGATGTGAGGATAACATGAAATTTATTTTAATTATTACTAGATAAAAAGTGAATGGACAAAAAAGGGCTAGAAGAGAAAGTTGGTCCAAAGGGACGTTTCTGCATGACCACCATAATGATATCAATAATTGCAGAATGGTCCCCAATTGTTTCCCAGCCCTCAAGCTTCAACTCTTTCTAATAATTCATAGGCCAATTGCAATTCTAGTCACGTGGCTTGCACACATAATCAAGCTCCCCTCTTGACACGGTTGGACCTCACTAAGACTCAAACACGGTCGCCCCGCCGACCTCGAGGTAAGACCATTTTATTTTTAGGGATACACGCCATGTTTCGGTTGCCACGTAGCAATCAGACTTGTTCGGTTGCGCCGACCCGTCCGGTAGCAGGGCAACCGGACCTTGTCCAGTTACTGTGCAACCGGACTTGTCCGGGGCTGACACGCCCCGTGTCGACCCCCCTATCCCCGGAAGCCGTTGTCCGGGGCACCCATGTATACCCGACCTCTCTCAATCTCTGTGCGGGCCCGACCTACAAATGTGGGTCCCTCCGGTGCCTGGATCCAAAACTATATAAATAGGGGCCTAGGTCCCTCATTTCAAACTTAATCTCGGATAGAGACACCGGAGCTCTGACTTCTCTCTACATTTTATCTCTCTAGAATTATTGTCTGACTTAGGCATCAGAGAGGGTTCGCCAGAGACACTCCCCCTCTCTGGCACTGCCCTTTGTGCAGGTCCGCCAGGCACATAGTTGGATTTACTGTAACACGAAGATTGAAGGAACTTGACTCGACGCAAGGCCGCCAAGATCGGACCCCGGACGAGTTTGTTCCATCATTGGCGCCGTCTGCGTGATTTAAACAAAAAACCGTTAATAAGATACCCAAGTGCCCTGCCGTGATTTTCCTGCACAGAGGGTTCAGTGCAAGAGGTGAGTCGTCCAGTACACGTGATGACTACGCCTCACAGATAGAAGATGACATGATAGAAGCCGTGGATGCATCGCAATTGTTGGAAGGCGTAACTCAGTTTTCCATAGAAAATATGGAGTATACGATGCACCCACATACAAATGTGTTGGTCATCAAAACAAGGATAGGGATCGAACCTCCTCCCGAGGATTCGAGACCACCACGTCAACCAAGTAACAAGGTACCAAGGGTAGTAAGGTCGGTAGTGGAACCACCTATACCAGCCCCTCAGGAAGTGCCACCAATGCCTGCTCCCTGGAGAGATACCACCCGTTCAAGAGCCGCAACAGGAACCGCCAGTTCCTAATTCTCAGCAGGTAGCTCCGGTGCCGGTACCGCAAGAAGATTCTTATGATGCTTCTACGCCATCAGTACGACGCCATCCGAGTAAGAGCATTGCGACTAGTGCTACCTCGCATTCTAGGAGGACCTACCATAGGAACCCCCATCAACATTTTCCTTATGGCATGCCGCCACAAGATCAACCATTCGGGATACCTAGCAACACAATCCCATCAAATGTTATGCCAATGTTCAATGGGCATACATACGCCGCATCAGGACATCAGATGTTCTCCCAAGGTGAACCTCCAGTAATAGAGGATTCATGTCAATTATAGATGAATTGATAGCATACCATGAGGCGAGGAGAGCTAGAAGATATGGACCACCACCAGTGGCTCCGACTGACCAAGCCCCACCATGAGACATTCCAAGGAGAGCTCAAAGTGAGGGACATCGTCCCGACAAATCGACAAGGCAACCGCCTACACATGATGAAGCGCGACAAGTTCCAACCCCTCGTGTAAGACAACCCTCGATACATCTCCCCCGGGGACAGCAGGGGGACAGTTTGAAAGACAAGGCTTTGAGCATGGAACTCATGAAGTGCCACACTATGTTACTACATCACTACTACAAAGGGGAGACCTATGGACAAACGCAGTGGAGTGAGATCACACATAGCGTGTAAGGAGGATATACCTCCACATAGTCCGCCTCGGCAAGGATGAAACCTTATATTACTCAAGAGGGAAGGAATACACACAATCTAATGAAGGAAAACAGTTACATTACCAAGGAAGCAGGGGATATCAACACCCCCAAATCCGTATCCTTCCCATATTCTCTTATTTAATTTAACTGCACAACAATTCAACTCCCTGAAAGGGGTAGATATTTGATACTTAATACTATCTTGTTTTCCAAGAATGACCCTTCCGTATATCTTCAGGCTCCGTAATATATATATACACAGGTTGACTACTAGAAGAGTCCATCAAAACGCCCCCGCCGACCAAGAGAGTCGTCGCCAAGGCTACACGTCATTGACGAACAAAAATGTCGTCACCGACCAAAAGAGTCGTTGCCAAGACTACACGTCACAGACGAACAAAAGCGTCGTCACCGATCAAAACATCGTCGCCGATAAACTGTCTTGTTCAAACATGTTTGATCAACATCACCGGTCGATTAGCCTCCTCAAAGGAATACATGAGGAACATATTGCTCATTCTCAAAGGGCACCTATAAGATCAAGACTTTGAGAAAACATCACTAAGATGGAAGGTTCACTTCCAAAAAGAAGTTGAGCGCTCTCAGTATCCTATGGAAGAACTACCATGAAGGTCACAAAGGACCAATCATTCGCTACAACCCTCCACTAAGGGTGTTAGCGTCAAGATTTGCTAGAAGAAAGCATCTCACATTGATATGCAAGGGGGGCACAACCTAAGTGACAACGTGCCTTCCTCGTGAAACAAAGAGATTACCTGTAAGCATAAGAATGAGCAACCATGAGAATACCTCTTCACAAGATTGGGGATACCATACTACATGGACAACACCCACTCTCTTGGGAAAACGTCCCTAACTCACCTATATGATATCACGAAGCAGTCATTAGGTACGATTTCACCTGGTAGCTCGTCCCAATTAAGGGAACACACTCCTATTAAGGATTCTATAAGGCTCTGAGCCTAGCAGTGAGAGGAGGACAACATGGTCATCTGTAAATAGAAGGAGTTCAACAGACATCCTCCATGCCCAGTTATTGACAATACTAGGAAAGAGTCCGGCATACCTAATACCAGGGGACCTCCCATTGGTAAGCTTCGGTGAAACGTCAACATACCTATGGGGGACGATAACGGTACTAATAAGGCTGGTGCAAGGATGGAGGATGTATCCTTATGAGTATCCTTGCAAAAATGAACTCACTATATGGAGATGCCATCTAATAGTTGATTACGTTTTTATTTTTCGAAATATGATCCTAAGACGGAGATCCTTGGACTCCGCATTATATGTGCAATGGATGACATGTTTATCAAGATAGGAACGTGAAGATTCAAGATAACGCCCTCAAGATTAGGCGCGCACCTCTACCAAGTGCGACGCATTTTGGTGGTCATGGACATTCCTTCGCCATCTCATAAGGAAGAAAGGCAACCAAGGATACAAGTCCTAACAGAGCAGGCGACGATAGAAAATCCCGCCATTGACGTCATGCATTAAGCACTGAGTGAATGACAGCTATTACAAAGGAAGAAGGGGGAGAACCCCATCATTCCAACATCCATTATCATTGTGTGCATACACAACATGAATACAACTCTAAAGAAAGCCGAGCGACAAGCCATGGCTACTACGGGGGCAACCCCCTGTTCATAACAAGAGGGGGATCGTGGTTAAAGCGACAACCCTTCAGAGCCTTGGAGAATTATCTAAGGAAGAGTTGAGAGGTATTGATCTCGACAAAGCATTACTGGTTAAAGGGAAAAAGAGGAAAGCAAGTTACAAGCCCTCTTCAAGGGCGAACACCGCTACTGGGCCCAATAAGAGAAATGTTTGAAGCGTCATACACACATATGTTGGAAAAACAATCTCAGGGCGCCAACCCTCATATCAAGGGGGAAGGCAGCGACACATAGCAATCAACATTCTACCCCCATAGTAGGATAATATATATGAGAGTTAACACTGATCAAGAGATCTCAACAACAATCTTGAAGCGAATATGAATAGCACAAAGCCGGTGGTACTACGCCAAACTGACTTTTAAAATGAGTCAATTGAAAAAACGGGATCCAATGATGAAAGGGGGGAAGTCTCCAACGAGAGATAGACAAAGACGTTGGGTGTACGACACTGTTTGGCCACATAAGTCCATGACACTACACATTCCAAAAGGAAGGCACAAAGATGGAACAACAACAGGAACCCTCCGTACGATCCGCCCAAAGTTGGCAACGACATGAATCGCTCTTGAAAAGAAGACCTTCACACTTGGAATATATCCATATAACAAGCACTTTTCCACGGGATAACACCCCTATGCGAAAAGCAATGCGAATAGAGCAGACTACGCGAACCAAGAATGCAGTTCGCATAGTCTGATCTCGTCGAATTGAATCTAGTGACAACGGAACGAACTAATCGAACCCAGTACAAGGATCAAATAGTTCAACCCAGACACATTGATAAACTAGTCCAAATGGACAATATAGTGGACAAGATAGTCCTACATGAAGATGCATAATCACATAGTACGTTTTAGCTAACATCTTGATTCAATGTCAAGGAACTTGCAAAAGACTTGCAGGTAACAATACACGTCCTACTTCAGGAACAACACCAAGTACAAGCAATGTTATATGGATAGGCAAGTCTTACAACGACCTATGACCTATACCAATTATCTAATGGTCGGACGCGACCTATTAAGCGCAACTCATACCTTACTTTGGTAAAATCACCAAGTAGTGGCAACCTTATGAAGATGAGCGAGTCTGTCACGTGACCTCTGATTTACGACGACTATATAAAGGGAAGACCAGGTCGTATCTCTTAATCACTCTACTATGGAAAAACACCAAGTAGTGATATCTATACAACAACGCGTGCGTCCATCAAGGTTACATACAACCTCCAAGCTGTCTTGGGCTGATCACCCAGCATTGTTATTCAAGCATCATGGTTAGAATTACTACTAATTCCATGATAGCCGTGCCTTAGGGAACTACTTAGGGAGTCGCACTTGGAACCAACACCAAGGTCGCGACCGCTGTACCTTAGGGCACTGATTCAAAGTGGCGTGACTGGCAGAGACCAATCTCACGATCACAACACCTCTGAGCTGGGGTCATGATGATATGATAGCACCAGGTACCTAGAAAGTGAAAACCAGGTATCATCTCAGATTCTACGGCGGCACAGCCACTTATGTGATGTGATTGCCTCCAGTCCTCAGGAGCTAACTCTAAGGAGATACTTTGAATATCACTATGTCCAGTCTCTTTGAGTAGCAGTGACACTACCACAGATAGTTATGTTTCCGCGACCGCTGGCTATACTGATGAAGAGGCAAACCAACAATAACGGAGTGACGCCTACACGACCAAAAGCGCTGAATACCATGCGAGTTGCGCCTCGCCAAAACGTAAGCTTGAGAAAATCAAGTAACGGATACACCACTACGACGGAGTCGATACCGTTGCGACCTTACTTTGGACAAGCCAAGTAAAGGTCATACAATCAAAAAACGCATTATACTACCACAAGTAGCGTCTTGCACCAACGCCACATCTTGGACTACCAAGGGCGGAAAAACGCAATTGCAAGTAGTCCCTTGCCATAACGCTACTCCGATGCATTGGGTATGCAGATTAAAACGTACCAAACCAAGAAAGTAACGTCTTGCCACAACGCATTTTCTTAGGACATCAAGGGGCTTTAAACGCACTAACACTGGTAGTAGCATGTTAGGATTGCAAGTAGCGTCTTTCCATAACGCTACTCCGAGGCATCGAGTAAGCGGCTCAAAACGTACCAAACCGAGTAAGTAACGTCTTTCCTCAACGCTATCTTGAGTCATCAAGTAAAGCGGTAAAGTGCACTCGCGAGTCGCGTCTCGCCACAACGCTATCTCAAGGCATTGAGTAAGCAGATTAAAACGTACCAAATTATGCAAGTAACATCTTGTCATAACAATACCTGGAGGCATCGGGCAAGTGGTTAAAACGCAACAAATAAAGCAAGTAGAGTCTTGCCAACAACGCTATCCGAGGCATCGGATACGCGGTCACAAAACATGTCAACACAGTGCAAGTAGCGTCTTGCAAGCAATGCTATGTCGAGGCATCGACAAGCAAGTGGTCTTCGTCAAGTATAGATAACATCTCAAAACAACGCCATATCTTGGTAGCAATCAAGAGGGGCATGTGTGAGCTTGATAATACAGGTACCGTTGGTAATGAATGTGATGAACGTCAAGCCCGGCACTTCACCGGCACGACAAGATAGATAGCGTCCTAAGAATAAGAAAGCATATCATATTCGCGATACATACGTATTACAATGCTAAGTCCGGCATACAACAAGTATGGTGTTAACAACCTCAAGAACAAGAGGTTATAATAGGAAGTGTAAACATACACAACCTAGCAGGCGTGTGGGCATCCATAATAACAATGGTATGATATCCTACTCATGCTTATATAACCATACATTTACATATGTCTTGAACAGGTATGATACGAAAGATAGATGGATGACATGCATGCCTAAGTCCCAAAAACAAGTGTTTCCACATAAAGATGCATGATAAGCGTAGAAGGGGCGGCTATCTACATGTGTGATAAATGTAGTCAGTCCATTAATCAAGAGCGGCAGCATCGTCGCCGCCATCATCACACAAGGGTATCCACAGCTCACACAAGGGTATCCACAGCTCTACTTGAGAAAGTCTAAGAAGGAGCATGCCTCCCTTCGATAGGAGGGGTAGAATCCTCACCAAAGAACGTTGCCATGTGTGCGGAAGCAAATCCGACAAAGTTGCCAGCTTCATTGAAACCAACTAAATGATTGATATCATATATCTTGGCAGCAAGATCTTCACCATAGGTCTCAATGATGACCTGACACTTCACCTTGGCATCCACTTCAAAACTCGAGAGATGCCTTATACTGAGTGATACTTTGAAAAGTCTCCTCGCCAATGTTCTTCGCAAGTACCTACGCCAAGTACTCACATACAGCTATGACCTCCTATTCTTTATCCTTTCAAAGTCGGCTGACCTCGGCTTCAATGGATGCAATGCGACCTTGTTAACCAAGCTTGGAGGGGCCAAAGCTGGAAGCCTTCTCCTTCATAACACAAATAGTCTCTCTTAGTTGCTCCAACTCAGTTCTCTGGAAATCGACCTTCTCGGTCAGCTCGACTATGAAGAAGCCCAGGTTGATCGCGTCGGCGACAGCTTGAGAATGATAGGCACACGCTAGACAGTGAAGTCTAGTAATGAAAATACAATAGAGAGGTATACTCACAGGGGCATGTCGAGACAACACCCCGCTAATAAGTTGAAACCCGGTAAAGGCAGAGTCAGGTAACTCCCTACGATCGCCGGGGGCAACAATAACATTCATTATGCAAACACCGATCTCCGGGGCTACCAAAGAGGATTATTGACCAAAAGAGTAGCTTCTGGGGGAAGCGAAAGGCACCTAAGCGGAATAGACAATGTCACCATCGAGAGGCCACATCAAGACCTCTCGGGATAGTATGTGGTGCTAGATGCACGTTTTGTATCAATAAGAAAGCAGTGCACAACATCAAGATAAGCATACAAGTAAGAAGAATGCGTAACTTCAAGGTACGCCTTAGGACCAAGTCCGAAAAGGCTTAATATGCCGTCATCATAAGAAGCGATCTCTCGTATAAGAGCATGAGCCTTACCCTGGTTAGCATCAGTGGCAGCAGCATCAGCATCAGTGAATGTAGTGTCAGCACCAGCAGCTGCAAGGGCAGCATTACCATATACAGGATCAATATCCCTTTGTCACGGGGAAGAGTTGGCACCGGATCATCAAGATCGGTTACTTTTCTCTTTCGATTAGAGGAACTTTGAGAACCTCCAGCCACAATGAAAGGCTTCTTGGTAAACAAAGGGCCAGTGACCTTGTCAGTAGTGACGATATGCCATGAAAAAAGCAAAGCAGACATGTGAGAACAACTACGCCATGAAGTAGGCAACTATCATAACAATAAGGTGTACATACATACCCGCAGCTTTAGACACCTTGGAAGACTTAGATGCTCTCTGAGCAACAGAAGGAGGAGCTACCTCCCTACCTCTCCCGGCAACACCCTGAGAGGAGCGATATACTTGTGACCGTGGTTTCATATCAGCAAACAAGCCTATAAGGAGAACCATCCTTAATACCACCAACTTCAATCGACTAGGTAACTTGATAGTCCCTGACAAAGAGGTGACGGTTCTTCAACCAGTTCCTAGACCGATCTACGGGGAGAACAAAGGGGTAATAAGCCTGACAACGGCACAGGCTTGTGAGAACATTCCCAATCCTCGTCAAGTCCGTTGTCAAGTAACGATCAAGAAACATAACAACGGGTCTTTAAAAGAAGAAGACTTACGCGTCATGACAATAGTAATATGAAGAGGGTAGACACTATCCCATGTCCAAACCAACGACTA
The DNA here is from genome assembly GCA_036873135.1 of Clarkia xantiana subsp. parviflora. NCBI lineage: Eukaryota > Viridiplantae > Streptophyta > Magnoliopsida > Myrtales > Onagraceae > Clarkia > Clarkia xantiana. The sequence goes on from JAPTYO010000011.1 coordinate 9,663,363, forward strand.
ATGTCTCAACAAGCAAATTGAGTAAATAGCCTACAAGGTGGCACCGCACCGGATGTGCACTAAAAATTACTATAGAAGTAAGGGTTTACACCCTATATTCATATAATGATGCCAACTCCAGGGGGCAACATAATGGACAAGCACTGCAAAGCAGGACGGACACAAGGGTCGACACCCTATGTCCACGATAGGGACAGTACCTAATATAAGGTAACTTAAAGAAGCACAATACAAGATGAGACTGACATAAGGGCAGACACCCTATATCCATGACGACGACAAGGCTCACCTAGGGGGAAACATCAGGAACATATGCTATGAAGTGCAATAGACACAATGATCAGTCCCCAATGTCTATAATGACTAAGTGCGTCTACTACGAAGGCAATTCGATGAATGAACACTATAAAGATGAATGCATGCAAGAGTAGATACCATACACCTATCATCAAGACAACGCCTACTATGGAGGCAAGACAACCAACACTATAAGGTGAAACGGACTCAAGGGTCGACACCCCAGGTCCATAACAATGACAATGCCTACTTTGAAGACAATATGATGTACGCACACTACAAGGTGCAATGAGCGCAAGGGTCGACACCCTATGCTCATGACGACGACAGTATCATGAGGAGTGATAGGCGCAAATGTCAATACCTCATAATTATAATGATCAGAAAGCCTACTATGGGGGTAGCATGATGAATACAATGGTTAACAATCTACACCTATAAAGACGACAACGTCACCTCGGGGGGCAGTTCAACAATATATGCCCTATAGTGTAGTGCAGGCGCATAGATCAACACCCCATACTTACATCGATTCCTACAACTACTTGATGAGCACAACGACATGTGCATACTAGGCGACACGCCTGATATAGGGGTCGGCACCCCACCTACAATACATCACTGATGTCCACTTCAGGAGCAATGTCATATGGTACCAATGGCAATGAGTATTACAATGCAATGGGTAACCCCCTAAGCGTGGGACGATCACTACGCCTACCCTAGGGGGGGCAACGATACATCTGAAAGGGATCTACCACCAAGTATACGAAATACTACAAATGCAACCACAAGGGTGACAATGTCACCTCGGGGACAGCATAACAACACCAGGGTAGTAGTTTAGTGTATGCGAAGAGATCAAACACCAGTAGCGGATACTACACCTACTAGGTGGAAACAACGCCTGATATAGGGACTGGCGCTCAATTCACCATGTGATGATCACTCCGCTTACCCTAGGGGGGCAACCTTACACCTTTCAATGTGATACATGGCAGACACGTAGGGAGACCCCCCATGTCTCATACAGTGATACATGACAAGGCGTTAAGGGTAACCCCTACGTCAGTTCTATGCAAATATGATGGCAATGCAAGCATAGCATACGACGCCATCGACGCGAGACTCAACACCTCACGCCTAAGGTATCAACAAGTCCACTTCGGGGGAATATTTTTATATAACTGTTTTCAAGTGATTACAGGTTACCACCATATTGATTAACATGGTTATCAAGCCGAATGGAAGTAATGGCATTCCTACGCAGCCAACTATAAACCCGAATAGAAGCAATGGCATTCCTACGCGGCCAACATGTGAAATCTTCGAAAAATCACAATTTTTTCAAAATCGGAACAGAGGTAACCCCTTTCCGATTATATACAACGATTCAATTGTCTTTGACTTAACAATATATTGCAAGTAATTGTTACATGCTTAGGCATATTTTCATGATACATATACATGCATCCATATGCATCACCACTAGTGTTGTCAAACACTTAGTAATTTTATCACCCATTACCATGTGTGCATCTAGGTGCATCATAACTATAGTGTCATAACACTTATGAGTTTTCTATAACCCGACATGGTTGTGCATGTATTTCCATTACTATTCATGATTAGTGATTTGTACACTAGAGCATATACATTTCATTGATAGATGCACATTGATATACATCATTGAAAGTTTTCCATGAAAGATAAAAAAATTTCATTTCACTACCATGGTTGCTTTCATATGCATTACAACAAGTATAGTAGAACACTTAGTTTACTATCGAACACATATGCACACATAGATGCATCCTTACTAGTGTCATGTCAATTATGAATTTTTTCATCACTAAGCATGACTACATCTATCGACACTGACACAGTCGCATGTCACTACCTTACAACACCTCCATAGGTGCACAGTATGTTACATTGCTTTTCATCTATATCTATTGTATTGATTACACATACTCGTACCCATGATAGCATACCCATATGCACTTACATCATTAGTTACGATTTATTACAAACACATGTGATCCAAATTATCGGTTGCATACACGTCGTCATATGATAACACGTTTATTACTAACCACTAACATATATGAATTTTCTATGAGTTCAACGATGATATAGGTCAAACCCTCCTAGAACGGAAGGAAAGACCACTCAACATAGGCGAGCAAGGGTAAACCAGTAGCCGAGGTACAATCGGGCGTCTAATCCTTCTAAATAAATAGAGTAAAGTAGTGGTAAACCAATTCTTGACTCGGGGGCAAATGATGGATATACACCCGATTTGACCTCACTAAGGCTCAAACACGGTCGCCCCGCCGACCTCGAGATAAGACCATTTTATTTATAGGGATACACGCCATGTTCCGGTTGCCACGTAGCAATTAGAGTTGTTCGGTTGCGCCGGCCTCGTCCGGGGCCGACACGCCCCGTGTCGACCACCCTACCCTCGGACGCCGTTGTCCGGGGCACCCGCGTATACCCGACCTCTCTCAATCTCTGTGCGGGCCCCACCTAAAAATGTGGGCCCCTCCGGTGCCTGGATCCAAAACTCTATAAATAGGGGCCTAGGTCCCTCGTTTCAAACTTAATCTCGGATAGAGACACCGAAGCTCTGACTTCTCTCTACATTTTATCTCTCTAGAATTACTGTCTGACTTAAGCATCAGAGAGGGTTCGCCAGAGACACCTCCCCTCTCTGGCACTGCCTTTTGTACAAATCCGCCATGCACGGAGTTAGATTGACCGTAACACGAAGATTGAAGGAACGTGACTCGACGCAAGGCCGCCAAGATCGCCTCCAGACGAGCTTGTTCCATCACCTTTTTAACTGAACTTTTGGACTTCACCTATCGTGAAAGTAGAAAGGGAGCTACTGATTGAAGGCTATCTATCTATGTATATCTATGCATTTGATCATCGCAATCTCATCTTGTTACTTTGAATTTTCAAACTATCATTGCATGCCTTCCTTTAAGCATAGTAAGTTTGAATCTGATTTAAATGACAACGCAGTCCATGATTGACTAATTAATTAAAACCCTGAGACTAATGGGTGCCCATTGCACTATAATATCAAATTATTAAGAATAAAAATACATGAGAAAACACTAACCAAGTTTGAATTCTGAATATTCCATCTAATAAAGACATAGCGTTAAAGCTAGATAATATATGATCTAATTTTCAGTCTTGATCTTTTAAATATTTTTTTATAACTATTATTTATAGCTAAGCAAAGTCTCAAGACCCTATTCGGATTAATATATGTAACTAGGTGTACGTTTATTGTCGATCATATAAATAATAATTACCTTAATAAATAAAGTTTTTAAATAATATTACCTTAGTGGAAATATTTAATCTTATATATGCAGTCAGAAAATCTTAAATTTGACACTCATCTACTTTTATATGTGAAAAGAGAAAAGGTAGTCTAGATTAAATTTAAGAGCTTTGAGTGAAGTAAGGAAAAGATATATTGGTGCACGCCCTACCCTAGTGTTTCATACTTTAATTAAAATAATGAAGATTTATCTAAGTGATAGAATGAGATTTGTGATTAGGACCATCAAGGTGGACAATAGATCCCTACAATTGGAAAAAGAGAAGAACAATAAACCTTATTTTAAGGAAATGGGTTTGTTCCACGTCATGCATTTTCCTCACCACAACTAAACAAATGGAAGATATATATATAGATGGCAAAGTGAGCATAATAAGTTTTTTTTTTTTTTTTTTTTTGACATAAGAAGTTAATTAAACCAAAAAGACCTCATTAGGAATATTGTAAAAGTAGCATTATATATCATCATTGAAAAAACGCAACAAATATTAATTGGTATACGTACAAAATGACCACTAGAGTCCAGTAGACCTTAGCTTTGGATGTAAATGCTGCGCTAAGAGCTAGCTAAGCATGTGCGTAAATATTTTTTTTTTTTTTAATTTTTTAATTATATTATCTACTCATTCACTCCACCTTGCTCATTCACTCAGTTTAGGTTTCGATTTTGTGTTTCAGGATATTAATAAGGTTTCACTCAGGTTAGGTTACGATTTTGTATCTCATGATATTGATATGAACAATCTCATATTTCATTTTGGTGTCTCAAAGTGATTACTTTAAAGAAGTCAATTCCGACGAAACCGACTGTCAAATTCGAGCTCCCATGCAGACTCCCTTCCCGTCACCTTGTCGGGACCGTCACCTGACAAGCTGGTCACATCCACGCCAATAAATCCCGCTCTGTTATCGCTGAAAATCGCTCTTTACATGAAAAATTATTCGTAAATCACAATTGTGTAAAAAACGTTATGACTATAAATGATAATGTCTAGCATGAGTTCATGTCCAATGCGAGCCTCCTAATGAATCAAGTCATGCGTCATTGAATAATCCCAGTTCGAATAGTTAAGATACCTAAAAGTAGAAAAGAAAAGTTGAGATACTAAAACATCAATGGCCGATAGTTGAGGTACTAAAAATGAAATTTTCAAAAGAAATCATTAGGTACCAAATTGTAGCTTATTGCTAATAACACTAAAGATTATGTTTGTATTTAGATTATTGCCAATTAAAAGAATATCATTTTCATTTTCTTTTATAAATAGGAGATATCCATTAACACCACTCTCTAAGAGACATAATTCAAGAAGCTCTAAGAGGAATTCCAGTTGAATATTTTTAAGAACACTTGCAAGATGTATATATTCATGAAGATCCCGCTTTGAGAAGTTAGTAGTCGTATTTCCAACTTATTATTTATCTCTCATTCAACAGTTAATTTAATAAAGTAAGAGATAAAATACGAGGTTGTTCTTGGGCTACACAATACAATCTAAAATATAATGGAATGAAATAGAGTCCAAAGTACATATATAGTACTTCTGTTTTGCTTAAGTCGTATTATCCTTACAAAAAATCTCGTGTCATGCCAATCAAATCATAAATATGAGTGGATACCAACTTTCATATGCCAGTGTGGAAATCAAAATGCATATTCTTAATAGAACACAAAGTCCCTGAAAACTTGCTTTTATTGATAATATAGATAATTTGCATTATGTCTCTATAAGGTTAATTACCAAATTTGCTAGTTGAGATGTGTTACAGATTGCTAGATGAACATTTTTTGTTTTGTTTTAAACACATGGTTGCAACTTTATTGACCTTACAATAAGCTCGTTCCGTTGCAATTTATATCTGTTTTGAATGGAAAAAGTCACGTGTATAGCGCATAAATGTCTGAATTCAGTAATGGCAAAACTAATTAGGTAGAATGATAAATTTATCCTAGCAAAACTTGGGCACTATTAATAAGGAGGTAAAGATGCACTAAAATGAAATTTAGCTAATATTAGATATGGTACAACTTTAATAAGCTAGTTGACAAAAAAAAAAACTTGATTAAGCTAGAATGCATACTTCATTATATTTGTTATCTATAACGGAGTGAATTGAAAACAAAAATAATTACCTTATATATTTATATTTAAAATAGGTGAGAAGGGAAACCACTTCAGAAAGGAATATGAACGTTAAATGGAATACACTATAATCCAGGACATAGTGCATTTTGTCAAAATAGTCAGCAATGGATGCCAGTGGAAGAATTAGATAGGAGCAAAGATTTGTTGAGAAATCAAGAGGGAGCTCAGTATCTCTCTCTCTATATATATATATATATAATAAGTTAGGACGTAAGAGTGCGTAACAATTCGGTAGTGCCACATCATCCATGAAAACAAATTTGGATGTGTCACATCAGCAAATATGGATGGCTATAAAATTGCTACATCAGTACTTAAATTATACTTAAATTATTATTTAATTTCTTAAAAATAACACACTTTACTTAATCTGCATTAATTATCACTAATTTTGTTATTAAAAACACATTAAACAATTATATTTAATAGAAAGACGATTCTTGGCCAAAAATAAAATAATAGAAAGACGATTGTAAGTGGTTGATCAACCTCACATAACTAACTTCATCAAGATGCCATAATTTAGAAGATAAAATCTTTTAAATTTTCTCATTATGACTCTCATTATATTTATATACTCATTTTACCCGATTTGTTGTGTTCTTCAAGGTATTAATAACAAATATAATTTCTTTTATTATATATAATATATTTTTTATGGAAAAATATATTATTAAATGCAACAAACTCAAAGCATAATTTCAAAATTTTACATATTATTACATGTACTGTTTAACGGGTCGCCCCGCGCGTAGCACGGGGTCAGACCCTAGTTAAATATAATAGAGGTAAATACCAAATAGCTAGTGGATTTGTTTTAAAATATATATAATTAGTTAAATTATTTAAGTAGTAAATATTTAGCTGAATTTTTTTTCGAAAGTAACAATTATGCAGTTCTATAAAATTAAAGGAATATAGAGCACGTGAAGAAAGTATCAATTATGCAGTTCTATAAAATTAAAGGAATATAAAGCACGTGAGGAATATGTGAAGGGCTGAAATTGGTGACATATACTTCGTGACCATAATACACTTGCACTTTTTTATTTTGCCGAATGCCTATTTTTCTGCCCATACACTTTAACCATATTTTCTTTAAATCAGTTTTCTATGCCATATGCGGATTCAACATCTGAAATGCTCGAATAAGTACTTCTTTGTGGTCGTCGACTAAAATTAATGGGTTTACATAGTATATGAATAGGAAAGAGACGCAAACCTATTAACTAAATTTTTTAAGTCGGATATGAGCATTTCATACTTATATATCCTTATTATTTACATTTAACACACATTAATTAAATTTGAGACGTTTTCGCGTTAAATATAATCATGAAATATTTGTACAACTTATTAATTTAAAATTTTAATTTAGTTATGACATTAGGTACTTATATCCTTACTATAAATTGATGGATATACACCCGATTGAACCTCACCAAGGCTCAAGCACGGTCGCCCTGCCGACCTCAAAGTAAGTCCATTTTATTCCTAGGGATACGCGCCATGTTCCGGTTGCCACAAAGCGATCGGACTTGCTCGGTTGCGCCGGCCTCGTCCGGTAGCAGGGCAACCGGACATATCCGGTGACAATGGGGCCGACGCGTCCCACGCCGGCCCCCGATCCCTGGGTACTAACACCCGGGGCGCACGTATTCCCGATTACTCTCTTAATCTCTGTGCGGGCCCCACCTAAAAATGTGGGCCCCTCCGGTGCCTGGATCCAAAACTCTATAAATAGGGGCCTAGATCCTTCCTTTCAAACTTAATCTCGGATGAGACACCGGAGCTCTGACTTCTCTCTACATTTTATCTCTCTAGAAATACTGTCTGACTTAGGCATCGGAGAGGGTTCGCCCAGAGACACACCCCTCTCTGGCACTGCCCTTCCACCAAGCACGGAGTTGGATTGACCGTAACACGAAGATTGAAGGAATGTGACTCAACGCAAGGCCGCCAAGATCGGACCCCGAACGAGTTTGTTTGATCGTATATCCTATATAAATTTGTACATAAGATCTTAGAAAAATGGCGATAAATGAGGACTAGCTAATATTTTTTCCCTCCTCCCGTGCGTATCTCTGTCCTTCTAAGAGACCGGCCACACATGCATCCTTCTTTAAGAGGAGGAATATACAGTGTCCGGTCTTTGTCACCACCTTGCTTTTTCTCTCCTCTCGTTCTCTCCTTATATATTAGGAGGGTTGATGCTATTTAGTTATTTATTATGTTTTTTCCGTGCGATTTTATAATTATTTTTGTTTTTTATATAATATTTTTTGGCAACTAAGCATTATAATGTAATTAAATGGTTAATTTTTTTTTATTAGTTTCTTACATTTGACTATACTAGTTATTAACGCGTGCGTTGCACGCGTATCGATAGTCTAAGTTTCAAGGATACATAATTTATCTTAAGTTTTCTAATACGATATTAAATTAATACATGTGCAAGTTGAGAAATGAATCTGTGTGATTAGAAGAACGACATAATGCAATTCAAAACAGAAAAAATAGAAGATGATAATTAGGTACAAAATTAACTATTATTTTCGATTACGGTACTAAATTAGCCTTATATGTATATATATTTACAGTAAGAAATAATAATGAGTTGGATCGCGTGAGTTCTTAACGACAAAGTTGTATCTAACTCATCAACTTGAGGAGTGAAGAATGTAAACCGTACTTAACCACTTAGAGTCATCGGTGGAGCAGTTTGGCCTATACAAACGTAACTATACACTTTCCATGCAATTTTATACAATAATACCAACAAAAATTAATTTAACGCTAAAGGAAAATTCAATTCAGTAAAATCTAAAGTTTATACTTGACTTTACGTCAATTACTTATTTATATACTTATTAGGTTGTACCCAATTTGATTAAATTGACATACATAATTACTAAATTAATAGTTCGAGACCCTAAATGTTGGACGATGAGTAACCTGTTATCCGTAAAAGGTCAAAATTCAAGAGCCGTGGTTGACCCGTATTTGGCAATTTATATGATTTGACAGGTACTTGAAGTTTGCAGAAAAAATCTCAACATGTACTCGAAGTTTGCACAAATTGGTTACATATCATACTTTGGGGACTCAAATCTATAGATATAATGCATTAAGAAGTTAATGATAATTAATGTAACGTGTAAGTTAAGCGACCTTAGCAAAAAAAATTAATGCAATTTAACTAATGAAATTTTTAGTAATCCTCAAATATAGTAGAGACTAAATCATCAATTTTTAAATCACTAATGTATGAAGTTTATACTTGAATTCACCTTAAATATTTATTCAACTACTAATTAGGATATACCTAATATGATTGAATTTACAAACACAAGAACTAAATCAATAGTTCGAGTCAATAAGTATTGAACATTGAGTAACATATTATAGATAAATTCAAACTTCAAGAATCACGTTTGATCCATATTTTGATATGTTATATGAGTTGGCAAGTGACTGATTTATGTGATACAAAAATGTCAACAGTCGGAACATCCCCAAATCTGTGATACGGTGATGGAAAAATGCATGCACCCGACATTTGCACATATTGAATGCATATGATATGCTAAGGTTGACTCTAATTGATAAATATACTTGATTGAGAAGTTAATAATAACGACGGTGACCTGTCAATTAATATCATAAAAAATAAAAATAACAAAATGTAACAAAATGATAATAATGACTAAATCATTAATTTTATAAAATTATGGGAACTAAATATTATATATATATATATATATATATATATATATATATAATAATAATAATAATAATAATAATAAAATTTTCAAAAGGTACCTATTGGGGGTGAGGACAACCCTCACTTTTTATATTGGTACAAAGATGATTAAATAACAGCAAATGACCGTTTTGCCTTACCTTAAATCAAATAAATTGATTTTCATAGTAATTTTCGTCAAATTTATAAAAAAAAACTTAAATATATATTGTATTTTTTTTCTCACCAAAACGAACACCGGCTTCAAATCTGAACTCTTATTGTTAAGGTTCAAATATGAACTCATCAGATGTTGGGTTCGAATCAAACGTTGCAGTTAGTCTTGGGTTCGAAATCAAGATTGATTTCGAATCCAACACCAACTGCAAGGGTCTATTCAAAATTAGATAATCTAATGGGTTGTTCAATTATATAAAATTCAAAACTCATATAATATTGTGATAACCACAAAAATATATACAATGGATGTATTGTCTAGCTATCTACATTTTAGACATGGCAGAACCGCGGAACTTTTTTGCATTGCATTGGATAATATCATCAATAAAACACACAATGTGAATGTGAATGTGAATGTGTATATATATGAAGGGTTGGTTATTAAAGTGTGGTCTGTGATGTGTCATGATGATAAAACAAGTGTCGGTCCAAATACATGTATACAAAGAAAATATATACCGCCCGATGATCCACTAGCTAGCCACCGGCACCCTGCTGCATGCTCGATCAGTCCACCACTTCTGCTCGCCCGCTTTATACTATTTTTTGCTACTTAATTTTTCTCAGTGTTTCTTTCACTAACTCTTCCACTTCCCTAACCTCCATATTTAATTGAATATAGCACATCTAGAATAACTTTTCAATTATTTAGTTTAGGGTTAATAATGCATGAGGTTTGACTCATGTTGAAATTTTGTGTCTGAACTTTAAAGTGTTGAAATGAATTGTCTGATGTTTGGATTTTGCTAAAATTTAGTTTTCCGTCGAAAATTGCCGTTAATTTTGATAGAATGTTGTGAAAAGTTGGAATTGCTTTTTTTACTAAATATGAAGTGACGAAATTACCTCTAGAGTCAAAACAACTACCACCCAACTCCGGCTGGCCACCACCCAACTCCTACCACCACCCTACTCCGGCCGGCCACAACTAAAAAAACCATATAGTTGTTGATTTAGCTAGGAGGGGTAATTTCGTCAATTCGCTAGGTAATGGAATGTCAGATTTTTTTCGTGGAGGCGCATTTTTGGAATATCCGTTTTATCGAGCTCACGTGTCGGTCACATAATACACTTCCATTTGACTTAACCCAATAAATAGACGGAGATACCAAATTTTAACAAACACCAAACTCTGGATAGCTATATATATAAAATAGTTAGTTTAATATCTTCCTATGTAGCTAAGAGCATCCACAATGGTATTGTATACGTAAAGATTACGTAAACGTGGACCCTACATGTTTATTTAAGTAAAGCAACAAAAACTATCTACAGTGGTTTTACATAGCATTCCTTAAAGATGGGACCCACACGTAAATTTATGTTTTTACATAAAACATTCCTTAAATTTAAGTAATGCACTATGTATTACGTAACCAATTTTTTATTATAAATTAATTCATTTTATAATTAATGCTAATATCTAATTGGTGGTTGTTGGAAAATCTAATAATAAAATATATTTAAGGAATATGTTTAAGTAATACGATTGCAGAGAAAATATTTTTTACGTGTGTTTTAAATTTACGTATTACTTAAAGTGTACATAAATGTCTACGTGACAACTTTAAAGAATACAATTTATGTAAAACCATTGTGGATGCTCTAACTATATATAAAATATAATAAATTCAACCACTTCATCCGATAATTATCTAAATTTAGATTAGATACGGGTCATAAATGAAAACCCTAGCTTTCTATATATATATATATATATGTATTTAGTGAGTGGCCTTTGAGAGAGAATCAAGCTGAATACAAGAGTCCAAACGAATAGTGGGTTAGATAAAACATGTGTAATATTATTATTATTACTTTTTCAGCTAAATGTATGTATGTGTGTGTGCACACAGACGACTGGACTGAGAGACGGTTTCACTTATTCCAATTATTCTTCGGCATGCTGAACTCAAATATTCCCCTTTTCAACTCCCTTTTTCCTTCTTCCCCCAAAATCCTTTTCCTTACCAACAATAATGCTCTCCGTCAGTGTCATCTCATGGACTCTATTTCTATATAATAATAATAATATATAGAACAAATAAAATGTCTACATATATACACCAAATTTTGCTTAGAGCGCGCCTTTATACAATGCTCTCTCTCAATGTTCACTAGTAGATGTACGTATATATGGAATTTAAACTTTTGGTTTAGCTATATCATCATTGATAAGGAGGTGATCAAATAATAATCACCCAAATGGAACTGAAATCTACTCGGAATCGATATTTAGGGTATTTTCCGAGTAGGGTTTTCTAAAAATAAGGTAGATTTCTTAGTAGCATAATTCATTATCTTATATATATAAATTAAGTTTGTAGTTTAATATCTATCTATTATATATATAAAGTGCATTTTACTTTATATATGTTATTTGAAAGAAAACCTTAGCTAAGTAATTGTACTTCGGTAAGATGTGATTAATGTATGCTTCTCTTATGAAAATATATATTTTCATAAACTGATATGTTTAGGGAATGGAAGAAAAGTAACAAGTTTCAAATGAGTGTCCGGAATCAATAGGTTTCTAATTCAATTGGTTCTGGGTAGATTTCGGTTCCGCCTATATATGGCATGTTAAGTTTACGGTAAAAAATAAAAGTTGATATACATAAAGTAAATTTCGTAAGTTAATATACGTACAGTAAGTAATATTTTTTCTAGTGGACATCCATCGACACAACAGAAACATGGCATGCAATTATATAACATATCAGCAGCACCACCATATATAAAGAAAAATGTAGAAACTTTTCAACGGTTACAGAGGAGGATTCGAAAGTTGGTCAAAAGAGCATTTTGCCTTAATACCCCGACAAAATCACACCCCCTTTTCCAATATCTGTCCCTTGTTTCCCTTTCTCTCTTCTACTTTCTTCTTCTCTCTATCCCCAAATCCCATCTCCGTAATTAAATCCCAATTCCATGCCCTTTTTCAAAACCCTGCAATCCTCATCTATTTAACCCCTCTCTCCTACCACCATCATCACTCACCTTCAACTCTCTCTCTCAAGCAAAACTCATGAGCTTTGAAGTTAGTTGCTTTAATGGTGGGATTTTGGTGAGTCTCTTCCTCCACCTTTTCTTTGTGAGAATATATATATATAGGCTTGATTTAAAGTTGTTGATATTATCATATCAATCAATAACAACCATCATGAGACTGACTATATAAGTACGTTGGGTGGTGATTTTAATCATTATTATTCCATGCAACATAAATATGTATATAGTTATCTCCTTTTGAGCTGGATTGAGAATAAATATGCAATGAGTAGCTCTCGTGCTTACAAATACACTAAGGTTAATTATGCATGTTTTCTGTTTGAGATAAAAAAAATTAGTGGTATTACAATTTTCTATTCTCGTGAATGATAAATCGATGTTCTTAATACACATGACCAGCATAATACCTATTTTGTTTAATTTAATGAATTTGACGTATTGATGATATGTAACAGCTTTACCATATCCTTTTGAACTGAATAGATAATATGTAATGATTAGCCCTAGTGGTAAGAACACACTTCGGTTAATCATCTTCTAACACGACTTGTTTTCTATTGGTGATCAAGATTAAACTTGTTAGCTCTATTATAATTTTCTATTCGGGTAAATGAGAAATTGATATTCTTAGTACACGCGACCAGCGTAGTACTTATTATGTTTTATAGTATCTATTATGTTTAAATTAAATAAATCTGGCGTACCAATAATATATAACGGCTTAATTATCTTCTTTTGAGCTGGATAGATAATATGTAATGAGTAACCCTAGTGGTAAGAACACACTACAGTTAATCATGTTATAACACGACATATATACTTTCTCTCTGTGATAACAGTTGGGAACTCAAGACGACAAGAACAGCTCCTAACTGAAAACCTATTCTTGCCCATATTTCCGACATGCCGTCTAACGTAGGAAGTTACGGTCTGCTTCTCGTCTTGTTGGTTTCGCTGCTCATCTCTCATGCACTCCATGGCCAAGAACTGGAGCTGTTAATGACCTTCAAGACCTCCATTGATGACCCTCAAGGATTCCTCTCCAGTTGGAACGACACCACCTCCGCTTCAAACTTCTGCTCATGGGAAGGAATCTCTTGTGACGATTCATCGTCTCATGTCATAGGCCTCGATATCTCCGGCAAGAACATCACCGGAAAGATCTCACCGTCCATTTTCCAGCTTGGGTTCCTAAACACCGTCGATCTTTCATCGAATCAACTCACCGGTGAGCTCCCTGATAACGCCTTCTCTTGCTCTTCACTCAAACACCTCAACCTTAGCAACAACAATCTGACAGGACAACTACCGGGCGGTTCGATCCCTAACTTAGAAACCCTAGACTTTTCGAACAATATCCTTTTCGGGTTTATCCGTAACGATATCGGGTCATTCTCGAGCCTAAAGTATCTTGATCTAGGAGGAAATGTCTTTTCCGGAGAAATCCCGATTTCGATGTCGGATATCCCGAGCCTAGAGTTCTTAACCCTAGCCTCGAACCAACTTTTCGGCGAAATTCCTAGGGAAATAGGCAAAATGAAGAAGTTGAAGTGGATATACTTTGGGTATAATAACTTCTCAGGGGAAATTCCTAGTGAGTTGGGGAATCTTGATTCTTTGAACCACCTTGATTTGGTCTATAACAACTTCACAGGACAAATTCCATCTTCTCTAGGAAACCTTTCTAATCTTCAATACCTTTTCCTCTACCAAAACAAGCTAAGTGGTCCGATTCCTAGGTCGTTGTTCGGGCTGGAAAACTTGGTGTCGCTCGACCTGAGCGACAACTTCCTCTCCGGTGACATACCCGAGCTCGTGTTTCAACTTAAGAATCTCGAAATACTTCATCTTTTCTCTAACGAAATCGGTGGAAACATCCCGAATGCTTTGGGTACCTTGCCGCGGCTCCAAGTCCTCCAACTTTGGTCGAACAACTTCTCCGGCCCAATCCCAGAAAATCTCGGAAGCGGAAACAACCTAACCGTCCTCGACCTATCCACCAACTCACTCACCGGAGAAATTCCGGAGAATCTTTGTGCTTCGGGAAACCTCATCAAGCTCATTCTCTTCTCGAATTCTCTCCAAGGCGAGATCCCGAAGAGCTTGAGTTATTGTACGAGTTTGGAGAGAATTCGTCTCCAAAACAACCATCTTTCAGGCGAGCTACCACCGCGCTTTATGCAGCTGCCTTTTGTGTACTTTTTTGATGTATCTGATAACGATCTAACGGGTCGAGTCGGTGAGGAAGCTTGGGAGATGCCCTCTCTTCAGATGCTAAACCTAGGGCATAACCGATTTTCGGGTAACTTGCCGAAGGGGTTTGGAAGTGAAAACATTGGAAAAATAGACCTTTCCGAGAACAGGTTTTCAGGGTCCGTCCCGGAGAGTTACGGAGGGTTGCAAAATTTGGTCCAGCTGAAGCTCGACGGAAACAAACTCGCTGGCAGTATACCGGAGCAATTGTCTTTATGTAAGAAGCTTGTGAGTCTTGACTTGAGCAACAATCTTCTCGAAGGTCGAATTCCTCGTACCTTGTCTGAAATGCCGGTGCTTGGGGATCTCGATTTGTCTCGGAACAAATTGTCCGGGTCGATCCCATCTGACCTCGGTCAAGTGGTGTCTCTTGTTCGGGTGAACGTCTCCCACAATAACTTGCATGGCAAGTTACCTTCCACCGGAGCGTTTCTTGCGATTAATTCGAGCTCTGTGGCGGGGAATAGCCTATGTGGTGGAGACGAATCAGGGTTGCCGCCTTGCAAAGGTCTCAGGAGACCCATCTGGTGGCTCGTGTCGATTTGCCTTGTTGTTATTATGTCTATCGTAGCTTCGGGACTCATCGTTCTTAGGAGGCGAAACGGGATAATTACGGTGCACCAGAAGAGAATTGAGCTAGAAGATGGAGTTTGGGAGGTCAAATACTTTGATACCAAGGCATCGAAAGCAATAACGGCGAATGACATCTTGCTTGCGGCGCAAGAAAGCAACGTGATCTCAAGAAGTAAAAACGGAACTTCCTACAAAGGGAGTTCATCCATGAAGGAGATGGAGTTTTTTGTGAAGGCGTGTTCAGTGAAACTTGGGACCGAAGAAATCGATCGGTTCGGTGGAATCAAGCACCCGAATATTGCGAAACTCGTAGCGGTTTGTAGCTCGGAAAAGAAGGTTTATGTGGTGTATGAGCACGTTGATGGAAAGACACTGCCGGAAGTTCTCCGAGGATTGTGTTGGGATAGGCGACGGAAGATCGCCATTGGCGTCGCTAAAGCATTAACATTTCTGCATAGTAATTGTTCACCGAGTATTACTGTCGGAAGAATCTCGCCGAAGAAGATTATGATCAACCTTAAAGATTATGAGGTGAAACTAATGCTGACTCTCCCAAAGCAGATCGCCGTGAATAACAAGTGTTTCACTGATTCATGCTACGTTGCTCCGGGTATGTTCAAATTTCATTATTTTTTTGAATTAATAATTTTTTTAATTAAAAAAATGAAATATTTAAACAAAAATAGTTCATTTCTGCCAAATTTTTACATCATTAATTTTAAGACATAAAAGGGGAAATGGGATTTTTAAAAAAATAAAAGAAAATCACTTTCGTTTTTTCCAATTTTTGTCTCCAAATGGGTAATTGTAGGAAAGTCAAAGTGAAAATCATATTACCAAATAATTTTTTTCCGTTAGGATTCATGCAAAAATACAAAATGCAATGATAGGAAAATAGATTTGAACCAAGTTGATTAGACATTTTCTTTTCAGTAAGATTCATTATTTTCTTTTCGGCCATAGAAAGATTCAACGCTTTAATAATTGGAAAAAATGTGTGTAGATGAATTTATCGGGGGAGTGATACTTAAAATATAAAAAATAAAATGGTAATATTACCACATATTGATTTTTTCTATGACCACATATTGATGATTACATCTTTTCGTACTTACAGAAGTGATACAGAGAAAAGAGGTTACAGAAAAGAGTGATGTGTATAGTTTCGGGATCATTCTTATAGAATTGCTTACTGGAAAATCAGCTGCCGATGGTGAATCGTTCGGTATGCACGGGAGTATTGTGGAGTGGGCACGGTATTGTTACTCAGATTGTCATCTCGATAGTTGGATCGATCCCGCGCTTAAAAAGGCAGCCTCAAACAACCCGAATGAGATCGTTGAAGCCATGGATATTGCTCTCCTTTGTACTTGCGACGGCTCAGTTGCGAGGCCGAGCATGGACGAAGTTGTAAAAACCCTAGAATCCTTACCCGGGACAAGGTCATGTATTTCAAAAGTAGGGTTTTCTCATTCTATTGCTTAGCTAGCTAGGTTGCATATTTACTTTTGATTTCCTTTTAGGGACGTTTTATTAGCTATCTCCTTTTCAATTTAATATATTTTAGTATAATAAATATATAAGTGATGATGTGAAAGTATTGTAACTTAGCTCAGATAAATATATAAGTGATGATGTGAAAGTATTGTAACTAAGCTCAGATGTTTCTTCCATGTTATGTTAACATTTATACAAGCTTTTTAAGCATGTAGATAGATTGAAGACATATTATCTAATTTTGAGCTTCATCTTATATCATCGATGTGTATATATAAAGTGATTTTCCACGACATGAAAAATGGTTACGTCAAAATGACTAAGTTGCGCGATCGAACTACTTACTGTAATACATAAAACTCCTAATAATATTATATTAAAGTGAATGGATAAAGTTTAAACCGTCAGGGAATATCTTATTACATAAAGAGTACGCAGTAAAATAACAAAAAGAAAATGATTACTCCATCCCTGAAAAAAAGTACATGACATAGCAGAGTTCAAGCTTCATTAAAATGAACTAGAAATTTTGGATTTGAGCTGAGAGAATGAAAAAAATCCATTACCAACCTTTTAAGTTTACATACTGATTATTTTAGATGCTCTAATTGTTTACATACTGATTTTAGATGCTAATTAAGTAATCACACAAATGGCCTCCAACCGAAATGTATTGGTACAAAAGTTGTATGGGTTCAGTTAGGCAACACTCTGACCCTAACACTTGCTTTGGGTGGGAAAAAAGAATAATATTCTCTGACCCTTCTTGTCTCTCTGGAATGTTTAATATACTACTGTTTTGATTTGTTGGTGGCATGGCATGCATCATCAGCATATATATATATATATATATATATATATATATATCCCTTTCAGTGCTAGTTTACTCTCTCATTTTTCTTTTAGTTAAAAAATAAGACCCTTAACTTTGCTAAACTAATTTCCAATTCATGAACTCTCCGTTAATCACATGAACTGATTAGTCACAAACTTTAATTAGCAAAAAAATGGGGCTAGCTAGATCATAGTTCTTTTGGTATTTTTTTTTTTTTAATTTTTGTTGGTTTTCTTTAAATGTCTTTAGTAGCAATCTCTCTAAAATAATCTCCGCTTACACAGAGTCGGTCTATAAAGCTTAAAGCGCCGATCATTATTTTGTTTATTTTAATTCCAAAGCTTGAACCCAAGATCTGTTATGAAAGAATGAAATGTTGAATTACAAAGTCATCTTACTATATATATATATAAATCGACTAAGTTTGAAAATACATAATTTATCTTCAGTTTTCTAATATGATAATATGTAACTAATACATGGCCGAGTTTAGGGGTTGCGAAAAATGAATCTGTGATCGAAAAGACCGACACAAAGTAATTCAAAACGGGAAAAATAGAAGAAGATAATTAAGTCAAAAATTAACTATTGTTTTAAATTACGATACTTATTTACTGTTATAACTAATAATGAGTTGGATTGAGTATGACGTGAGTTATTAACGACAAAATTGTATCTAATTTATCTACTTGAGGAGTGAAGAATGTAAGCCCGCAATTACCCACTTAGAGTCTTCGGTGGAGCAGTTTGACATATACAAACGTAACTATACACTTTTCATGCAATTTTTTATCATAATACCAACAAAAATTGATTTAATGCTAAATGAAATTTTAATTCATTAAAATCTAAAATTTATACTTGATTTTATGTCAATTACTTATTTAACTACTAATTAGGTTGTACACAATTTGATTTAATTGACAGACGGAAGAACTAAATTAATGATTCAAGAACCTAAATGTTGGACGATGAGTACCAGGTTATCCGTAAAAGGTCAAAATTCAAGAACCGTGGTTGACCCATATTTTGACAATTGATATGATTTGACAAGTGACTGATCTATGTGATACAAAAAAAATCTCAGCATGTACTCGAAGTTTGCACGAGTTGAGTACATATCATACTTTATGGGTGGCTCAAATTTATAGGTATATTGTATTAATAAATTAATGATAATTATGTAACATGTCAGTTAAGCGACCTTAACAAAAAAGTTAATGCAATTTATCTAATGAAATTTTTAGTAATACTCAAATATTGTAGGGACTAAATCATCAATTTTTTAAAACACTAATGTCTAAAGTTTATACTTGAATTCAACTTAACTATTTATTCAACTACCATTTAGGAGATACCTAATATGTTTGAATTTACAAACGCAATAACTAAATCGATAGTTCGAGTCAATAAGTATTAAACATTGAGTAACATGTTATATGCAAATATAAACTTCAAGAACCAAGTTTGATCCATATTTGATATGTTATTTGAGTTAGAAAGTGACTAATTTATTTGCTACAAAAATGTTAACAAGAGGAACATCCTCAAATCAGTGATATAGTGAATGGAAAAATGCATCTACCTGACATTTGCACCTATTAAATGCATGGTTGACTCTAATTGATATATATTTGATGGATAAATTAATAATAACTACGGTGACCTACCAATTAAGCGACCTAAAAAACCTAAAAATAACAAAATGTAATTAAATGGTTTTTATAGTAATAAATAGTAAAGATAAATAGATGGGTCTCAAAGATAAAAAGACTAAATCGTCATTTTATAAAAATATTGTATTGACTAAATCATCAATTTTTTAAAACACTAATGTCTAAAGTTTATATTTGAATTCAACTTAACTATTTATTCAACTACCATTTAGAAGATACCTAATATGATTGAATTTACAAACGCAATAACTAAATCGATAGTTCGAGTCAATAAGTATTAAACATTCAGTAACATGTTATATGTAAAGTCAAACTTCAAGAACCACGTTTGATCCATATTTGATATGTTATTTGAATTAGCAAGTGACTAATTTATTTTCTACAAAAATGTTAACAAGCGGAACATCCTCGAATCAGTGATATAGTGAATGAAAAAATGCATCTACCTGACATTTGCACCTATTAAATGCATGGTTGACTCTAATTGATATATATTTGATGGAGAAATTAATAATAACTACGGTGACCTACCAATTAAGCGACCTAAAACTAAAAATAACAAAATGTAATTAAATGATTTTTTTAGTAATAAATAGTAAAGATAAATAGATGGGTCTCAAAGATAAAAAGACTAAATCGTCATTTTATAAAAATAGGGGAACTAAATATAACACGTATATATATAATATAATAAAAAATATAGGAACTAAATATAACATATATATAATAATAATAATAATAATAATAATAATAATAAAATTAAAAAAAAATGTTCAAGAGGTACCTTTTGGGTAGGGCTGGGCATAAAAACCGGTTCGGGCGAACCGAACCGGAACCAAATCGGAAACGAACCAATACAATCCGGTTCTGACTGAACCGGTTCTTAAATGGTTCGGTTTTGATAAACAATATATGGAGCGGTTTTCAACTGGTTCAAAACAGGTTCCGAACCGGTTTTGAACCACTTTTTCAGAACCACTTTTATTACATAAAACCTAAATTGTTAAATAGTAACACACTCTTGCATCTTTTTTTTTGGTAGATTAAAGGGCTATAAACAAGCCGAGTATCCGGCAAGCTCGACTCGACTCAGTTTACTCGAGCTCGAACTCGACCGAGCCTTAATTTTTCAAGCTCGAGCTCGTCGGTGCCATACTTGACATGTTCGAGTTCGGCTCGATAAGGTTAAAAATTCAATTAAATAATAAATGGTGCATGTTAGCTCGAGGTCGAACTCTTCCTCGACTCAATATATACATATATAATATTATTACGTAAAACTCGAAAAACTCAAACTCGAACTCGACTCGAATATGCAAAACAAAAAAGCTCGATTAGGCTCGCGAGCCTCTCGAGTCGAGTACAAGTGAACTCGAACTCGACTCGGTATCAAAAATGGTTCAATTCGACTCGAAATTTAGCGAGTCGAATTTGAATATCGACCAAGCCGATCTCGGGAAGCTCACGAGTAGCTTGAATCGTTTACACCCATAGGGTAGATCCTTCACTATTTGGGTTTGGTTCATATTGGATATATAGGTGGTCGTAGTTGTTTACTTATATATAGTTATTATATATTATGTTAGCTCATATCAGTTCTACAGTCAATTGATTTTAGTTTTGAACTCGAAACTTAACTTAGGAATAGTTCTATATTGGCCGTATATTTTGAATTTTAGTAAAAAAAATGAAAAAAGGTTCAAAACCAGTTCGAACCGGTTCAAAACCGGTTCTCCTATGGTTCGGTTATAGGACCTAAAATCTGGTTCGGTTCTTACCTGGTATAGAAAACCAACTGAACCTAAAATCTGGTTCTGGTTCGGTTCTGAACCGGTTCGGCCAAAAACCGAACCATGCCCAGCCCTACTTTTGGGGGTGAGGACAATATATATATTATTGTGAGGAGTTAGCTAGCTCAAACAGGTAGCAAGAAGCAAGGATAGCAACACAGTATAAAAAGATATATGCATGCAAATGCAAATATGTATGGACGAGAGAAGTATATTGGAGTTGTAGGGGACCAAAACGTACCAAAAGACGGAAGCTTTAATGATGGTAGATTTGTCCCACTGCTGTCGGGTAGTCTACAAATATATATAATACTGCTTCAAAACAGTTTGAGACAAACATTAAGATACAAATCATACAATAACATAAAGCTGCTAAATATGCGAGCTAGCTAGCTTTTGTAATTTATTAAGGCTCTCCATTCATCAATAAATGTGCCTCCAATTCATTAATTATTTAAATACTTCCCTATTAATTAGATTATGGAATTAATTTCCCTGATCTGGCTGTAATGACGTAGCGTTTCCATCATATAGATTCATATCCTAATGCGGGATTGAATAAGCTATAATCCAATTTGGGTCAAACCATATGCAATTAATTGATTATACAAACCAATATATATGCATTAACTCTCTTTTATGATTGTGGTATGACAAAAAAAAAAAAAAAAAAGATAAAATGAGCTATCGAAGATTCTAGCGCTAGGTATGTATGTAAAGATTGATATTCATTCCATGACATTTTAAGACTCTTAAGTATTGGTTTGTGAGTTTTAGAATTTTTATTATTATTATTATTATTATTTGGAGTCTCATTTGTATCTAAAGGCATTACTCGATTCCCATAGTTAGAAGAATCGTATTGACCCAAACATGTTAAAATGGTCTTGGAGACTATGGGTGCGTTTGACAGTGCATTCCCAAAGTGTTTTTGCACTTAAAAGCACTTTGAGCGAAAGCTGGAGCGTTTGGTAACATGTTAGATTATGTGGAGTAATCAATACGGATACTAAAACAATGTACATGCTAGTAATCGGAATTACGCAGCGGAAGATTCACACATACCTTTAGGATGATCCGTAGACCCAAGATCTTCTCTGGAGGGAGTTCACGATCCTCCGATCGGGATCCGTAGATGTTCTTGTTAGAGAAGCCCTACGTGGTGCAAGCTCCACAGCAAAGTCTCTGATCGATTCTTGGCACGGGGACGATCTCTAGAGATTTTGCTCGAAAGCAATTTGGCACACCCTTGGTGAGGGATATGGTTCGGCCGAAACTAGGTATTAGAGGGAGGGTTTTTCTCTCTAAAACACTCTGATGAGGGAATTGTGATTAACCCTAAAAATCCCTTAACACCTCTTATTTATAGGAGGAGTAAAGTGGACTTCCCCACCTAGGGTTTCGGCCGGCCTATGTATTTGGGGAGGCCCAATTTTGGGCCTCCCATGTCAATTGGGATTTAGGTGTAGCCCAATTACCCTAATGTGACATTTACCCAAGTACATTAGGTAAACTATACATATTATGAGCTACCAATTACGGCCCCCATTACCATATGCTTACAGCTCCCACTCGCCGGAATGGGAGGGTGCCTGTTAATGTATTGTCGTCCAAATATGCATCAACATTTCTCTCCTTTGATCTGCTCCTTGCTTCCGAATAGTTCATACGAGGTTTTCCGTGCGACTGACGGATACGATGGGCATCGTGCTACTCATCTGTTAGGAGTGTTGTAGCCCCCGCGGAACGTTGATTCCCGTTTCTCCAATCAACATGCTATAAACAACATTTATATTGTACCGCGTTAAATCCTAGGTCAACTGATAATTCTCCATTTGCCTAGTTTCCACATAGGAACACTTCTTCAAGGCATCCGTACAAGTATTCACAACCTTCAACTAATATCTGGTTGGTGGCCACCTAGTGAATACAAGAGTCGGTGAATTACAGGTGAACTTGACCATCCCCATAGCTCATATCCTTAGTCATACCCAACCGGTTTCCAAAGACGTGGTCACTGGGTCTTTTTGTTCAGCACTACGCTCGTACGCCAGGAAGCGAGCATTGAGCCTGACCTTAGATATGAGTTCTGAGTCCGTGAGGATACTATATGTGCCTCTTCATAAGGCTCCTGGGATCAATCACACGCTCGAGGTGAAGAAGTTTGCGCCCGCCAGAATCACGATGATTCCTTCCTAGCACAACCGAGCTGTGACTCCGTGGTCGAACGTGGCACGCGTAGTATGAAGCACGCGTTGATAGCATACCTGAACCTTTTAGGTTAACATGAAAGGTATATGTCAATCATGCTATCAAAGATTCTCATCTGGCCCAGAACGTGGTTAAATGACGAACGAAGTTCATCACAGCGATATGCAAAACTAAGATCATGTCGAGTTACTTCGAAACTAGATAATCGTCTTGCTTAATCAGGTTTATCCCCCTGACTCTTAGCCAGTCTTGTTTGGTGGAGGCCTCCCTCCACCGCAAGACGACCGTACATGTGTGACTAGGTAAGGCCCACATTCGACATAGTTTGGCAGATGATTGCGTCCTCCTACGACTTAGTTTATAGACCGTAAATCTGATATAATCAAAACATTATGACATCGATTGATCATAAAATCATCAGCTGCAATTCTTTCGCTTACAAAATGTAACTTTCTAATATCAAAATGCTATCACAGATACATTCAATTTCTAGACCCTACGCAATCTAAGCAGTTTTACATGGTTTTCGAATATGTCCCTGCGTAGTGGTTTAGTTAATGGGTCCGTTACCAAGTTATTGGTGGATAAGTATTCCATAGTGATTATATTATCTATTGCTATTAAAATTTAGCATGAAATTATTTCATATCAATGTGTCTGGTCCTACTATGATACTTGGATTCTTAACTGCCGCAATGATTGCTTGACTGTCAGAGAAGACCTTCACATGTTCATTCTTGACGCCACCAAGCAGCGCAGTTAGAATCCTTTTAAGCCAGACTACTTTCTGTGCATTCTTAGAGAGAGCTACGAATTCTGATTCCATCGTAGACAACGCGACTCATATTTGCTTCTTGTTCATCCATGAAATGGCGACATTAGCAAGGAGGATTGCTCTTTCTGTGGTGGACTTACGATCATCTATTTCGCCACCACGGTCGGCGTCAATGTAATCGGTCAATTCTAACTACCTGCCCTCATAGACAGTTCGTAGTAGGCAGTACCTTTTTGGATAACGAGTTCCTCGTTTTACAGTCTTTAAATGTTGATGACCAGGATCTGATAGGAAACGTGCTACTAGGCCTATGGCGTAACAGATATCTGGACGGGTGCATTACATGGCGTAGAACAAACTACCGACCATGCTAAAAAATCCTGCACCCTTCATCTGTTCACGCTCTGCTAGATTCTTGGGGCCGTCATGTTTGACAGTGCGCACCCAAACACCACCGGCGTATCCACGAGTTTGGCTTCCTGTAATCTGAATCTTTTCAACAGTTTGTTGATATAAGCTTCTTGAGACATGCTTAATTTCGGGGTAGCCCGATCTCTGGCAATTTTAATGCCTAAGATGTACGTGGCATTTCCCATATCCTTCATCTCAAATACAGATGCCAACCAGGACTTTGACTTGTTCATAAAACTCATGTCGTTTGCGGCAATGAGTATGTCATCCACGTATAAAGTTAAGATGACATATTTAGACCCGGAGGTCTTATAATACACGCACAGATTCTCATGAAGATTTACAAATCCCTTTCCTACGATTTCCTCGTGGAATTTGCGGTACCATTGCCGAGACGACTGTTCAAGATCGTAGATGGACCTATGGAGTTTACGAACTTTTACGTTCGTTACCAGGAGTAATAAAACCCTCTGGTTGCTCCATGTAGATCTCTTCATCCAAGTTTCCGAGGAGGAATGCGGTCTTCATACTCATTTGGTTATGTTCGTAATCGAAACGTGCAACCAGGACCATGAATGGCCCTGCACCGTGGTTTTACGCACAGGTGTTGAGTATGTTTTGTCAAAGTCCACTCCGTGAAGTTGGGTACAGCCTTTCGCGACGAGTCGAGCTGTGTATAGCTCGAACTTTTCCCATCAGTGGTGAGCCTTCTTTCAGGACTCACCGTATCCTCATGCCCCTGTAGTTAGCAGGTAAATCAACTATTGACTATAATGGCTTTCATTTAGGCAATCTCTCTTATTTATTATTTTCCTCCATTTCTCCACTTGAGGTCTTTCCAATGCATGCCAACAGTCGTTAGAGTGAAGTCATCACTCTTCCAGATGAGATACTTCTTTAGAGAAGTTCGATGCCTTTGTCTTTCGTCTAGGCTTGATTATCCCGTCTTTGAGTCTTAATGTCTCTCCCACTCAGAATAATGCCTCTTATCGGAGCATTTCTTCCAATTGGGATCAATTCTCCCACTCGAGATAATGCTTCTTATCGGAGCATCGCTTCTATTGGGTACAAGAGGAGTTCTTGAACCATAACCAACAACTTTCCTTGGACGACTTCGGTCTCGGAGTTTTATTTCCAAGATGAATTCCTTGATCACTAGGATCTGGAACCAAGTTTGTCGGATTACTCCCACTGGGAACAATGGGTAGTTTAGGTAGTTGTGGCATTCCTGGTTCAGCATTACGATCATCAGGTTCAACTTCGTCTCAACAGCAACAGTGATTTCTTGTGGAAGGAGTTTATTCCTCCCACTGGATTTATTATGAAAATGTTCCCATTATCATTTACCATATCATTCACTTGAGTTGCTGGTTCAAATCTCTCCCACTCGAATTAAGTGGAACCTGATGTCAGTAATATCCTCTTCTGTCTAATGAAGACTCGTTGTCTGAAACTGTCAATGCCTCGGAAAATTCGTCCTCAAGTATGTAATGTCTCATGTTCGACCACGGAAGCATGTCCATTAGCTGTAAAGAGGTATTTTCAAAGAGTAGTGAACATACTATTGTTCCTAAATACGTGTTTAATGCGCAAATTAATGATGCATGGTGGTATGATGTAACTCATTATCACACTTCGGCTATCATGGCGACGTGACTTACCGATTACAATGGAACATAGTTTTACATTAATGTGAATCACTTCCTATCATCCCTTAGGGAACGTCTGGTGAAGTGACTCTAACATTATGTTTATAAACTATGCCTTTAGAAGTGCGTTATTTGATTTGAATGTTTAGGCTGACTTATCGTCCAAGGCTTACGGAAGGAAAATCGTTTAACCGACTTCATCCTTCTTCGTTTGCAAACTTATCTCAGAGATTTTATCCCATCTCCGAACTGAGCATTTCAGGTTTTCACCTTATGCTTCAGTTGATACTTTTACAAGGTCGTGGTATCTTCCGAAGCCTACTTCTTACCGATGTAAATGTTATCAATAAGTTATTTCCGAAGGAATGCAAACGAAAATTCAGCACGTCATCATTTTAAACACTTCTGTATTAAACTCATACTTTGAAACGATGTGTTCATTTTTCAAGGTCCACTTGCGCGAGGCACAATTTACCCCAGTTTAACCTTTGGTTAAATCGTTTCATTTCTGAATCCAATTCAATTTAATCCAATCGGTTTCGCACATGATTATCATTATAGATTATTTCATTCAATGGAGTACTAATAATTAAGAAATACTAAATCTTTCTATCTAACTACGCAATCGATGTGTATGATCAGTTTAGTTGTCCCGACTGAGATGATGGAGTACGTGAATCGTGTCGTTTTATTCGACCACTTTTACTTGGTCAAAATTTCGTTTCAGATCGATCCCGTTTAACTGGGTCGATTAATTTTGATAAGTAGATAGCATTTCAAATCGAATGACAACTACTTTATTCAATAAATCTGAATCTCGAAATAACCAAAGTTTTAGTAACTCAAACGAACGATTAAATGACAATGGTAGGGTTCTTGATCTGTGGATCGCGTATTTGATCCATGATTGTCGCATAGATAGTCGAGAATTTTAAGCCATGTTGAACATCACATCTGAGTAAATTCACGAGTGAATCACGTCAAATGATCTGTGTCTGTATAAAGCATTTTACCGCTTCATAAACATGACCTACGAGACGTACTTGAGACGAAATTTATCAACATGGTTTAAACCACCGGATTATCGTATAAGACCTTTATGGTCCAGTTCTCTCTATGATATGCAGATCATGGTTGACTTCTATTGAACCCAGTATGGTGAGCAGATAAGGTTTCCCTTTTTACTGCTGTGGTTAAAGTACTTAATTAGGCTCAAGATCACTGAGTCCTGTCAATATCAGACAACCATATACATCTTTTCCATGTTGACCTTTCATTCTGAAGATCCTATATGCGGGTTTTACGCCAACATCCATGAAAAGAGAGAAGACCACGTTTAACCGAAACGTTTAGCTTTTGCATCCTTGCTTCCACCGAGGCGGATGCAAAGGGATACTAAGCTGCAACATTGCCTGGTCGTAATTGGAGTCTTCTTCAACCCCCTTTACCAATGTTGAATGTATCACCACATACGCGTTGAGATCATCAAAGAATCTACTCCTATTCTTGGTGAAACAAATTGTTACATTCGTTTCGCATTGTCAAAATCATACAGACTACCATATTCATCTGTAGTTGTCCTCTCCACTTTTCGGAATCGTAGAGAGTTCAACACGTACTCCTTTTATTCATCATGATTCATACCATCAAAGATTGCGTGGAATATCGAATCACACTAATTCAACCAATTCATACTAACACATCGATAATTATGCAAAACTAGGTAAACAATAACATTTTGATAAAGAATTGCATATATCAGATATCTATTAAGATTGAATCCGACAAGTAACGATTCCTCAGTCATCTAAACCAACCGACCACTAGTAAACCAATGGAAGATGGCTGTGAAAGAGTTCATGTTACCGCTGTTTTCAATCCAATAGATCAGTCTTTTAAAACAGTTTTAATCTCAAATTACCGGAACAGGATTTTAAAACAAGCATACCCGATCTTGGCTTTCCCAAGGCCCTTTGTATTTTGGAAAATATTCCGATGAATAATGCATATATAATTCTACTAACCATGTAAATTATCATACGCAAGTAACATTCATCAAACAAATCACACTCATGCTTACGCGTCATGCGTCTAATGTTCCGAGGAAATCATGTTTGCATATATAATTCTACTTCCACGTAAATTATCAAATGCAACTACATCCTCAACATTCTAGCATACGTGTCAAACATGAAAATACAACAATCATACATATTTGGCGACTGGTTTTCGGTTTTAAGATAATTTAAACAATAGGGGTTGATTTGCAATTCATACTTATATTCAATTACGCAACATTCTAGAAATGAATCCTAGGCATTTACAACCATCATAGCATATCTATCCTAGTGCGCATTTCATATATTTAACCAGGACTCCGCCTACAACATGCAATGTCCAGCCAACTTGACTATGTCAAGACAACGTTTCTAATCATGCATTAATAGATATTGAATAATAAACAATTACAATTAAACCCTCTAATTAATCCAGTCCAAAAAACATGTAACTTCGAGATACATCCTCATAATCGAAACAAGGCATAAATGTTAGCAACCCTATGAGCACTGTGTAGTCCATTTAGAGGTTCAAAAACATTTGGATTTTAAAACTTGACCATCCTATTATATTTAATTGACTTGAATTCGGTTTTGAAAAACATTTCGGTTTAGTCAAATTCGATTCGGTTTGGTCCGGTTCGACCCGTTCCGGTAGATCCGGTTCGGTTCGGTCCGGCAAATCCGGTTCGGTTTTAAATTTAAAAATCTGGTTCGGTCCGAACCGGTCCAATAAAATAAGGTTTGGTTTGGTTCAACACACAAAATTGGCTCGGTTAGATCCACTTAATTAACCCGGTTCGACGCGGCCCGATTAGGTCGAACCGATTGAGAAAACCCGGTTCGATTTAAATCCGTCCCGGTATAATATATTGGACCGGCCCATTAATTTAAATTTTAAAGGTTGGGCCGAAATGTTTACTTGTGGCCCAAGTACGGCTTTAAAGTCCAAAAATAATTAACTTAACCACCAAGTAACATTAATTATATAAAATAATTTCCAATATTAAAAAAAAAAAATATATGTATATATATATATATATATATATATATATATATACACTAGTTATTAACGCGTGCGTTGCACGCGTATCGATTGTCTAAGTTTCAAGATACAAAATTTATCTTAAGTTTTCTAATATGATAATATTTAATTAATACATGGTCAAGTTAATGGGTTGCGAGAAATGAATATGTATGATAAAAAAGAACGACACAATATAATTTAAAATGAGAAAAATAGAAGAGGTTAATTAGGTACAAAATTAACCATTGTTTCAGTTACGGTACTAAATTAGCATTACAAGTATATATATTTACGGTTAGAACTAATACTGAGTTGGATCGCGCATGACGTGGGTTATTAACGACAAAGTTGTATCTAACTCATCAACTCGAGGAGTGAAAATTGTAAACCAGTACTTAACTACTTAGAGTCATCGGTGAAGCAGTTTAACCTATACTAACGTAACTATATACTTTCCTTGCAATTTTATACCATAATACCAAAAAAATTTGATTTAACGCTAAATGGAATTCAATTCATTAAAATATAAAGTTTATACTTAACTTTACGTCAATTACTTATTTAACTACTAGTTAGGTTGTACACATTTTGTTTGAACTGATAGGCGGAATAACTAAATTAATAGTTCGAGACCCTAATTGTTGGACGATGAGTAATTTATCTGTGAGGTCAAATTTCAAGAACTGTGGTTGACCCAAAGTTTTGACACTTTATATGATTTGACAATTGACTGATATATGTGATACAAAAAATCTCAACATGTACTCGAAGTTTGCACGAGTTGAGTACATATCCTACTTTCAAGGTGACTCAAATTTATAGGTATATTGTATTAAGAAGTTAATGATAATTAATGTAGGATATCAGTTAAGCGACCTTAATTAAAACAATTAATGCAATTTAACTAATGAAAATTTTAGTTATTCTCAAATATAGTAGGGACTAAATCATCAATTTTTTAAATCACCAATGTCAGAAGTTTATACTTGAATTCGCCTTAACTATCTATTCAACTACTAATTAGGATATACCTAATATGATTGAATTTACAAACACAAGAGCTAAATTAATAATTCAAGCCATTAAGTATTAAACATTAGGGTTAAAGATACTTTTGGTGCCACATGTTTGACTTGTGTATGTTTTTGGTGCCATATGTTTCATTTTGTAGGCTTTTGGTGCCATATGTTTGAGAGGTTGTATGTTTTTGGTATTTCTGTTAGTTAACAGTTAGTTTGACCGTTAAATACTTTTATTTTATTCAATTTAGTCCTCAAATTTATATTTCTAAAATTTAATATTTACAATTTAGTCCATATTGTTTGCTCAAGTCACCGTCCAAGGCCGCCGACCACTACCCACCACCTCCAAGGCCGCCGACCGCCAGAAAACGAACCGGCCACCACCCCACGGCACCGGCCACCACCGCTTGGGGCCGAAAACCACCCCAATTGGTGGTGGCCGGCCCCAATTGGTGGTGGCCACCTCAATTGGGGCCGGCCACCACCAATTGGTGGTGGCTACAACCCCAATCGGGGCCGGCCACCACCAATTGGTAGTGGGTGCAGTCCCAATCGGGTCTGGCCACCTCCAATTGGGGCCGCCGGCCCCGATTGGAGCCCTCTGTGGCCCCAATCGGGACCGGCGGCCCCAATTAGTGGTGGCCAGCCCCGATTGGGGCTGTACCCACCACCAATTGGTGGTGGCCGGCCCCGATTGGAGCTGTAGCCACCACCACTGGAGGTGGCCGGCCTCGATTGGGGCTGTACCCACAACCAATTAGTGGTGGCCGGTCCCGATTGGGGCTGTAGCCACCACCACTGGTGGTGGCCGACCCCGATTGGGGCTGTAGCCACCACCACTGGTGGTGGCCGACCCCGATTGGTGCTATAGCCACCACCAATTGGTGGTGGCCGGCCCCAATTGAGTTGGCCACCACCAATTGGGGCCGGCCACCAGCAATTGGGGTGGTTTTCGGCCACAAGCGGTGGTGGCCGGTGCCGTGGGGTGGTGGCTGGCCCGTTTCGTGGCGGTTGGTGGCCTTGGAGGTGGTGGGTGGTGGCCGGCGGCTTTGGACGGTGACTTAAGCAAACAATAGGGACTAAATTGTAAATGTTAAATTTTAGAAATATAAATTTGAGGACTAAATTGAACAAAATAAAAGTATTTAACGGTCAAACTAACTGTTGACTAACGGAAATACCAAAAACATACAACCTCTCAAACATATGGCACCAAAAGCCTACATAATAAAACATATGGCACAAAAAACCTACACATGTCAAACATGTGGCACCAAAAGTCAAACAAATTTAACCCTAAACATTAAGTAACAATGTAACATGTTATATGTAAAGTCAAACTTCAAGAACCAAATTTGATTTATATCTTGATATGTTATTATATGAGTTGACAAGTGATTGATTTATGTGATACAAAATGTCAAAAAGAGGAACTTCCCCAAATCTGGGATATGGTGAATAGAAAAATGCATGCACCCGACATTTTAACATACTGAATGCATATCATATGTCAATGCTGACTCTAATTGATAAGTATATTAGATTTAGAAGTTAACAGTAACTACGGTGACCTGTCAATTAAGTGAGCTTAAAAAAAAATCAAAATTAACTAAATATTTTGTTAGTAATAGTAAAGATAAAAATATATGGGTCTTAGAGATAATAATGACCAAATCACCAATTTTATAAAAATATGGAAACTAAATATAATAATAATAAAAAAATAATAATGATAATAATAATAAAAATATTTAAAAGGTACCTATCAGGGGTGAAGACAACCCTCACATTTTATATTGGTATAAAGAGATATATATATATATATATATTTCGGCGCCCTTATATATATACATATTTATTGCCAAGATTCTATCTTTAAGACAAAATCAATTCAACAATATATATATATATATGTATATATAAAATTCGGTTACTATATATAAATATATAATTCATTTATTGTCAATATCTTTAATAGGGTAACAAATATACTGATAATATATTTTCTCAATCTTTTAGGCAACTAAATCTATCAATAATATATTTAACCCTATTAATTATCTAAATATATTGATAGTTATATATATTTTTATATATTGTGAATCTTATATTATCTAACAGCCCTAAAATCATGCTAAAATATATCGATAATTAATGTCAAGATTTTTTACGTTGACTAAAACCCTAGGGCTAGCCGCCGGCTACTAACCTTGCCCGCTCTTATTCTATGTTGGCCGTGGGAAAATAATTTCATCAGTTTTAATTAGTTAACACCGAGACGTAATTATAAGGTTTGAACCATTACGAATGCATGAAGTCTTTCAATCTTAGCTAAATCAAAAATTGGTTCCTTAAACATTACGGCTCACTGAGACACTAAGCATATGGAACTAAGGTCAAATTATTTAATCAAGCAAACATATGGATATGGTCACCAAGACACTAAGAATTACGGCGATTCCTTAATCCCTAAGGTACGTAATCCAAATATTATAGGCCGTGGCAGGGCAGTGGCCATCATGGCTAGCCACGGTTAATTAGGGTTTTAGTGGTCAAATTTGATTAAATTTTACTAAGATCTACAATCCAATGTTTAATTTTAATAAAAGATTATGAATATCAATTTTATCAAAATTATGAATTCCTAACACAGACTCTGATACCACTGTTAGATTACGTGGAGTAATCACTACGGATACTAAAACAAGGTACATGCTAGTAATCGGAATTACGCAGCGGAAGATTCACACATACCTTTAGAATGATCCGTAGACCCAAGATCTTTTCTGGAGGGAGTTCACGATCCTCCGGTCGGGACCCGTAGAGGTTCTTGTTAGAGAAGCCCTACGTGTGCAAGCTCCACAGCAAAGTCTCTGATCGATTCTTGGCACGGGGACAGATCTCTGGAGAGTTTGCTCGAAAGCAATTTGGCACACCCTTGGTGAGGGATATGGTTCGGCTAAAACTAGGTATTAGGGGGAGGGTTTTTCTCTCTAAAACACTCTGATGAGGGAATTGTGATTAACCCTAAAAAGCCCTTAACACCTATTATTTATAGAAGGAGTAAAGTGGACTACTTTACCCCACCTAGGGTTTCGGCCGGCCTATGTATTTGGGGATGCCCAATTTTGGGCCTCCCATGTCAATTGAGATTTGGGTCTAGCCCAATTACCCTGATGTGGCATTTACCCAAGTTCATTAGGTAAACTTTTGCTCTTAAAAACATTTAATAAATCCTAAATTTCCCTTAAATAAAAATTTACTTTTTTTTTTAATTTATAAAACTAACAATTAACATTCATTTTCCTTATAAAATACATAAATTTATATGTAAATAAAATTTTAAATTAAAACTTATATTATTATATACTATTATAATTATTTATATTTGTTATTACAATATTATAAATAAAAAAAGGTAGAAATATCAGATTATTATGTAGCGTTGAATAATTTTTTACATAATATATATGACAAGTATATCTATAAATAAAATAGTTTATACAATATATATGCATGTTATTGTGAATAAAACAATATACATGCACTAATATTGAATTAGTAAATAAACAGTTTTGATAATTATATTCGACAACATTCTACTAGGGGTGTAAACGAGCTGAGTTGAGTATCTGTTAAGCTCGAAATGACTCAATTATAAAGTACCGATCTCAAAATTGGTCGAGCTCAAATTTCTGGAATTCGACTCGCAATCGACTATAAAGTAATGATTTCGAAATTGGTCAAGCTCAAATTTCTGAAACTCGACTAGCATCCAAGCTCGACATAATCGAGCTCGACTCGACTAGTTAGCCAATTATACATCACACTATGTTAGCTTTTCCATGACTGCCTGACTTGACCCGAAAGCTCATTATACATCGAATAAGATAATTTAGCTCCCGAAATGACTCAGATAAATTATGCATATTATAAAACTCGATTTGGCTCGCGAGTACTTCAAGCCAAGTATTATTAAGATTGAGGTCAACTTGACATACCAAACAACTCAACTCGAGCTTGTCCCGACTTGAAATTTTTCGAGTCGAATTCGAGTTTCGACCAAGTTGATTCCAAGACTCCGAAATTTTATGTTTATTAAACTTTATATCTTGCATTTATTATAACAAGTTTTTTATTTTAAATTACGTATATAATGTTACCAAACTCATATTTAGAAAAAGAAAACACTTTCTAAGGCAAGTTTAAAATGTCACTCTTCCAAACATTGATTGCATTATCTTAATCCACTTTTTCCTAATCTACTTTTAATAAAAGTATTTTTCCAAAGTAAAAACACTGTCAAACTCACCCTATGTCTAGCATGAGTCTGGTTAGGCGAGCCCCCTAAATCGGCTAATTGTGCAATGACCGATTTAGATTTACGTGTCTAAAACATTGTTCAATAATGAGTTTTTAAAAATTGTATCCGAGTTAGTTAAAATAATATTCAAAGTCTAAATGACAGTTTCCGAATCAAAAGATACAACACTAAATGGGCAAAATAAGAATGAGTTTTTCTACTATGCTCCTAGAGCACTAAGTTTTTTTATTTTATTTTTATTACTAGGGAGGACTTAATTGTAAAATATGTAAAACTTCTAAAGTATGAAAAAAAATATGAAATATTTTAACCACACCTAATATTTGCATCATACAATTAATAATATCAATTTCCCTTTAGGGTTCACCTTTAGTGCAGTAGAGAAATACAATAAAAAATACCAAAAGCATGGTGCTCTTGAAGCATGATAGAAAGACCCATTTATAAATGTGATACAATAGTTCTACATAAATTTTAAATGGTAGTTATTAAATCTGAACTTTTTGTAATAAAAAATACAATAGCAAATGTTATAAATATAGCTTAAATGCTAGTTACTAAATTCTCTTTTTTACAACTACAAATGCAGCAGTAAAGTTTATAAGTAGAATTTAAACTGTAGATACTAAGTGCCACTTATTTGGAACCACAAATGTAATATTAGATGTTATAAATGAAGTTTAAATTGGTAGTTACTAAATGTCAGTTATTTGGAACTGTAAATGTAACACTAAAGACCACATTTGAATATAAAGTTAAGATTTAAAGGTAATAAATAGTATGGAATATGAACAATTCCAAAAAAGAGTATTACTAACAGCAAAACTGATCGTATATATATGTTATCGACATAACCTATCCAATGTTGACATTCCACTCGAATTCCATGCCGAAAAAGAACAATCAATGTGTAAAATTATTTTACACACAGTTTATCCATACCAAAACTTTTTGGTGTGTAATCATTTTTAAGTATTCACTAGATCCCTATGAGCTGATGGGTGCTTACAGTTGGAAGTTGAAGCTATCCATAAGGCAGTGAAGCTCGCAATAGCTAATGGGTGACATAATGTTATCATCGAGTCGGACTCCAACGTTGCAATCCAGAGCCTCACCGGTACTGCGATGAAGGACTGGAGAATAGCGGTTCAAGTCGACAACATCTTGAAGACGGCTTCTAATATGAATGTGATTAGGTGGTCTTTTGTCCCGTGTTTGGCAAATACTTGTGCATATTGAGTTACTTATCAATCTAGAAAGAAGTCTTGCCCGATAAATTGTCGTTGCTTATAAATGATCGGGAATTTCTCCCTACTTAAGTTTCTATTTTCAGTTAATAAAAGAGTATTCATTGGCCAAAAAAAAGTATTCACCACCTTTAAATTCCACGCTATTTTTTTCTATGTAGAATCAGTGTGAAAAGTTCTATACACACAATTTTTTCTTTGAAGGTTTTCTTGTAGTGGACAGTTAGCTAGTTACATAGTGTAATTTCATAATCATAATGATTAAATATTGTGTATGTTATGAATATATTATGTGGATGCTCAATATTATGTGTATATACCATCATCCTTAATTAGACCTTCCATATATTTATTTTACTTCATCTCCAAGTCTATGTAATCCCTATATAAGGGCCCCTATGTGTGATAATAAGATCATCATCAAGTTCTCTCTTCTATTACCTATCTACTTTCGTAACACGTTATCAGATAGAAGAAGATCGCACGAGGTGTTAAAGGAATCCAACAGCGAAGGGATGGATGGGGTAGAAGTACCTCAGGACTCATCATACATATAAAGGGAGATTATACTATTATTATTTTTTAATTACTATTTTAGATTATTAAGATTCTATTATTATTACTCATAAGATAACATTATTATTTGTTTTGAACTTCATTGTAGAGATGTCATATGATCATAAATGTTCGTAAAGGAAAACGATTACTTTTACCGATATTGATGGTTATTGTGAAGACGAACTAATTAAGATCCTACCATGGATTACCTCAAACACCAAAAGGAGCCCTACGGATAGATTTAGACAAATTTAATGGAAGGTGCTATTTTGCAAGAACGAGCACAGATTTGCAAGACTCGACTTACCGCCGATGATATCACGGTAAAATATTATTTATGGATATTAAATATTTAAACACATATATGTGAAGTGTTGTTTCATACATAAAGTGATATGTATTGATATGTTTAACTCCCAGAAGCGAGTGTGAACACATAAGTTGTTATGAGAAAAAAAAAAAAAAAGTACGGCTAGATGCTGAAACATATCCATATGTAATTATGAATCAAAATTATATGCATCGACTACTAGATATACTTCGCTCCCTGAAGTGAGCGTGTAAGTTATGATTATAATGAGGATATACTCCCACTCCCTGAAGCGAGTGTTGCACATTACTATTATAGTGATGAAATCCTCCACTCCTTGAAGCGAGTTTATGATTAGCGCACTCCCAAAAGTGAGTGTTGCGGTTTATAATTATGATAACTCGATATAGTACATCTAACAGTTATAATTACCATGGTCGTGGACATGGATGACATTAAAAGAGATAAAATAATTAGCATCATCATGGTATCGAAAAATAAAGATAATGCATCTTACAAATAAAGAATGCAAATTCCAATTAATTTGGAAAAATGATAATTTTGATAAGCGCGGTGACGCTAGCAGAAAAATAACTTGAGGCGGATGTGTTTTGTATGTCTCCATTGATATAGCATTCTTCAACTCGATCTATATAACTGCATTATCCTCATATATACAATATAATGGTATGTTTCATGATATAACTTGCATTTTGCATAGCCATCTGATTTGATTCTATCCGATAATAAACTCATGTAATCCGTCCATCGGAGATACATAAATATTTTCTTAACTTTGTTCAAATTTCACTATATTGGAATAGAACTAAATCTTGCTTATAACCAATAATACATCATGTTCATTATAGTTAGCAAGTATATTAGTGCTAATGTAGCACTATATAAGGTACTTCTGGACCATTATGTTATTCATCAATCTCACGATGACGGAAAATATTGTTATTCAAATCTATCATTCTTACAACCATTAACGTACTCAATAGATGTGTTTAGCTATGCAAAATAGCTTTAAGACATTTTTCTTATTGGACAAGAATATTATCAATCAATATCTTAAGTACTCGATCTTCAGGCCGAGCCAAACTTTTGTCCTTTCAATATATTTCGTCTGAATTTTAACACCATCAATAAGTTTATTATATTTAAAACTCTTCAGGAGTTTCAATATCTTCAAATTCTCCCCCTCACGCGATGTCCCTTTCGGCTATAGCGTGATCAATTCATCTTATCAAATATCAATTTGCTTTAATCGTATACTTATATTAGCATTCGCTACAACTTAGCTCAAATGTTAATATAGTGGGGATAATATACCATAAGCAACCCGTAAATGGTACAATATTTTTATCATCCAACATTCTTGAATATATTCATGCTAGCATTTTAAGTCATTCTGTGATTTTTATGTGGATTTCACAATCAAATTAGCCACCCAAATAGGCTATAAAATTATTCATATCATGAGACGCATATTAAAACCTTGTATGTACTGCCAACATAATAATGTATTTGAAGGTTATTGCTCCACCAAATGATTCATATAATAATTGTCATATTTCTGCGGAAAAGTCTTTGACCACGTGTTGTGCCTATATTACGAGGCAATCTATTTACACAGAAAATATTTATATCCACTGACTATCACATTCTGCATTTTTCATGCTCATACTTGCGTCTTTTCAAACTTTGGCCAATCATAATGATTCTTTGATATATTGAACTCAAGATCCTCGTCTTGTTTTAAGATTTCACTCGTGAATAATATTCAAAATTGTTGTCGACAACTTTATATTTTACGGTTCCATCACTTCCCGTTAATGACATAACTCATTGAGATCTCTTTATTGTAATCACTTTCAGGTACCTGAACCACTTATGGGGTTTCATATTTAGCTATGTCTTTACTTCTTTTGGGAAATTACCTCCATAATATGACCATATTTATCTTGCTCCATTATTTTATTAAAAAAATTATTTGGAACCAATATCGCACGCTTCAGACGATAGTTATTTTTCATTATAACCTGTCCAATCAGGACATTTCAAAATTGGAGCATTTGCAGCTGTTACTTGACTGACTTTCTAGGTCTCATAAAGTCACCTATTGGCAGTATTTTAAAATGCTTTTCTCTTTGAAACTTCAGGTTCATATTCTCATTGTGCGAGGATCTAAATGAGATAATAACAATTTTTTTTAGTCAATCTCTTTTCTGCCAACTGCTTCTTTTCTCCCCCTAATGTTGGGAAAAGTTGTTCAACAATGACAATCAACACTCTTGTTTTAAATATATATATATATCAGTCATTGTTCTCATATAATTGATTTATAGACAAAATATTTTTCCCAACATTCTAGACCCATGTTTGTGCGTTGCGGTGGAGTAATTCAAACATATATCGCACACCATAATATTAATATTTGGAAAATTTGTCTCTTCACCAAAAATTGGTTGTAAAGGGAGAACTGTGATTTAACATTGGCTTGATGCGCAACTATATTGCTGCTTTCATAATAGCATGCATTTGTACTCAATTTGCTCTAATTGGTAGCAGTTTAGCTATTTAATTGGAGGATCTTTGTAACTTTCATGCTAAACTGCAAATCTAGACATGTAATTGTCTGAATCTTGTAGTAAATATCAAATTTCAATATCATCATCATTCTTTATTGCATAATCTCGAAATTTGCAAATTCATAATCAACGTACATCTGACCATATTGTAGATGCATCTTTCAAAATAATATATTGGTCCACATGGTAGGTGAACATGCCCATATTCACCTTTTATAATTTCCATAAATAAAGGGATTTCATCCCGAACTCGGTTAATTAATTTTTCTTGAGAGCAAGCATTGTAATGATTTATGGAGAATCTTCAGGTTCTTCCAAATAATTTCTTGCGCATCGTAAGTGATTCGGGATTGTCTATAACCGGTCACGCCAAATATCATATTATATGGGTAAAACTTCGGGTTTACCTCTATATGAATCAGTAAACTTCTGGTTTACCTGAATTTTTTTTTCTTCATAATCCTGATAACACAATCCACATTTTTTTCTTCATCTCAATGATGACTGCGGAGTAATCACATTATTTGAAATAATAATAAATAAATAAAGTATATGAAAGCATATAAATAACCTAAATAATCATTATTTGAAGAATGCTATATCAAGGGAGACATACAAAACACATCCGCCTCAAGTTATTTTTCAACCACGATGTTGAGAAGAAGGCAACATAAAATCCAACAAGCATGTGCGTATTTATTCTCGGAGGTTTACCGACTGCGAAATTTGAAGATTGGTGAACAATACTGAATTGTGTCGACTTAATGAAATTACGTGATGTCAACATCAGGGGGAGAATCTACATCGCTGCATTCTTTTTCCCTTAACCAAGGTTTTATCCCATTGAGTTTTCCTGGTAAGGTTTTTAACGAGGCAGCTTACAAAAAGGATCCATAATTGTGTACTCTTTTTCCTTCACTAGATTTTTATCCCAATGAGTTTTTTCTAGTAAGGTTTTAAAGAGGCACAATTCCCTTATGAACATCCAAGGGGGAGTGTTATGAATATATTATGTGGATGCTCAATATTATGTGTATATACCATCATCCTTAATTAGACCTTCCATATATTTATTTTACTTCATCTCCAAGTCTATGTAATCCCTATATAAGGGCCCCTATGTGTGAAAATAAGATCATCATCAAGTTCTCTCTTCTATTACCTCTCTACTTTCGTAATAGTGTAAGATTTATTAATATTTCTTTACTAAGCAATTTTAAATAAAAAAATATATCTACGTTGATTTTAATTAGGGGTGGCAATTCGTGCTATCGTGCGTGCTATCGTGCGTGTCAATAATCGTGTCGTGCTAAACTTACTGAACACGAACACGCACGGTAAGCTTATCGTGCCACGTTTTACAAACACGAACACGGCACGGATAATTTCGTGCGTGTTCGTGTCGTGCTATCGTGTTGTGTAATGATATATAGTTGTACATCCCGAAACTAGATCTTTAAGCAAAAAAACAAAATAATAAACTTCATATATAAAAAAAAAACTATGATTAGTATGTCAATATTCATAAGTTAATAATATAGAGTATAAAACACTAAAAATTAAATCACTAACTGAAGTTTTTAAAGGTAATAAATAAGATTTGTTTAAAAAATACTTAAGAATTAATCTTAGTAGCACAACTTTATCGTGCTATCGTGCGTGTCGTGTTATGATACTCAAACACGAACACGACACGGAAGTTATATCGTGTTAATCGTATTCGTGCTATCGTGTTATCGTTCTACTATATGCTAGCACGAACACGGTTTTTTCCGTGCGTGTTCGTGTCGTGCTATCGTGTCGTGTCACAAATTGCCAGCCCTAATTTTAATCATTAATATTAATTAATTTATTATAATTATTATTATGGTCTGTGGATTGAAAGTAGAATTTTTAGTTAAAGATGGTAGGGGGAAGGGAACTTCCCACCTAGTAGTCGTTGTAAATGCCCTATTATATCTATTAGGATTAGGATTAGGGGTACAAAAATGATCCGATTGTTTTTAAAGAAAATACTGTATATTAATAATTATTTAAAAAATTGAAGAATATTTGTTAAAAAAGAAAAAAAAATCATTTATATAATTTTTTTTATAAAATATCATCAAATAATTTTTAAAAATAAAACACCAACTAATTATTACGACTATTATGAATTTTCATACTTTGAAAAATGAAAGTAACAGATCATTATCAACGGAGTGGAATACAAATTTCTTAATAAAAATCACCGAATAATCGTTCGTCAAATTAACCCTATTTAATTTGAACTAAACTATGAACAAAAAGACATGCATATTTTTTTTGTAATGTTTTTGAAGATATTTATTTGAATAAACATATATTGTCATTCAAATATTTATATATAATCTTGGATATACACTTATACATACGAATTATATATAAATTAAATATAAGAAGTTAAATAATATATGCATTACATTCATATTTAATGTCGCACAACTTTCATATTTAATTAAGGAATGCAACATTCATTTTTTTATATTTAATTAAAGAATGCAAAATTTACGTATCCACTAATATATGGAGTAATCTCAATAAATTTAAATGATGTGCAGTACGTATTCGCAAAAGTAATTCATCTAACTACAATTTATGATTAAGTGTGGATGATGTCAAGTTGAGTCAAAAAGGAGAATTTGAATGGAAGCATGCATGCACATCTTTCTATTCTTCTGCTTCTTCCTACCTTTATTTCTTTCCAACCACAAAATCTAAAAAATGTGATGATGGCCTGGATATATAGTGCATGCATGGTCCTCCACCACTTCTCCATTTTCTTTCCTTCTATTCTCTCCGAAGCTGCAATAATGGAACTGAAACGAAAAAGTAACCTTTTTTACTACCCTTCTAATTTATAATTTAATTTGGTCCATACACCAGAACTATCATAAACTCTGTATTTACGTGCAGCTACATATATGTTATCATGATAAGATGTATTTTTTTCCATGGAAATTCATTGAAAATTATAAATTATTTTCTCACGACAAGTTTCACATTTTTATAGCATTTTATCCTTTTGTCAAAGTATGCGGAGTAGAGTAATAACTAATGTAAATAAATAGTGATCACTCCATAAACTTAAAAAGTATTTTGTTATAATTCCGACCAGGCCTCGGTATACCTCATATATATTTTGCAAAGTTACATTGGGTTAATATATATATATATATATATATATATATATATATATATATATATATATATATATATATATATATATATATATATATATATATATATATATTTTTTACTTTGAGGTATGAAACATTTGCATGTTGTAGCACCAGCTTTTAGATATTTGTATTAAACATGGTATTTTTTTTATTCTTCAAATCTAAAACTGATTTTATTTTAATTACACTGTGTTGAACTATTTTGTGCCATTAGCAACATAAAAGCTTGTGTTAGAAAATAAACATGTTTCTAGATGATAATTAATGAAGAGTCTAGATAGTCTAAGTTAGTTGGGCAAATGTCATTAAGACTAGGTAGTTGGGATGTGTCATTAATTCTAAGTAGTTGGAAAGTAAGTCTAGAACTCTCATCTTGTACCCTATAAATAGATGATGGAATGAATGAGAAATCAACAAGTTGAGTAGACAGACAACAAGTCTCTCATATCCTCTCCACCTCTCCCACTCTCACAAACACATATTCATACACCAACAGCTTGCTGGATACTAGGTTGCAACAATAAAGAAAAAGTAGAGATATTCAAAAGTAACAAAAAAAAAAAAAAAAAAAACTCGGTAACCAATTGCTACTTAACAAAATTTGAGATGCCCAAAAAACTTTTCTTTACTTAATCATATATAATGGACACCATCAATCAAGGGGCGAAGAAAAGGGAACCAAAACAGCTAAATCTTGCTGTACTTAATGGAAGATAGTATTATATATGGTATATTACATAAATAACTTGAAGAGATCAGATCAATTATGGTTCTTGGAGACCATGCAAAAGGCCTCTTTGGTCTCTTTCTTTCTATCCATATATATATGTTCATATTATAAATAAAAAAGTTTGCTCTTTTCCTTTTTAATTTATTGTATTTTTTATGCACCATGATCAGTGGCGTAGCCAGGAACCGGAGTCAGGGGTTGCAGGAGTGATCAGTTTATTTTTACTCATATACAAACCTTA
Organism: Clarkia xantiana subsp. parviflora; assembly: GCA_036873135.1. Lineage (NCBI taxonomy): Eukaryota > Viridiplantae > Streptophyta > Magnoliopsida > Myrtales > Onagraceae > Clarkia > Clarkia xantiana. The sequence continues at coordinate 9,707,145 of JAPTYO010000011.1, forward strand.
AAAAATCCAAATATCAAAATGTGTCGAAAATCAAATCACGGTTTTAGAAGAAAAAAATTCAAAAGAATTAAATAAATCCTTAAATAATCTTAAAATTATATAAACCTTAAATTCTAAAACTTTATTGAATTGTGTTTATAGTTTGACTGGATTAACCCTAGAAGATAAAAAAAATTTAAAAGTATTACCTTCTAAAATTAACCTGACCAAACTTTACACCTAACTCAATAGAGTTTTAGAAAGAAAAAAAAATTATAAAATTATATAAATCATTTACATTAAAAATATGAAAATTCAACAAACAAAAAGCCAAAATGGGGGAAGAATTAGGTTCCGTTGTTTAGAACAGCGGAGCCCAAATTTTTTTTTGGCGAAGCCGTTGTTTAGATAGCGACAATGTGGTTATTTTAGTATTTGGCTAAATTTGCGACACGTTTTAGTATTTGGACTTTCTTAGGTTGTTATATTGGTAAATAGTTCAAAATATTGTATACGAATAATTATTTAAAAAAAAATGAAAAATACTTGTGAAAAAGAAAAAAAATCATATGAAAAAAAACTATAAAATATAGTCTAATGATTTAAAAGTAAAAAAAAATAATTACAATGACTATTACGATTTTTCATACTTTGAAATGAAACATAACATATTCATTATCAACAGATTTAAATATATATTTTTCAATGAAATTACCCAAAAAAATCGTTCGTAAATTACCGCTCATTGAACTACGTTATGGACAAACAGACTTTTGCAGATTTTTTTGGTAATACTTTTGCATATAATTATTTGAATAAATTTACATTGCCACTTAGATAGTCAGATATAATTTTAGATATGCACTTATACATACAACCTATATATATATTAAATTTAATGAGTTAAATAGTATATATATAACATTCATATATAATGTTGCACCGTTTTCCTATTTATATGCGGGTGCAACATTCATTTTTTTTTCATAAAACGAGGGGTAGCAACATTTATATATTCATTAGTATATACACTAATTTTTATAAAGTTGAGGGGTAGCAGTTGCAACCCCTCGGCTGTAAGTAGCTACGCCCCTGACCATGATATGCTTCAAGATTGCAAAAGAAAGCTGCTATTGTTTCTTCTTCATTTTCGCTTTTGCATTATTTGGTTACTGTTTCTAGCCTTTTGATTCCACTTTACATATCGCAGCAATATATAGCAGGTAGGTTGATATTAAGTTCCACCAAAGTTGATTTTATTTAATTTTCGAATTTCGATGCGATGCGTTGCTATGGTAGGTGATTGGTTGTTTGGTTCTCACACGTGCATCCGTTGGATAATTGTTGTCCAACAGACCAACCCACTTAGCTAGGAGCTAGAGAAGACTTCATAGGTAGGGTTTGACCAATATATATATATATATATATTTATTTTTTAAAAGTTCAATATTATTACTTTAATAACGTAGCTAGTTCTTTTTAAAGTTTAGAATCATCGGTTATGGAATAGTCAAAGCAGTATTATCAGAACCGGACCGGACCTCTAACCGGCTAGGGGATCGATTTCCGATTTACGCAATTCGACCTTGTTCAAACCCGGTCGGACGGGTAGGCTAGCTAGTACACTACAAAGTAATAATTGTAACCCAGCCCAATATATATATATATAGTCAAACTGATAAAAGTGAAATTGAGATTGAGAGCTTTCTGATTCAATCAACTAATTCGTTCAGTTCGTTATGCCGTTACAAGCTGACTATTTATAGTTAGTCAGTCAACTAACTTCCTTTATTGAATACAGAGGTCCCTTAGTCTAATACTAATAAAACTAAGTCCTCTAACTTTGATCAGTCCAACATGCTATCCAACTTCTCCTCCTTCTTCGTTTTCTTCTCAGTCCAACATGCTATCCAACTTCTCCTCCTTCTTCGTTTTCTTCTCCTTGAAAAATATTTTTTATTCCCAGTCCACCTAACAGCAACCGATGCTGCTGTCTTCCAAGTGCTTTTGTTAGCAGGTCTGCTGGTTGTTCCTTGGAGGTCATATACTCAGTGACTATTGTTCCATCAATGATCTTATCACGAGTGAAGTGGCAGTCGATCTCGATGTGTTTTGTTCTCTCGTGAAAGATTGGATTAGCAGCAATCTGGAGCGCAGCTTTGTTGTCACAACACAGCTTAGTAGGGACTTTTAACTGAAAATTCAGCTCTTGCAGTAAACCTTTAACCCATACAATCTCAGAAACCACCATTCTCATACTCCTGTATTCCGCTTCAGCGCTCGATAGCGAAACTGTAGGTTGCTTCTTAGATTTCCACGATATCAACGCACTCCCGAGCTTGAGTATGTATCCAGTAACTGATTTTCTACTCAGTGGACAGGAAGCCCAATCGCTATCACAATATGCTGTCATAGAACTCAGACAATTATTTGCAGGAAAAAATAAACCTTGTCCCGGACTGCTCTTCACATAGCGAATAACTCTGAGTGCTGCTCGATAGTGTGATTCCTTCGGTTTGTCAACAAATTGACTTAAGGTTCTGACTGAATATGCTATGTCCGGTCGAGTCATAGTGAGGTAAAGGAGCCTTCCAACTAAACGCCTGTATTGATCATCATCCTTTAGCAACTTATCATCTTCATTTGTCTTGAATTGCTGATCATAATCTTTGGATGTTAGCTTTAAATTTTGCTCCATTGGCGTGTCAACCCCTTTTCCTTGTAAAAGGCCTGCATCTGCTATTAGCTCAAGAGCGTACTTCCGTTGGTTGAGTACAATTCCCTCTTCTGATCTCGCCACTTCAAGTCCCAGGAAATATCTCATTGTTCCTAGATCCTTGATTTTGAAATGCAAATTCAGGAAAGACTTCAAATCTTTAATCATCTTCTCATCTGATCCCGTTATAACAAGGTCATCCACATACACCAAGATATGAACCTGCTTATTTCCTTCCACCTTACTGAAGAGGGAATAATCAAATCTGCTTTGAGAGTATCCATGAAGTTGCAGGGACTCAGTAAGCTTTATGTTCCATTGGCGAGAGGCCTGTTTAAGGCCATACAATGACTTCAACAACTTACAAACTTGTTTCCCTTCATTACCACTCTTTCTGCTACTGCAATTACCAGAATCAAATCCAAGTGGTATGTCCATGTATACTTCCTCATACAAATCTCCCTGCAAAAAGGCATTGCTCACATCCATTTGATGAAGAACCCACTTATTTACAGCTGCTATAGCAAGAATGGTTCTCACAGTCACCATTTTGACAACTGGAGAAAACGTTTCTTTAAAATCAATTCCTTCTTGTTGAGTATATCCTTTAGCCACCAAGCGTGCCTTGTATCTTTCCAATGTCCCATCTGAGTTATACTTGGCTTTATATACCCATTTACATCCGATTGAAGTCTTACCTTGAGGTAAAGAAACAATCTGCCAAGTATTGTTTTCTTGTAAGGCTGTAATCTCCTGCTTCATTGCCTCTTTCCAGTTAGAATCAGCTGTAGCTTCTGCAAATGTAGTTGGTTCTCTTATCTTTTCTAGAGCACCCAAAAAACATCTGTAGGTTGTTGACAAGGAATTATAGCTAAGAGCATCACAAGACATGATGTAATCCCTTTGCCATCCTGGGGCTGCTTTTGACCTTTGAGATCTTCGTGTTCCATGTTGTGTTTGCTGCTGTGTTTGCTGCTGTGTTAGCACCTGTGTCTGCACGGATTGACTGAGCTGACCATCTGTCAAAATCTCTGACCTATCTTCTGTTTCTTGGGTGACAGCAGCATCTTGATGATTTAACATGCGAATTGGTGGTGGTGAAAGGTCATCTTCATCAAAGAAATTTAAAGTTGTAGGCCAAAACTCAGATTGAACTATCCCTGGTATGTCTAGTTTAACAGCAAAAGGGTAAGTGTCTTCATGAAATTGAACATCTCTGCTGATAAAGACCACTTTGGAGCAAAGATCAAAGAGTTTGTAACCCTTCTGTGTTTGAGAATATCCCAGCATCACTGAAGGAATGCTTCTGGATTTCATTTTATCAGAGTTACGAACATCCATGGCAAATGCAAGACAGTCAAAGACACGTATATGGTCCAGATCAACTTTCTTCTTCATAAGCACCTCCAAGGGAATCCTCCCTCCTAAAACTGAAGAGGGCAAGAGATTGATTAGGTAACACGCTGTCAATACACAATAACCCCAAAAGCGATCCGGAATCGATGCTTGGAGCTTGAGAGCTCGAGAAACATTCAAAAGATGTCGGTGCTTCCGTTCAGCTACCCCGTTCTGCTGTGGTGTATACACACAACTTGTCTGGTGTATGATACCCAAGGAAGAGAATAGCTCTCTGCTCAGTGAATTACAAAATTCTGAACCATTATCACTTCGAAAACATTTAACCACTGTTCCAAACTGAGTTTTAATCATGTTGACAAAGTTTCGGATATTCAAAATCACTTCATCCTTGCTGTGTAACAAATATACCCAAGTTGTTCGACTAAAATCATCAACAATGGTCAAGAAGAACTTGTATCCATCAATAGTAGTCACTCGATAAGGTCCCCATACATCAAGATGCACCAAATCAAACAAGTGGTTTGTACGCGAAGAACTAGAGTGAAAGGGCAGGCGAGTTTGCTTTGCCAATGGACATATGTAACAGTCCTTATGCAGTGTAGAGTCTAAGTGTTCTCCAAAAAGAAACTTGAGTTGAGACAATGGTGGATGGCCAAGTCTCTTATGCCAAAGAGTAGAACTTCTGGACAATCTACTTCTTCCTTGTATGGCAGCAGCAACAACACCATTTCTGGCAGTTCCTTGATCTGGCTGCTGCAAAATGTACAATCCTTCACGAAGAAATCCAATCCCCATTATCACTCCAGATGAGGGGGCCTGAAATATAACAAAATCAGACATGTATGTCACCACCAAGCCTAACTCCTTTGTGAGCTGTGATACAGATATAAGGTTATAATGGAATTCTGGAGCAAAGAGAACTTTCTGCAGAATTAGTGAATTTGTCACGGCACAAGAACCAGTGTGTGTCACAGGTGAAGAATGACCGTTTGGGAGATGAACTACCCTTTTTGAATTAGTTATTGCTGTTACATTAGACAACCAATCCATTCTCGAAGTCATATGGTGCGTTGCCCCACTATCAATTATCCAAGAATTTGGAAATCCATCATTGATTACTCCACAGAAAGTTATACCTGCCATGTTGACTTTTGGATCTACAGAAACTTCATTAGCTTGAATCCTCTGCTGCTGATTATAACATTGAGCTATGTAAGCCATTTGCTCAGTGCTTAAAGAAGGAATAGGTAGGGTAGGAGCCATAGAAGCAATTCCCATTGAACTAGTCGAAGAAGGAACATTATTCTGACAAAATTGAACTTGATTCTGAGGAACATTATAAGGCTGTTGTTGATTGAACTGCTGTTCTCCACCAAACTCAACTTGATTGACTGCAGTCCATTTAGCTTTAACATGATCAGGAACCCCATTTTTCTTCCAACACTTATCCTCAATATGTCCTTTCCTTCCACAATATGTACAGACAAGCATCTTCCTTCCTTTGAAATATCCTACGTTTGAACCTCCAGAGTTGCTGCCAGACGAATAAAGTGTAACCGGTGGTGATTCATTCCCATGAGAGCTGTATAAAGTTGTTCCATATTCTGGATTACTTGCAATTGAACCAACAACAAGTCTTTGACTCTCTTCTTGCACTAAAACAGAGTACGCAAAGTTTAAAGTGGGCAATGGATGCATCATCAAAAGATTTGTCCTAACAGCAGCAAACGTTTCATTCAATCCATTCAAAAACTGCATTAATTTCTGCTTGTCTCGACTAGCAATGACTCTAGGAGAAGCTATACAATTAGCACATAAGCAACCATCATCTGCAGCAGCAAGTTCTTCCCAAATCCTTTTCAAACTTCCAAAAAAGTCAGCTATAGTCATTGTGCCTTGTCTCATATGATATAATTCACGAGTCAACTGAAAAATTCTTGTCCCATCAATCTTATTAAACCTCTCCCTGAGATCATTCCACACAGCAAAAGCAGTGGTATTGTAAATCAAACCATGACTAATATCTTTGGTAACAGAGGCAATTAACCATCCTTTAACAATAATATTGCATCTGTCCCATTTCATTCGTAAAGCTTCAGCAACAGACTCGCGAGGAAATGAACCATCAACAAAGCATATTTTGGTCTTGCAGATTAAAGCATCAGAGATATGGCGAAACCAGATTTGATAATTGTCACAACCTGTAAGTTTGAAATCAAGCAACGGAGTCGAAGGATTCTCCGATGGATGAAGATAAAGCCTCTCATCTGTGCCATGGTCTCCAAGAACCTGATTACCATCATTCATCACTGGTGGCGGTGGTGGTGGTGGTGGTGCCGGAGGTCGAACAAATCCCCCTGGACTAGCATCTCCAACCAAAGCAGCACTGTACGTGTTCAAATGCGGCCAGTTACGATCATTTCCTGCTCCAACCATAGCTCAGAATCTTGAATCGAAACGAATTTTTCAATCGCGAACACGAATTCTTCAATCGCAAACAGACTCGAAATCTCGAAGTAATTGGATCGAGATCGACATGAAATCCACACAATCCTCAGCAATCTTAGATCAGAATCAGGAAAAACGGATCAAGAGCATAGCTCTGATACCATGATAAAAGTGAAATTGAGATTGAGAGCTTTCTGATTCAATCAACTAATTCGTTCAGTTCGTTATGCCGTTACAAGCTGACTATTTATAGTTAGTCAGTCAACTAACTTCCTTTATTGAATACAGAGGTCCCTTAGTCTAATACTAATAAAACTAAGTCCTCTAACTTTGATCAGTCCAACATGCTATCCAACTTCTCCTCCTTCTTCGTTTTCTTCTCAGTCCAACACAAACCAATTATTATAATTATATAAGCCCACAGCTAATTCTTTTTGGCCCAATGCCTGCCTACACCTAAAACCAATCCAACAGAAGAGATAAGCAAGCAGCATCTTCAATTCAACGGGGACGTGTAGACTTCCTACCACAAGAAGCAGCCGCTTCACTGCCGCCACAACCTCCCCGTCCTCCTTGCGTCAAGCTCAAATACTCAGCTACCACGGAAGCAAGGCTTTCAAGAGTCAATATTCATATTCTTTCAATTCTTCGATGCATGCATGTCAAAATTGGAAACGAAACAGTCAATCTGAGGCGGACATTTTTTTTTTTTTAATGAAAGAAGCACATTTTATAGAGCTCAAAAGCAACACACAAACAACAAAGCAGAGATACCAAGAAAAGACCCCAAAACAAAACGAAGACAACCTCAACTAAACAACCAAGCCTAAAGGGATGTCATCACCTAACCAACAACCAAACAAGTTCAAAGAAACAGCAGTTTTTGCAAGTTTATAAACCAAGGAAACAACACCTCGATCGATCTTACAAACATTAAGTTGTTCATACAAACTAATAAGATAACTAATATCCGAGATCACCCCAAAAAGGATAACAGGAGCCTTCACAGGGGACCTAAGGGCTGCAACCAGAAGAGAAGAGTCTAAAAGGAGAGTGATCGGGAACCCCACGAAATCCTGAGCCATAGCTAACCCTTGGGTGTCAAATTGAGCATTGATTTAGAATTGTCAACTTTTGCTGCTAAATATAAACCGGCGTGGACCGGAGAAACGTCCGGTTCGCTAAAAACCGGCCGGTTCACTCCAAACCAGACGATTAAGTCAGGTTCACTTATATCATGAACTTTTTATCGAATTGGACCGTCCATAGTTTTGGTTCCGGTTCAAACCCGATCTGACAGCCGGTCCGGTCCGATTCTAATAATACTGAGTCAAAGTACTATAAAAAAAGTTATATATTTTTTATTACCATATTTAAAATTAAATAATTTTATAGCAAGAAAAAAAAACTAATTGTACGAATAGTAAAATTATAAAATATTATTTAATGAGGTAGAATGCGATGTACAACCCTCATTTATTTTGATACTTTTTTAACTTAGTTGAAATGAAATGGTCTATGCATTTTTTTTTGAATCTTTGAAAATAATTAGGATTTTCCCATTTTTTTTGTGTTGCATCTATCTATCTATATCTTAATCTAAATCTAATCTAAATCTAAATCTAAATATTATACTAATCCTGGTGGTCATCGATTATGGAGCCGCCATGTCATACCGTTAGCCAATCATACACTAACACGTGTCCTTTTCCAAACCTAAAACACCATCAGTTCATTTTTTCAACCCAAACGTTTATGTGAGACAATAAAACGGATGGCGTTATCTATATCTGTTTTATCTCTTATACTAAAGCGGATGGTTAAATTATGAGGATAAATCTGAAAATGACACATCAGCATAGTCCTTATTACATTGTTCATATCTATAATTAATAGCAGCGTTATTCACAGCAGATGGCGAATGCAACAGAGATTAATTTGCAGTGGCCTTATTTCTAAGCAAATGCATTAATTTATTGCACTAATTCATTTTTTAGCAACGTTACTTCAATTTACTGCACTAATTCAATTAAATCTAATCTAATCTAATCTAATCTAAATATTATACTAATTCTGGTGGTCATCGATTATGGAGCCGCCATGTCATACCGTTAGCCAATCATACACTAACACGTGTCCTTTTCCAAACCTAAAACACCATCAGTTCATTTTTTCAACCCAAACGTTTATGTGAGACAATAAAACGGATGGCGTTATCTATATCTGTTTTGTCTCTTATACTAAAGCGGATGGTTAAATTATGAGGATAAATCTGAAAATGACACATCAGCATAGTCCTTATTACATTGTTCATATCTATAATTAATAGCAGCGTTATTCACAGCAGATGGCGAATGCAACAGAGATTAATTTGCAGTGGCTTTATTTCTAAGCAAATGCATTAATTTATTGCACTAATTCATTTTTTAGCAACGTTACTTCAATTTACTGCACTAATTCAATTAAACCAAGCGTTATTCCAAAAGGAAACGTCTTCCATTTGAAGAGCCGCGACAATGACAAGATTTTTACCAGTATACAAATTACAAGAAGCCAATGGAGAAATTCAAGTTTGAACAGCTGTACAAGAAGGGGTGGTTCTCAACTCCTTACTTGAAATGTGTGGCTGCAAATCGAATCCTAAGGGAGGTGCATGAAGGGGTCGCGGCTTGTCATGAAGGTGCCCGATCCATTGCGAGGAAAGTGCTGAATTTGGGCTATTACCGGCCTTCGATGAGCAAGGAGGCAACGTTATTAGTCCGATCCTGTGACGCGTGCCAGAGGTACGCCCCGAATATTGTGGCTCCGGCTGCTAATCTGATGTCCATCAAAAGTGCTTGGCCCTTCGCGCAGTGGGGTATCGACTTGGTGGGACCCCTCCCACAGGCACAAGGTCATTGTCTATATCTTAATCTTAATCTAAATATCTAAATATCTAAATCTAAATCTAAATCTAAATCTAAATCTAAATCTAAATCTAAATCTAATCTAAATCTAAATCTAAATATTATACTAATCCTGATTGTGGCTCAATGTGAAGCCGACACATCATCATCATGCTTGACACATCAGCATTGACATCCAATTATAATTAAACACATCAGCAACCGTTTCATTTATACAACTTTCTTTTATCTCTCACAATTAAGTTGGGAGTGCAAAGAAAAAACTACATATAAATCTTCTAATACTGATTGTTAGCCAAAAGGATTAACCAGAGCTCGCCACATAAGCTCATTAGACCAATAATAATCTAAATCTAAATATTATACTAATCCTGATTGTGGCTCAATGTGAAGCCGACACATCATCATCATGCTTGACACATCAGCATTGACATCCAATTATAATTAAACACATCAGCAACCGTTTCATTTATACAACTTTCTTTTATCTCTCACAATTAAGTTGGGAGTGCAAAGAAAAAACTACATATAAATCTTCTAATACTGATTGTTAGCCAAAAGGATTAACCAGAGCTCGCCACATAAGCTCATTAGACCAATAATAAAACGCCACATAAGACACGTCATCAATAACAACATATGTTACTCTAACAATAATCACTAATACTGATAGACGTTTCAAATAAACAATTAGACATTGCATTTATATAAATCCAAATGTTCTTTATAATAATAAATATAATAATAATAATCAATAATAATTATAATGGAATGGACTAAATTGCCTTAACTTTAGGATTATTACGAAAACATGTATGGTCAGTGTCATAACGTATAGTTATATACTAAAACTATATAACTCTACTATTTGATAATTTAAATAATTTTTAGTATTTTAATGAAAATCATATATCTATTATTAAAATATATTATGCATAGTACTGTTATATATATTATCATTATGCATATGTATATATATTTTTCATGCATTTTTTTAAATCATGGTCATTGATGCATTTTCTACAAATTTAAATAAAAAATATTATAGTTAATATTTTTTTAAAATATTTGTATATTTGTGATATTATTACATTTAACCCGCGCGGCACGCGGGTTCAACATCTAGTATTATACTAATCCTAGTGAGGCTCAATGTGAGGCTGCCACATCACCTTATTAACAAATCACACTTTAACACATAAGCAATACACATCCTCTCTCCAAAATTAAGTAGAGTTTCGCTGAAAACTAAAATGAAGGAAATAATTAAAGTCCCCGTTATGAGACTTGCAATTCATTCTTTACTCTAAATCTGATGGTCTTGCTAAGAGAGTAAATTTGTGCTTGACACCTCAGTCCTCAACTCATCAAACCAATTACATTTGTACACATCAACAATACATATCCTCTCTCCATAATAAAGTAAAGTTTTGGTAAAAATATGAAGGAAACAATTAAAGTCTCCGTTATGAGACTTGCAATTCATTCATTACTCTAGAAAAAAAAAAAAAAACTTCAAAGAAGATGAAGGAAACCATTAAAGTCTTGGTTTCGACGGTTACCATTTGTAGTTAATTTTTATGGCCATTTAAAAAAAAATAATAGTTATATTGAAATATAAAGTTGATAGAATTACGGAAGGTGAATTACGGGATATCTCTCCGTCCATTGTATTTAATTATGGTTTACATATGCTTGATTGATAATGTCAGAAGTAAGTTATTTATAATAGCCTTCTTTTATCTAAAAATTAATTGTATAGTAACAAATATGTCATCTCCACAAAGTATAATATTAGTGCTATTATTATTGTATTCATTTATAAATACATTTTAAGTTACCATATAAGGGGACGACACTCTACACGTCATGTTCAAATCAAACTATTGTTATCTGGTTTTATTTCTTTTATAAAAAAAATACACAAGATCTAGGATAATAATTTTTATAGTCTTTGTTTTTTCTCAAACTATATAAACAACAAATTGATTACAATAATGTTTTTATGTATATATATTTATAATGTTTGAATAATTATATTTGAATTTCAATGAGGTATAATTTTTTCTTCTATATAAGACACTTTTTTTTTACATTTTATTTTTTATTTTTCATATACCCGCCGAGCGCGGGTTCAGCACCTAGTCTACTATATTATATTAATTCGATATCGGAAGCCCTATGGCCGACACGTGGACAGTCCACGTAGTCACCGTTTCCTAATTTAATCGGAATTTATTAGGGGTTCTCTAAATTTAGATACATAATATTGATTGGTTGAAAATTAAGAATTATTTTTATCTCCTAATTTGGTCTCTACACAATTTAAAGAAACAAATTAATTAAAAGTTTCTTTTTAAATTCATTGTCTATACAGTTTGGCTCCGGAAGACCATATGCCGCCACGTAAGCAATAGAATAGGGTATTAAATATAGAGTAATATAATAAAAAATGGTGAACATAATAAAGCAATATGGTTGTATTAAATAGTGGGGATTGCTTTAATTTTTTTGTTTTGGAAGGAGAGAGGCGTATGTGTAAGTATACTAGCATTATGTAGTAATATAAACAGATTTTAATAATTCTTTTTAATTATTAAAATAATTTCAGGAGAAAAAAAATTATTTTTTAACCATAAATAAAACTGTTATTTTTTGAAAAATAATAATAATATACGGATATATAAATTATAGTTTTATAACAGCTCAAATTATAGAATATCGAATATAAATAAAATATAAATATAAATATCGCTATATATAATGCAGTAATGCTCATATACTTGGGACTTGCTACGATCCTTTTAAAGTAGCCATGCTTTTTGAAAATGCTAATATTTTTTTTTATTTAAAAATTGGGTCGGAGCGGTAGTATTCTTATTTAAAAACGGGTCTGGCCGGTAAACAATTGCAGTAACGTCTCCTTATACTATTCGTCTTGCGCCGTAAGTGGACGTCACCAGAGATAAAGCATTTCATTTCATCCGTCGCTGACACTAAAGAGAGCTTCTTTCTTCTCATTAGTAAAGGGAAATAACATCATATCCACAAAAAGAGAGCTTCGATCTTCACTTCAAGAGCAACTAGTAAGGATTGTGTGTCCTATATGCACAAACACCATCATTGAGAGATCAGCACGTCATCATAGGTCGCACAATTAAACAAATTGCACAACTAAACACTAAACCCTTTAAACTACATACCATAACGTCTCTTTCATCGAGTACGATACTATGCTGCAAACCTCGGAGATCGTCGATCTATCTTCCGCAAAATAGGTTGAGCAATCGAACTATACAAACGTAAATGCCACGAAGGACGTGGTCTCCTGGTTGGAGTTCTGTTAAAAACCCTCTCCGACACTCTCCACAATCCTATATATGTAACAGTAATCATAATTAATCTCAACTTAAAATTAAGATATATAATCCTTTGTAGAAATTGATTTGGACCACCCTCCAGCTTCATCGTCGAAAATTCGAGGGAAAATGAGTGGCTGACCCTTAATATCAATGAATTGAACAATAAAGTAAAAGAAATCAAAACCAGAGGGGAAAAATAATAATTTGGATTGAAGTTTCAACCTTGTCTTTCTAGAAGTAAACATCGGTGGGTGGTGAAGAGGATCTTCATACAAACTCCGTTAGCTTGAGACGGCGCGACTTCAACTTCCTCGATTACTAGGGGCTTCCCTGCCTCCCATGCCACCGCGACTATATATAGTACAATCCGATTGAAATACAATTTTAACGTCAGCAAAGTCACCCTGAATTTTGATGAAGAAGATGAGATAGTTCTTCAAGGAGACGACAGGAGTGAAGAAGACTGAAAGTTATTTGATTTAACGGTGCTTGACGGGATCAACAGTATATTTCTTCTAACCGTTTCGTTCAAAGAAAAACAGTGAATTTGCTGTTTAGTCCCTCCGTAAAATGTGTTTTTATCTCTGCCACTTTCCACGCTGGTGGGACCCATGAGCAAAAGTACCTATGCTTTAAAATGTTTGTAGACAAATCGTAGAAATTTAGGTAACTACATATTATTATTATTCCGACACCACTTCATTTACATAACTACATTAGGTAACTACATTATATATAACTACATTAGGTAATGATGAGTTTGGCTATAGCCGTTAGGCCCTTTAACGGTGAGGAAACGGCGAATAGGCCCACTGAACCCTAAATGGAGGTCAAGAAGTCCAAGGTGAAGGGTCCCGACGTAGGGAGTCCCGATGATGAAAGGTCCCGACAGAGTTGGTCCCGACAGGTGAGCTGGAAGCTCCCGACGAGAAGCCTTTAAGTAGGCCCCGATGATGAATCCCTGAGAATGATTGGCCCTGTCACGATGACGAGGGGCCCCGAGCGGTGACACAACGAGATAACTCTGGAGTCCCCGATGTTAGTCGGGACTTGTTATCAGAGGATAAGGCCAAGATACGCGGGGCGTGGCCGAGATACGCGGAGCGTAGTTGAGATACGCGGAGCGTGGCCGAGATACGCGGGGCGTGGCCGAGATAAGCGAGATCATGGCCTAGATAGGCGGGATCGTGCCCGAGTTACGCGGAATACGGGCTAACCACCCCCAACGGTTCACCAGGTAACTGAGGTACCTCTCCGCCTATAAAAGGGCAGATGTCACCTCAGATCAATTACGTTGTGATATACACTTTCAGATTACTGCTTGCCAGTCCATACGAGATACTCATTTAAGCGTCGGAGAGGGATTCTGGGTCACCGCCCGGTCTATCCCCTCTTTGCAGGACCACGTGGAGCAAATGAGCTAAGATCGCCGTCAAAGACCGTACCGGAGTTCCACCGTGATCCAACATTGGCGCCGTCTGTGGGAACGTAACAAAAAGCTGATATGCCTTCTACTCGTTCAATGGTGGCTGGCAAGCAAAGAAGACAAGGACAATCTGGTGGTTCCCGTCATCCTGCTGCGACGACTCTGAACTCACCACCGGAGCATGAGGAGAACTAGAACCTTCCCGTTGCTGAGCTCTCCCAGACAGGGGGGCATAATGAAGGTCCCGAAGATGTTGCTGCTCAGCACCAGGGGAATAGGGAGCAGGAGGCATGCCGATGTTTTTGGCAGCCGTGGAGGCTCTCTTGGACCAAAGAGAAGCTGCGAGGAGGCAAGAGGAGATACCCCCGTTAGAAGAAGCACCCCTACCAGCAGAGGTTCGGAACGTGCGGGAGGCTCAGCCCCGAGGCCAGGGCAGGAATGGGGAGTCCGTTCAGCCAGAGAGATTCGTGGTTGATGGGCCAGGACCAGTGCAGCACAGGACCATTCCCCTTAATGGTCCCATCACCCCCGATCAGGTGGTGAAGATCGTGAATATCTGCATGGGAGAGCAGAAGCCGCTGGTGTCGGAGCTGAGGGATCGATCTACTCATCCCTTCGTTCCTCGACTCATAGACACCCTAGCCCCGCCAGGGCTGGGTATCCCCACGATAAAAGAGTACGATGGCGAGGGAGATCCGGTTCGTCATGTCCAGAAGCACCTCATGACATGTCTGGGAAGAGCCCCGAACGAAGATATCGTGTGTATGCTGTTCCCGAACACACTTGGTGAAAGAGCCCTGACCTGGTTCTTTAGTCTGCCTCCAGGATGCATCACCTGCTGGGCAGATATGCACGACCAGTTTATTCAGCAGTACCAGGGTCGTAGACGTTTGCTGAAGAGTGTGAGGTCCCTGACCCAAGTGGTGCAGAGACCCAGCGGTACACCGCTAGCGTGGCAGAGATTGACGAGGAGATTTCGGAGGGCGAAACCATCCGTACCTTCATTCGGAACCTAACAGCCCCCTACGGTTCCGACTTGATGCACAGCGTGGCTGAGAAAAGCTGTGTGGAATATGGAGGCACTGTAGAAGAGGGTGAAGCGGCAAATCGATGTCCATGAGTCGAAGATAGCCGCTGGAGAGCTTGAGCCCCCGAAGTCAAATAAGGGGAAACAGTCGGTTAAGCTTTTGGACGATCGTAAGTCGAAGGACAAATCCGAGAGCAGTCGGAATCGAGGCCGCCCTGATCGGAGGGATGATAGGCGTTCCTCGGAGAAGGACAAGCGGATGACCATGACATTCCTCTCAACTGTTCCATGGCGGAGGTGTTAGCGGTCATGGAACGACAGGGTATTTCCAGATACCCCTCGAAGAAAGAAGGAGAATTCCTGGGATCCCGCACCGATCGTTACTGTCGATTTCACCGTGCAAACGGTCACGACACAAACCATTGTCGGGAGCTGAAGAAGGAGATCGAAAAGCTAATCCAGAAGTGGAAGCTTAAGGAATTTGTCGGGGAGAAACAGTGCCGATCCCGTTCCCGATCCCGATCACGGTCTCGTTCCCGATCCCGCGATCGATCCCCAAAGAAGAAGAGATCCGACCCGGAGTCGTTCGGTGCCCGTAAGGAGAGACGGGGCACTATCAATGTGATTCACGGAGGGTTCGCGGCTGGAGGTGATACCTCGTCCTCTCGGGAGGTTTACGCCTCTAGAATTCCTACTGCTGTGGTGCTGGGTAAGAGGTCCCGATCCTGGACCCTTAAGGAAGAGATGGTGATCTCCTTTTCGTCGGAGGATCTCATAGGCGTGGAGACTGCGCACGATGACGCCTTGGTTGTGACCTTGGATGTAGACGGGTACGAGATGAAGCGAATTCTGATTGACGGAGGGAGCTCCTCCGATATTCTGTTCATGGATGCGCTAGAGGCCATGGGAAAAACGAAGAAGGATCTAAAGGAAGCGAACTTCCCGATGGTCGGATTCTCTGGCTCTACCTCTTATCCGCTAGGGGTGATCACCTTACCAGTGGAGTTTGGTAGCGGATGGAAATCAGAAAGGAGGAACGTCGAGTTTGTAGTAGTTGACTCCGCGGGGACTTACAACGCAATCATCGGGAGAACCACCATCAACCCCCTGATGGCAGTTGCCTCGACTGTTCACCAGAAGATGAAGTTCCCGACTGACCATGGAGTCGGAGAGGTCAAAGGCGACCAGGTGGCTTCTAGAAAATGTTATTTCAACGCCACCCGAAGGAGGAGACGAGAGGCCATGACTGTCCTCCAGACAGATACCGATCCCAGAGAGGAGTTTGGGCGTCCCGCCCCCGTGGAAGATCTAAAAGAAGTCGAGATCGACGGACCTCAGAGGAAGGTCAAAATCGGGTCTGCTTTGACCAAAAAGACAGCCCGAGAGTTGATCGATTTGCTGAAAAAGTTCAAGGAGCTGTTTGCCTGGTCCCCGAGCGACATGCCAGGAATCAGCCTCGATGTGATCGTACACGAGCTGAAGATAGATCCCGCGATCAAACCTATCACGCAGAAAAGGCGTCTGATGGGCACAGACAAGAAGATCGCGATCCAGCAGGAGGTGGGCAGGTTGCTCGATGCTGGGTTTATTAAAGAGCTCCGATTCCAGACTTGGGCCGCTAATCCGGTACTGGTGAAAAAGACTAATGGGAAATGGCGGATGTGTGTGGATTTCCGCGACCTGAATAAGGCTTGCCCGAAGGACTGTTACCCGCTCCCGAGAATCGACCAGCTGGTGGATGCCACATTGGGACATGAGCTGTTGAGCTTCATGGATGCGTACTCGGGCTACAACCAGATCAAGATGGCTAAGGAGGACGCTCCTCACACAGCGTTTTATGCAGACAGTGACATCTATCACTACGATGTCATGCCTTTCGGGTTGATCAATGCCGGGGCAACCTACCAGCGGATGGTGAATAAGCTGTTCGGAGATATGCTAGGGGAGACCATGGAGGCTTACGTGGACGATATGCTGGTGAAGTCCCGGCAAGCTGAGGATCATGTGCACAACCTAGCCATGGCGTTTGAGCTGATGAGGCTTCATCAGGTTCGCTTAAACCCAACAAAATGCGCCTTCGGAGTCCACTCGGGGCCCACATTTTGAGTGGGGCCCGTACAGAGATTAAGAGAGTGGTCGGGTATACGCGCGCCCCGGACGGTGGTGTCCGGGGGTAGGGGGCCGACGCGTCCCGCGTCGGCCCTGTAAACACCGGACTAGTCTGGTTTCTCCTGAAACTCCGGTTGCTCCGGAAATGTCCGTAGAAACCTGAATAGCGCGTACCCTTGGAAATAAAAGAACTTTCCTCGAGGTCGGCGGGGCGACTGTGTTTGAGCCTTAGTGAGGTCCAATCGGGTGTATATCCATCATGGGCCGTCCATCAAATGTCACACGGATATGGAGCAGATATGGATCGTATGAAAATTACATGGTGCAGATATGGATCGGATTCAAAACCGCGGGTTTCGACCCATTGCCATCCCGAGGTAGAATCCATACATCACTACCCCTCTACCCCCAAAAGGGTAGAGTCCATACATCACTACACATCTACCCCCCAACCAGGGTAGAATCCATACACCACTATCCATCTACCCCCAACAAGGGTAGAGCCGGTACATCACTACCCATCTACCCCCCCCCCCCCCCTCCAACAAGGGTAGAGTCCATACATCACTTATACATCTACCCCCAACAAGGGTAGAATCCATACATCATCATTACACTCCTATACCCCAACAAGGGTACTCCATGCACCTCTATACCAACATCTAGAAGGGGACTAACCCCTCCACATCTACAAGGAGAACAACTTAGACCCTATCATGGGCACTATGGATCCATATGTTGCCAAACAGGCTTAACATAGCCTATCTGCGATTAATGAGGTAATTATGTCGTAATAACACTATTTCGCACATAATTAAGTCCTATCCGGAAATAAGGGCCAAAAATCTTATAAATACTCACCTCTACACTTCATTTGAGGTTAAGCTCTATCTCTATAGAATTGCTCTATTCCTTTATCTCTTTAAAACAGAAACTGGCTTAGGCATCAGACTGGGTTTACCGGGTCTCGACCCGGTCACCCTTTCCTGCAGATTCTCAAGCGGAAGTAGTGGAATAGATAAGTGGACATAACAACCGAAATGGAGACAATCAACTAAGGAGATCAAGTCTCGAAGAGCTAGATCCATCAGTAAGTCAATCACTAGTTTGCAAAATAAGTTATAAGTTACATGATGTTGAACGAACTGGTAAACAAAGTGTAAAAATTAACGAAGTGCCGATTTGCACTTGCCCAAGACCGTATCTAGTAGCTAATTAAGAACTCGTATATATATAACTATCTTACTCTAAATATGATAGGAGACTCTTACAACTTATGGTGGTGGATGTTGTTGTGGTGGTGTTTTTTCTTCCAACTACAAATGACTCACTCCTATTTATAGGAGACTAAAGAAATCTCTAGACTAAGAAATCTATAGACTAAGAACTCCCTAGAAACTCTCTAGAATTTCCTACACTTATTTAGTTCCTAGAATTATCTAGACACATAACCTAGAATACTATCTAGATCCATCTTCATCATGTACCAACTCTTTTAGCCCAAATCTTAAGCCTTGGCCCATGATGCTAAGTTGGTCTTAGCCCATGATGACAAGTTATTCTTGGCCCATGATGATAAGTTGTTTTTAGCCCATGAAGGTAAGTTAATGTTGATCTTAACACTCCCCATCAACAATGACTTTTCTTCATGTTTCTTCTTTTCAATGTTGCACTTCGGTTTGTGCCGCTCTCGATTCTTTAGTCGCACTTTTCTGTCTCGATCAATTATTCTCCTCTTGTCGATTATGGTGAAACTCTTATTCCTTGGATCAAATTGTCCGCCTTGATAAATCTTCGTAGTTCTACATCTTTCTCTTCTCGAGGTCTTCATTCTGCTTACATTGTTCGTTCCACCTTTGATTGACAAAGAATGACTTCTTCTGTTGATCTCTTCTGGTTTTGAAGCACTTCCTACTTGATCGATGACTGAATTCTTAGCAAGTGACAAAGTAACTTGTCGACGCTTGTATCCCATCGTCGGCAGCATAGCTTCATCTCCATTAGACATTTCCAAGTCCGACTCTTCATTCTCTTCGTCTTGAGACAACGATTGATTCTCAACTACCGAACTTGCAAGGAAGCAAGAATAAGCGCATATGCGATTTTTATCCCGATCACAAACTGGCTTAGTGATCGATCTTCTCGATCCTTGCTTCGTCACTTGTTTATCATCGGCTTCTCCATGGACATCTCTTCGAGGATTCAAACTCCCAATTTTTCCATGAATCTTCTTTGAAGAAGTCTCCTTACTTGAAGCCGGTATCACGGACATGTCGTTTACTCGCTCACCGATGTGAACTACATCCGCCTTGATCATCTCAACATTCCTGAGAAATTTCACATCATTCGGACCAAATAAAACGTACATACCTGAATCGACAGCATTCACCACTGAAAGGAGATTTCTCTTCATCCCGAGAACATGATAAACACTGTCGAGTTTGATCGATGTCCCACCGCTACTGTTGATCACAACAGTACCTTCCTTCTCAACATGGTGAACATTATCATCCGCCATGACTATAACTTCTTCTCCTTCAAGACGACGAAGATTCAAAACACGTCTCCAGTAAGATGATGACCACAACTGGAATCGAAAATCCACTCATTTCCCGAGTTTCGAGCTGTGAATGCACACGTGGGAGTGGTCTTGGCAAGAAAACATTTTGCCCACTCTTCATCTTCGGTTGAAGTCTTAGGTTTCACCATGTTACTCTCCTTCAGTCTGGTCCGACAATTTCTCTTCAGATGTCCAGGCTTCCCAACCTGTAACACTTGAAGTCTTTCTTGCGAGACGACTCCACATTCCCACCAACATTTTTCCTAGCGTCATTCTCATTTACCTGAACCACGAGCGCGCACTGATCTTCCTCCAGCTTTACCCCGGCCATTTGTTTAGCCAACGACTCCTGTGAAGCTAGAAGATTCTCAAACTCCTCCAATGATGGTTGTTGGGCCCACCCTTGAATCGACGTAACAAACGGTATATACTCGGAACGTAATCCCCGAATAATAGACCGTTTTATCCGCGCCTCCAAAATTGGCTCCTCCGGGTTGAGTATATTAATTTCTGAACACAGGTTCTTCACTTTTAAAAAGAACTGTGAAATTGAAGACTCACCCTGTTTCGCATTTGCCAGATCCGTCTCCAACATCTGTAACCGCGCTTCGTTCTTCTTGTTGTACAACTGATCTAGCGTCTTCCAGATCGAACTGGCAGAGGTGCACCGTGAGATATTCTCAAACACCTCTGACGATATCGACATCTTCAAGGCAAACTCCGCCTTGGCATTCCTCCGCTTCCAGCGCTTGAGCTCTTCACCGTTTCTGGCGGTCTCCTCCGGGGCGGTTGTATCACTGCCTCCAACGATATCCCACAAGTCTTCGCTCACGAGGTATGACTCCATGCAGGACTTCCAAATCTGGTAATTGGACGACTTTAGTAGCTCCATTCCTTGTCCAATCACGCGACCGGCAGCATCCATATTTAGAGTTCCCGAGTTCTTCAATCTCGATCTTGAATCTCTCCGCGTTACCACATTAGTGGCTCTGATACCATGTAAAAATAACGAAGTGCCGATTTGCACTTGCCCAATACCGTATCTAGTAGCTAATGAAGAACTCGTATATATATAACTATCTTACTGTAAATATGATAGGAGACTCTTACAACTTATGGTGGTGGATGTTGTTGTGGTGGTGTTTTTTCTTCCAACTACAAATGACTCACTCCTATTTATAGGAGAGACTAAAAAAATCTCTAGACTAAGAACTCCCTAGAAACTCTCTAGAATTTCCTACACTTATTTAGTTCCTATAATTATCTAGACACATAACCTAGAATACTATGTAGATCCATCTTCATCATGTACCAACTATTTTAACCCAAATCTTAAGCCTTGGCCCATGATGCTAAGTTGGTCTTAGCCCATGATGACAAGTTATTTTTGGCCCATGATGATAAGTTGTTTTTAGCCCATGAAAGTAAGTTAATGTTGCTCTTAACACAAAGCACAAAAACAAAATTAATCGGCACAACTAAATTTATTTATATCAAAGAAACTGTGAAGAACATTATTAAATCTTACAATTTTCTAAAGAAAAATATAACAATGAACATTTATTGGAAAAAGAAAAACACGCACACACACAATATTCTTTTTTTTTATTTATCGATAGATAGAAATTAAATTCATTTCTTCGGAATCCAGCATCCATGAAACCCATAAGGAAGCCCATAAGGAAACTGAGCTCTTGCAATCTCCTCAAAACTGGATCCATCAAGCAACAACGCATATCCTCCTCCATTTTCTTGACTAATCATTGATATCACAACCCCTTCAAAAGTCAAATTAATTAAACCCTTGTTAATTTACTACAATATTAAATATAATTTTAAGGAAAAATAACATAATTGCTGCCTTAATTATATAATATATTTCTTTATATATCTTCACTTTTTTTAAAGGTACCTTAACTATTATAAATGTTGTATAGATGATAAAAATTCATTTTCGTGTCAGTAAGGGCGGAAAAATGTCATGTGCATACTATGGGAGTTTATATAAATTCAATGGGTGATCTTAAAATGTATTTCACAACCAATTAAACCTCCCAATCTCTTTAATTTTTATTTTTCTAATGCTCGGGACTCACCCTCGTCTAGATTCAAATCCATATCATGCAATAGGGTAATATTAAGTTACATTGTATGCTCAGGACGTTTTTCCATCCACGGAGACGAGCAAATAGATTTAACCAGAGCAAAACTTACACAATAGTTAAGATACCAATTATTAACGAAAACACTTTATGTCACTAAAAAGAGTATTAAGTAGGTAATTTTCCTTAATTTTTAAATTAGGATTTATTATAGAATCGTTTCGGAGTCAAGACTGATTTTTTCTTATACCACCTTAGGCACGACTAAGAACAACAGGCACACGCATATCACATTCCAGGGGAGTCTATATCAGTTTATGTAATGGGTAAGCTAGGGTTTCTCACCATCGTCTTCATCGGTAGCCCCAGGTCGAGCCACAAAGAATGGTTCAGACGGGATCGCACCCTCTTCGTGCCAGTTCTTCACCTTCTTTTGTTCGAGATCAATCTAGTATCACAATGCAGTTTTTCTTAGATCATATCAACTCAAAGTTTACTTAGATGGCAATATGACTATGACTAATTAAATGAATTACCTTTGTGAGGGTATTAGGGAAATTGCAAGGTCGGCGTGCACCGCAAGCAAAAGCATATCTATATTTCTTGCCTAACACGGCAGGATTGATAGTGCACATATCCAGTCCTCTTCCGTGTTCATCCGCCTCCAACTTCCCGACCGGCCTCCCGTCTAGCGGAATCGTAAACCTCCCGACTCTGCCCATTAAGTTTTAAGATAGTTCACCGATATAGTTATGATTTGTTCGAATAATATTTGGAAAATATAAGATTTTAAAGGACGAAACACAAACTATAGTTAAATGTATTTTGTTTTCACTGTTTTTTAATTTAAAAATTATTTATTTATCCTTATTTCAGTTCTTATTTTTCGAAGAAAAGTCATGAGTTGGTCCATATTATATTACACCTAGCATTAGGGAGAACGTCTTGATCGGAGGCTATGGAGGCTGAGCTTGTCGATAATCGTGGCATCGGCACTGTGCTCGCAGCAGTCTGCTATCACGGCCAACACCCGTCCGTCATCGTCCGTCTCTTCGTAAGCGTTGATGAAGTGTATAGTCATATATAATGGAACCTCCACGCTCGCCACCTTTCAACATAACCAATTATTCATTGTCAACGTATATGATTTAATTTTTCTATCAATATTAGTAGAAAACTACTCACAATATTGCCACTGGCCTTGCACATAACATGCATAAACGCTTTGGAGTCAGGTTGCCACTCGAACTTGTAAAATGGTGTTGGCTCAGCCTTTACTAAATTCTTCACGCTGTACTTGAGGGGCATTTCCGGAACAATCACATAATGTTCCGTCACGGGGAACGAGTGGAGCCACCCGAGTGCCGGCCCTGCACGGCACTCAACCCGCCCGATCACCTTCCTCTCGTTAGACCCGGGCTCCATCCTCACCACCAAGTACCCAGGGTTTATCATGTCAGGCAACACCGTAAGGTACTCCGTATCAGTTACAATCGGGTGAGATGCCTGTATTCAGGAACGAAACCAGAAATAAAACTATACATTTATGGAAAACTAGGAGAACCATGAGTTTAATTTAAAATTTCAGGTGGCCAAAATCAAATATACTCGTTTTTCTAATATATTTATTCCCTAATATAATAAATAAATATACTTGATCGAACCTGTATTAGTAGTCCCCCGAGTGAATCACTGTACTCGAACCTACCCAAAGTGTCCAACGAGTCAGGGTCGATAATGATACAACTCTTCTGGGTCTCGGTCAGGCACATGACCCGACCGTCCCCGAGCTTTACGACTCCACTATTGGCATTGTCGGTTAGGGATGCACCCGTAAAGAGGCCTCCGAGGTCCTTTACATAGGACATGAGATTGTCTGTCTTGGGGTCCTCGGCAAATTCCCGGTAACAGATCCTCTTATTCTTCATCGCGGCCTTGTAGGCCTCGGACTCGATTTGTCTGTGACCTGCCATTAGTTGACCGTCCTCGAACTTGAGCTTCACAATTGTTGCGAATCCGTCGAATATGTGTCGGAAGTTGTAGTCCTCGATGTGCCAGAGCCCGGGACCGTTTCTTAGATAGGTTCCCCTCTGCATCATATGGTTTTGGCAATCAAATTTATGTTGGAAAAACGTCACTAGAAGATGCTGATATGATATTCCTTTCATGTCTTACTAGGTAATGAAATTATTAGGTTGAACGTGTTATATTATGGTGTTGGGGATGTTATACGGGATGAACATAAGAGTAGGGTATCGACGGGTATGGGTACTCCCTTATTTGCGGAGCCCCAATCCGATTTGGCTCTATTGATTTAGCTAGGTCGAGTCAGGGTAAGGTCCGATCATAATTAAGTTTGTCTGACTTAGGGGACCCCAACTATGATTTGAATTAGGCCTAAGCTAGGTCAATTGAGATCTAGGTTTGATTCGGATCCAATAGGATTTAAGTACCAATTGACCCAGCCCGGGTCGAGCTCAAGGATAGGTCCGGCTACGCATGACCTAAGCGACCTTAACCATTGTTTCACATAGCACTGGGCTCGATCCAGGCTAAATCAATTGGGAACTAGGTTTTATTGGTAATCGGACCTAGTTTCAAATTGGTACCTAAGTAAAAATGGATTGACAAATTTGTACCCGATATATTGTGATTTTAGGTACATCATAAGTCATAAATGTTTCACTAATCGAAACTAGGTCTCAATTGACCTAGTTTGGGTCGAGTCCATGGCTAGGTCCAGTTATGGTTGGGGTCACCTAGGACAGGTGAACCTAACCATGGTCAGACCTAGCCCTAAGCTCGACCAGGGCTATGTCAATTAGAACATAGGTATGATTGGACGTAAATTGAACATAAGTCTCAGTTGACCTACATTGAGTCGAGCCCAAAGTTAGGTCCATCCATGGTTCTGTTCACCTAGGTTAGACGAACTTAATCATGGTCGGGCCTAGCCCTGGGCTCGACCCAAGTTAAGTCGATTGGGACCTAGGTTCGATTGGACTCCAATCGAATCTAGGTATAAATTACCCTAATCGGGTCAAGTCCATAGCTAGGTCAGACCCTATTTGGGTCGCCTAAGTAAAACAAACCTAAACATGATCAGACCTAGCCATGGGCTCGACCCGATCTAGGTCAATCGTGTCAAGGTTTCGATTGGAACAAGTTTAAGAATTAAATTATGCAAAAGAAAAGTTATGGATGTATTAGAGGGAATGAATTGACTAAAATAAGACAACGGTATATTTGTCTATTCAAATGGCGTTAGCAATTTTTGGCACAAAAATGGCATTAGAGATCACGAGGCACATGATCGCTTCCTGTAAAAAATGGATGGCTAAAATGACAATGCAACAGTTTGGACTTTGTTATACCTAAAAGTTACAAAAATTATCTTAGATACCAATTTCTCAACGCATTTTGTCTCATGTATGTGTTTGATTTTAAATCCACTATCTGTTTGAACCGAAAAAGCATCTGCCACAATTCAATAAAACATATGTCCCAATTGACCTAGTCCGGGTCTAGCCTATGGCTAAGTCCGGTCATGGTTAGGTTGGCATGACCTAGGCAACGCCAACCATGGTCTGACCTAGCCTTTGGGCTCGACCTTGACTAGGTCAATTGAGACCTAGGTTCGATTGGGGCTAATCAGACCTAGTTCTAAATTGGTACCTGAGTAACACGGATTGACAAATTAGTACCCGTATAATTTTTGTAATTTTTAGGTACCTCAAAAATCTAAACTATTGCACCAATCGGAATTAGATCCCAGTTGACCTAGTCCGAGTCGAGCCCAAGGCTATGTCAGACCATGGTTGGCGTATCCTAGGTCATGCAAACCTAACCATGACCGGACTTAGACTTGGGCTCGACCCGAGCTAGGTCAATTGGGACCTAGGTCCAATTAGAACCTAATCGAATATATGTCTCAATCGACCTAGTCCGGGTTGAAGAAAAGACTAGGTCCAGCCATGGTTGGGGTCATCTAGGTCAGGCGAACCTAATCATGGTGGGACATAGCCCTGATCTTGATACGGGACAGGTCAAACCATGGTTGAGGTCGCAAAAGTCAAACAAACCTAACTTTGACCGAACCTAGCCATTGAATCGAGCCAAGATAGGTGAATCGAGTCAAAGTTTCTACTTAAACATGTTTAGGGACTAAATTATAAAAAAGAAAAGTTAGAAATCTATTAGATGGACTAAACTGAGTAAAATAAGACGAGATAATATTTGTCTATTTTAGAGTAATTAATAATCACGTATTTGTCTAATTTTTCGTATTGTCTCGTATATCTGTTTAATGTTAAACCCAATCAGTATCCATGTAAAGTGCTTCCGGAACTGATTAGCACATTGAACCGAAAAAGCATGTACCACAGTTCATTCAAGGCTGTTTATATGTGAAGTCGTACGTACGCATATTCGATGATGAATCTAATCAAAATTTTACACATAATTTTGGCCCTTGCTGAAATGGTACAAATATTTTTTTAAAAAAAAAATGGGATAGAGGTTGGTGATGTTGAAATAACATTTGTACGTACGACCCCGAGTATAATTGCACCACTGCTAAACTGTATAAATAATAATAGAGACTCACAAGCCAGAGAGGAATGTGTCCTTGAACAGAGAGTTTTCCCTCCCACCGAGGCTGTCGAATACTCGTCCAAGCGACGTGGTTGTGCCCGGTCGACTCGACTCGATTAGTTGTTGTGACACCAGTTAACGGTGGTGCTTCACGCTTTCTATAAAACACAGAGAAGCTGCTTCTGTTCCCATTTTTGCCATCACCATAAGCCCTTTTTGAAGCTAATAACAATTTGGTGCTTGAGGGTGAGCTCCTGTAGCTTTGAATATATGAGAAATTAGCCATTATATATATTGGAAGAGAGATATATAATTAAAGAGGTATGAAAAGATAAAAAGGATAGATAGATATATGGAGTGCAAGGATAGATATATGGAGTTAAGTATATATACATATACAGAGAGTGCACAATGTATTATTTGGACCAGCTTCCACTTTACATATCACATTTAGACAATATGCATTAACTTAAAATATAAAGTTAGTAATTTAGTTCTTCAAACCATGTCCAAATTTCATCATATTAAGATATATAGTTTACTCTTAAATATATTAATATTATAATAATACGCAAGTCACATTATAATGTACGCTACAAAACATACTAAATATTAGTTGTAATATAATATTACACTTTACATTGTAATATAAATAAACACCGCAGTCTAACATTACATGATATATTACATTACTGATTACAAAAAATGAATGAACTGGGATGAACTAAATTCCTGAACTAATTCTAATTGAATTTTACTGAGAAAATTAATTCAGTTCGTTTTTCCCTTATTCATGAACACTATTTAGATTTCTAATAACTGGTTTGGTAACAAATCGGTTTATAACCAATTTAACTGAACTAGATTGTTTTAATTATTATTAGTATAAAAGTTGAAAGACGACATGGATAATAAGAGGAATCTATAAATTGAAACTGGAAATAATATTTGAAATATAGTTTAGTCTTTTGTTAGGATATATATTTTTTTACTTTAAAAAGTTATCTTCAATATATAATTTTTTCAAATACTATATCAAATATTTATGAAACTCAATAATTATTATTGAGAAATTTAAAATCAATTCGGCTAACTATTAGCTTCTTTCATTTTGTGTCAACCCTAAACTCCACTATGCAAGAATCAATTAACTTATTTGATTATTAAACCGATTCGAAACCAATTCAATTCGATTCAGATACAATTTGATTTGTTCGAACCTACTTTTATGCCCAATTCTAGTTACAAATCAAACCTAATGTGACATTACATTGCGATGCGCCAAACGCCAACTTAAAGGTATCATCAAAAGATGGAAGATTGTTTTTTGGGTGCGAGATAGAAGAAGTTAGAGTGCAACTTCTTGGATGCATGGTCAGGTGCTGCTACTCCAGGCACATTCAGCAGTAAACACATGCAAATAAAGAATAAGAATCTTTGGCATCAAAGTTTGAAACTCGAATTGTCTTCAAACATTTAAGAAATGAAGCAATTTGTAATTTGAGCAAATAATTCAACAATTTAATTTGTTGGAATAATTCAACAATTTAAAACGCTCTAACAAATATAAATTAACAGAAGCAGTGACGGTTCTAGGAATTGAACAATAATGGACATTTTTTTAAAAAAAAATATTGTAATTTATTATACGGTTTGACAATAAAAAAATGGTTAGTTACTATATTACTACCTCACATTTGAACACTAAAATAAATTGCAATTTAAAGTTTTTTTTTCAATAATTAGTAGTTTAGGTTTCACTTAGTTGACAAATTGCTAGTTGAAGTGTTTTTTTTTTTTTAAAAAATTGTTAACTTAGATTTTGCTTTATGGACAATTTACTAGCTTAGATTCCCCATTTGTGGACGATTTGTTAGATCACGTTTCGCTTTGTAGACAATTTGTTAGTTCGGATTTCGCTATGTGGACAATTTGCTAGATATCAAATTGTCTAGAAAGCAAACATGGGCTAGCAAATTCTCCACGAAGTGAAATATGAGTTAGAAAATTGTCCCAAAAAACTTATTGTTAGCAAATTGTCCAAAAAAAAACTTTCAACTAGCAAATTGTCTACATAGCAAAACCGAAGCTAGTAATTTGTATAAAAATAAATTTCAACTAATTACCATTTTTTAAGTGTCCATACATAAGTTAACAATTTACTAGATAATCACTTTTAGTATGAATAATTAAGACTGTTTTTTTAACGTATGAATAATTGGTATATATATATATATATATATATATAAAGAACAATAATAATAAGAGAGCGTCTATGGTAAGGAGACCCCTTAAAATACAAAAAAATAGAGGTCAATCTTATTGTGACACATCATTAATTCTTCTAAGTTTATATAGGGCGCATCACATGTGATTCTCATACTTGTTTAAGTATATAATTTTTTCACTAATTTTTTTTTATAATTCTAATTATGTTGATATAGATAAATTCTTACAAAAAAAAAAATATTTCTAAAACCTTATTGGATCGGGTGAACCCTAGAGGGTAATAGTGATTAAATAATATTATGATTTTTTTTCTAAAACTCTATTGGATCGGGTAATAAATGTTAAATGAGTCGACAAAATGTTCTTATATTATATAATAAACTAGATTATTATTTAAAAAATCTATATGAAAAATTATAGAACTATTTTCATATAAATATTTGAAAAATTATGAAATTAATTTAGAGAATAAAAAAAGTTAATCGTAATTGAAATTTAAATAATAATAAAAAGAAGTAAAAGCAATAAAAAATAATTATATAAATTAAACTTACTATACACCTATTAAAAATTTAAGACAAATGCTAATGTGACTGATTTTAATTGGGCTCTGTTTTTGTATGTTTTAAAGAGACCCTAATATAAGTATTTTTCTAATAATTAATAAATAAAAAATTAATGGGGTACATTTTGTCGACATGGAGCCGCCCCTGGACAGAAGTGTACCCCTCCCATCCAATTATTATTGGAACTTTGCAACTTTGCTTGCGATCGGGTGCATGATTGGAACTTATTATTATTATTATTATTATTATTATTATTATTATTATTATTATTATTATTATTATTATTATTATTATTATTATTATTATTATCTCTATCTATCTAATTATCTATCTATCTATCTGTTTAATTGATTGAAAATTTTGGGGAATTGTATGATTAGTAACAGGTTTGATGGTGCGTACCGAAGTATAAGGATGGGCGGCGGATAGCATTTTAAGAATTTTTGTGTGATTTAATGGTCTTATGTGTTGAAACTATGACTAGCAATAGTGAGGGTATGATGAGATTACGATTAATATAATTATCATACTACTTTTTCCACTTATACCATAATTATAACCATAATCATTAAAGTTATATTTCTTAGTACCATAACCATAACAATAAACATGGTTTTTCACAATAATCAAACAACCATAATCATTCAAACTAATATCATTGTTTTATATAAGAAATCCAAACTAAAATATATAGTGCATGATCTGTTGACGTACGACGAGAGTGACGTATCCAGGAAATTCAAAATGAGGGTACGTTATTGAAAAAAAAAAATAGCGAAGATTTAACATATTTTCGTAACAAAATGGTATAAAAATACAACATTTTTTGAAAGGTACAATATGTTTCAAACGATGACTATTGGTACTTTCTTTAATTATTTATACAAGATTATCGTTAATTAAATTTCTAATGTACCAAATTAACTGAGTCGTTTACAAAAGTATCACAATTAAGCATTAATGTTTATACAAATGTTACAATTGAGTCAAATCAGATAAGAACCGATTGTGGATCAGTTGAGTATCAATTGAGTTGGGACACTATTTTAACACAAATATAAGTTATTAGGTCTTGATTTATATATTTTTAAAACAATATTCGGCTAATTATGTGAATTTAAAATGTATATGTAGACAATTTTGGACAATTGATTGAAAGAAATGTCAGTTACCATTTTTATAAAACATGTTGTACATTTTAATATATATATATTGTTACAAAACCATATTTTTCAAACATTAGATTAGAGTAACTAAATTCATGTCTATCAAAAGAGAGATGAATAATAAAACTTACAATATTCTTCAAGACAAAAGATCAACAACTTAAAATTGATGATTTTTTTTCCCGAATATATTAAATGAGAGTTTTACAACAAAATTAGGATGTCTTACAACATAATAATGGGTCTGAATATCCAAATAATGGGACACTTATAAAAAAATAATGGGGTCTTACTCCAAAATAATAGAAGTCTTAGTGTCTTATAAAAAATATTGGGGTTCTTACACCAGAATACGGGGGTCTAAGTGTCTTACACAAAATAAAAGGGGTCTTTACACCAAAATTATGGGGGTTCGGAGTATATTTACTTCATGAATGAACCTAGTGTCTTAATAAAAATACTCGATAATGGGTGACGTTTGTCACCCCATTTTTGTACATGGGTACGCTATTAATTGGGGACGAAGCTAGTTTAGGCGCATCGCAACTAAAACTGTAAGTGAACTGAGAAGACTAGGTATTTCATATTGTCAAACTAAATGGGTGGGTGGAATATTGAATATGAATTAACGGTCGAATATTTATGGTTATGATAGAATGAATGGTCAATATTTTATAAGAATGAATGAATGGTGAATATAATAGGAATGCACGGTTAGAATTTTTTATTTGCCAAGATTATATTTTAATTTATACACGATATATTAGAAATTTACTCTATTAAACTGCATAATGTGGTAGATGCATACATTACTTTCTAATATTTATACATTTTCCCCAGCTTTAATACATTAGTGAATAGATTATATTATTTTTATATAAATCTTTATTTAAATTAAATATTATATTATTTATCTATGTGACATTGATGTGACACTGACGTGACATCAATTCGGCACATCATGTGGTGGTTATGTAACTACGTACTTAACATAAAAGAAAAAAAGTTGACAAAAAACCACATTTTCAAAACATAAGAGACTATTGGATTTTGATGAGACATACTCACCGACTGTGTGTTACACCACAGTCCGGGCCATCCCGGCCCTGGTTGCTAGCCTCGATCTGGAGCTGCACCAAATGGATGTTAAGACTGCATTCCTTCATGGAAACTTGAAGGAAGAGATCTACATGGAGCAACCAGAGAGTTTCATAACCCCTGGAAACGAACGTAAAGTTTGTAAACTCCAAAGATCGATATGTGGTCTTAAACAATCGTCTCATAAACAGTACCGCAGGTTTCACGAGGAAATCGTTGGCAACAGATTCGTAAATCTTCACGAGGATCCCTGCGTGTACACAAAGACCTCTGAGTCGAAGTATGTTATCTTGATGTTATACGTCGATGACATACTAATTTCCGCAAATGACGTGAGTTATTTAAATGAATCAAAGTCCTGGCTGGCCTCTGTGTTCGAGATGAAGGACACGGGAGAAGCCACGTACATCCTAGGCATTAAAATTGCTAGGGATCAGGCTGCTCGTAAACTATTTCTTTCTCAAGAAGCCTATATCAAAAAATTGTTGAGAATATTAAATCTCCAAGATGTCAAACCTGTGGATACGCCGTTAGTATTTGGGTGCGCACTGTCAAAGCGTGAGGGCCCAAAAGACCAGACGGAGCGTGAACAGATGAAAAGTGCAGAGTACCCCAGTATGGTTGGCAGTCTGATGCACGCCATGCAATGCACTCGTCCAAATATCTGTTACGCTGTGGGCTTAGTAACACGTTTCCAATCATATCTTGGATATCAACATTTACGAGCCGTAAAACGAATTATTTGATATCTGAAAGGTACTGCCAACTACGGACTGTGCCATGATGGTAGTAAGCTTGAATTTTCTAGTTTCAGTGACGCAGACCATGGTGGCGATCCGGATGATCATAAGTCCATCTCAGGAGGAGTATTTCTCCTTGCTAATTTCGTCATTTCATGTATGAGCAAGAAGCAATCATATGTCGCACTGTCTACGATGGAATCAGAATTCGTGGCCCTCTCTAAGAATGCACAAGAGGCTGTCTGGCTAAGGAGCTAAGGAGACTATTGACTGCTCTGCTTGACGTCGAGGACGGGAATAAGTCTGTGAGGATTTACTCTGAAAGTCAAGCAGCGATAGTAGTAGTTAAGAATCCAAAGTACCATAGTAGGACGAAACATATTGACATTAAATATAATTTTGTGAAATATATGGTAGAAGACAAACTGATCACAATAGAATATCTGTCATCTGAGAGTATGGTGGCAGACCCATTGACAAAACCTTTACGCAGGGAAGTTTTCGAAAAACATGTCAAAATGCTTGGACTGCGTAGGGTTTAAGAGGCTTGTATTGTGTCAATAACATTTTTGAGCTTTTAAATAAAACAATTGCAATTTGATTTTATGATTTTTACGACGTCATGATGACTGAATTACATCGTATTTACAGTCTATATAATAGTCATTGGAGTGTAAAACCTCCCAATAAAATATGTCGAATTTGGGCTTTGCCTCGTTACACAGGCACGGTCATCTTGATGGAGGGGGTGTTAGATTACGGGGAGTAATCACTACGGATACTATAAACAAGGTACATGCTAGTAATATCAATTACGCAGCGGAAGTTTCACACATACCTTTAAGATGATCCGTAGACCCAAGATCTTCTCGATAGGGAGTTCACGATCTTCCGATCGGGACCCGTAGAGGTTCTTGTTAGAGAAGCCTACGTGGTGCAGCTCCACAGCAAAGTCTCTGATCGATTCATGGCACAGGAACAGATCTCTGTAGAGTTTGCTCGAAAGCAATTTGGCACACCTTCGGTGAGGTAAGGGTTCGGCCGAACTAGGTGTTTATGGGAGGAGGGTTTTTTCTCTCTTAAACTCTCTGTGAGGGAATTATGATTAACCCTAAAATATTCTCTAACACCTCTTATTTATAGGAGTAAAGTGGACAAAAGTCCACTTTATCCTCCCTACAAGTTTCGGCCGGCCATTAGTATAGGGAGGTCCAATTTTGGGCCTCTCATTTCAATTGGGATTTGGGTCTAGCCCAATTACCCTAATGTGACATTTACCCAAGTTCATTAGGTAAACTATAGATATTATGGGCTACCAATTACGGCGCTCATCACCATATGCTTACAGCTCCCACTCTCCGGAATGGGAGAGTGCCTGTTAATGTATTGTTTCCAAATCCGCATCAACATTTCTCCCCTTTGATCTGCTCCGTGCTTCCGAATAGTTCAAGTTTGATGTGCGATCGGCGGATACGGCGGGCATCGTGCTACTCATCTGTTAGGAGTGTTGTAGCGCCCGCGGAACGTTGATTCCCTTTTCTCCAATCAACCTGTTATAAAAAACATTTATATATATTGTATCGCGCCATATACTAGGTCAACTGATAATTCTCCATTTGCCTAGTTTCCACATAGGAACACTTCTCCAAGGCATTCGCACAAGTATTCACAACCTTCAACTAATATCCGGCTGGTGGCCACCTAGTGAATACAAGAATCGGTGAATTACAGGTGAACTTGACCATCCCCATCGCTCATAACCTTAGTCAAACCCAACCGGTTTCCAAATACATGGTCACCGGGCCTTTTTGTTCAGCACTACGCTCGTACGCCGGGAAGCGAGCATTGAGCCTAACCTTAGGTACGAGTTCTGAGTCCATGAGGATACTTCGGGTGCCTCTTCATAAGGCTCCCGGGATCAATCATACGCTCGAGGTGAAGAAATTTGCGCCCGCCAGAATCACGAGGATTCCTTCCTAGCACAACCGAGCGGTGACCCCGTGGTCGAACATGGCACGCGTAATATGAAGCACGCGTTTATAGCATACCTGAACCTTTTCGGTCAACTGGAATGGGACATGTCAATCATGCTATCACAGATTTTCATCCAGCCCAGAATGTGGATTTATGACGAACGAAGTTCATCACGGCGATCTGCAGAACGAGAATCACGTCGAGTTACTTCAACTATAGATAATCATTCTGCTCAATCAGGTTTATCCCCATGATTCTTAGCCAGCCTTGCATAGTGGAGGCCTCCCTCCTCCGCAAGACGACCATACCTGTGTGACTAGGTAAGGCCCACATTCGACATAGTTTTGGCAGAGGATTGTGTCCTCCTACGACTCAGTTTATAGACCGTAAATTTGATGTAATCAAAAACATTATGACGTCGATTGATCATAAACTCAGTTGCAATTCTTTCGCTTACAAAATGTAACTTTCTAATATCAAAATGTTATCACAGATACATGGCATTTCTAAACCCTACGCAATCCAAGCAGTTTTACATGCTTTTCGAATATCTCTCAGCGTAGTGTCTTAGTTAATGGGTCCGCAATCATATTATCAGTGGACAAGTATTCCATAGTGATTATATTTTCTTCTACCATCGATTTAGCATAGAAATATTTCACATCAATGTGTTTGGTCCTACTATGGTACTTCGGATTCTTAACTGCCGCAATAGCTTCCTGACTGTCGGAGAACACCTTTACAGGTTTACTTCCGACGTCACCACCAAGCAACGCAGTAAGAAGCCTTTTCAGCCAGACTGCTTCCTGTGCATTCTAGAGATAGCAACGAATCCTGATTCCATTATTGACAGCGCGACACAGGTTTGCTTCTTGCTCGTCCATGAAATGGCGGCATTAATAAGGAGAAATCTTCCTCTTGTGGTGGACTTACGATCATCCGGATCACCAGCATGGTCGGCGTCACTGTAACCGGTCAATTCTAACTTCCCGCCCTCATAGCACATAGCATAGTCGGTAGTACCTTTCAGATAACGAATTATTCGTTTTACAGCCTTTAAATGTTGATGGCCAGGATCTGATTGGAAACGTG
The DNA here is from genome assembly GCA_036873135.1 of Clarkia xantiana subsp. parviflora. NCBI lineage: Eukaryota > Viridiplantae > Streptophyta > Magnoliopsida > Myrtales > Onagraceae > Clarkia > Clarkia xantiana. Next base: position 9,742,597 of record JAPTYO010000011.1, read on the forward strand.
CTACTAGGCCCACAGGGTAACAGATATCTGGACGGTTGCATTGCATTGCGTACATCAAACTACCAACCATGCTTAGATATTCTGCACCCTTCATCTGTTCACGCTCCGATAGGTTCTTGGGGCTGTCAAGTTTAGACAGTGCGCACCCAAATACCACCGGCGTATCCACGGGTTTGGCATCCTGTAATCTGAACCTTTTCAACAACTTGTTGATATAGGCTTCCTGAGATAGACACAATTTCCGAGTAGCCCGATCTCTAGCAATTTGAATGCCCAAGATATACGTGGCCTCTCCCATGTCTTTCATCTCAAATACAGATGCTAACCAGGACTTTGACTTGTTCATGAAACTCATACTTAGACCCGGAGGTCTTATAATACACGCACGGATCCTCGTGAAGATTCACGAATCCGTTTCTTACGATTTCCTCGTGGAATCTGCGGTACCATTGTCGAGACGACTGTTTAAGACCGTATATAGACCTTTGGAGTTTACAAACTTTACGTTTGTTACCAAGAGTAATGAAACCCTCCGGTTATTCCATGTAGATCTCTTCCTTCCAGGTTTCCGTGGCGGATTGCGGTCTCAACATTTATTTGGCGCAGCTCTAGATCGAGACTTGCGACCAGGACCATAAATGGCCCTAACTGTGGTTTTACACACTGTCAGTGAGTTTTACTTATCAAAGTCCACTCCGTGAATTGGGTAAGTCCTTTCGCAGTAAGTCGGGTTGTTCGACCTTTTCCATCAGTGGCGAGCCTTCTTTCAGGGCTCACCTTATCCTTATGCCCCTGTGTTTAGCAGGTAAATCAACTAAAGACTATAATGGCTTTCATTTAGGCGACCTCTCTCATTTATTATTTCTTTCCATTTCTCCACTTGAGGTCTTTCCAGTGCTTGCCAACAGTTTGAGCGGGGTTTTCACTTTGCTCAATGGGATACTTTCCTTTGACTCTTGTTTAGGCATTATGAGTCCCACTTATTAGTCTGATATTTTCTCCCACTCGGAATAATGCTTCTTATCGTAGCATTATATTTATTGGGAATAATCATCCCACTCTAAACAATGCTTCTTACTGGAGCATCGTCTTTGTTGGGAACAATAGCAGTGCTAGAACCTTGACCTATAACTTTCCAATTACAACCTCTTGGTCTCGGGGTTTTACTTCCGAGATGCATTCCTTGATCACTAGGATCTGGAAAAAAGTATGGTTGGATCACTCCCACTGGGAACAATGGGTAATATAGGTAGTTGTGTCATTCTTGGTTCAGCAATTTTGACCATCAGGTTCGACTTGATTCGTCCCAGCAGCAACAGTGATTACTTGTGGTAGGGTTTATTCGTCCCACTGGATTTACTATGAAAATTTCCCCATTCTCATTTACCATGTCATTCACTTGAGTTGCTGGTTCAAATCTCTCCCACTCGAATTAAGTGGGACCTGATTGTCATTGACACCCTACTTCGTTTTGATCATGACTATGTTGATTGAAACTGTTCATGCATATGGAAAATTCGCCATCTTAGTGATGTCTCATGTTAGACCACGACACCATTTTATAAATCAAGCTGTAAACAGGTATTTTATAAGAGTAATGGACTTACTTTTTTTTCCCTAAATACGTGTTTATTGCGCAAATTAATGTCGCATGGCGATATGATTTAACTCATTATCACCCTTCCAGCTATAATGGTGTCGTACCTTACCGATGTCAATGGAACACATTTTTACATTTATGTGAATCATCTTTCATCATCCCATAGGGAACCTTTGATAGAATGACTCCAACATTATGCATATACAAACTGTGCTTCTTGAAGTGTGTCATTTAACTTGAATGCCTAGCCTGACTTATCGTTCAAGGCTTACGGAAGGAAAATCGTTTAACCGACTTCATCCTTCTTCGTTTGCTAACTTATCTCAGAGAGTTTATCCCATCTCTGAACTGAGCAATTCAGGTTTTCACCATATGCGTCAGTTGATACTTCTACAAGGTCGTGGTAGCTTCCGAAGCCTACTTCTTACCGATGTAAATGTTATCAATAAGTTGTTTCCGAAGGAATGCAAACGAAAATTCAGCACATCATCATTCAAACACTTCATTGTTAAACTCATTTTATGTAACAATGTGTTCCGTCTATCGAGGTCCACTTGCGGAAGTCGCAATTTACTCTGGTGTTTTAACCATTGGTATAAAACATTTTACCGCTTCAAACACATGACCTACGAGGCGTACTTGAGACGCACTTTATCAACATGGTTTAATCCACCAGATTATCGTATAAGACCTTTATGGTCCAGTTCTCTCTATAATATGCGGATCATGGTTGACTTCTTTCGAACCAAGTATGGTGAGCAGAGAAGGTTTCCCTTTTACTACTGTGGTTACTGAACTTGATTAGGCTCAAGGTCATTGAGTCCTTGTCAATATCAAACAACCATATATATTTTTTATGTTGATCTTTCATTCTGAAGATCCGATGCGGGTTTTACGCCAACATCCATGAAAAGAGAGAAGACCATCACATTCCACTGAAACATTTCTTGCTTTTGCATCCTTGCTTCCACCGTGGTGGATGTGAAAGGAATATCAAGTTGTAACATTGTTTGGTCGCTATTGAAGTCTTCTTCAACCCCCTTCTACCAATGTTGAATGTATTACCACATACGCGTTGAAATCATCAAAGAACCTAGTCCTATTCTTGGTGAAACAAATTATTACATTTGTTTCACATTGTCAGAAATCATACAGACTACCATATTCATCTATAGTTGTCCTCTACACTTTTCGGAATCGTAGTAGAGAGTTCAACGCGTACTATATTTATTCATCATTATTCATACCATCAAGATTGCGAGGAATATCGAATCGCACTAATTCAACCAATTCATACTAACACATCGATGATTATGCAAAAATCTGGGAGACAATAACATTTTGAGAAAGAATTGCATACATCAAATATCTATTAAGATGGAATCCGATAGATAATGATTCCTCAGTCATCTAAACCAACCGACCACCAGTAAACCAATGGAAGATGGCTGTGAAAGAGTTCACACTATCTCTGTTTTCTATCTAATATATCAGTCTCTTAAAACGGTTTTAATCGCAAATTACCGGAACGGGAATTTTAAAATAAGCATACCCGATCTTGGCTTTCCCAAGGCCCATTCTGTTTTGGAAAAAATCATTCCGATGAATTCACTCATGCATACACAATTCTACAACCCATGCAAATTATCATATGCTAGTAATATTCTTCATTCATACCACATACATGCTTACGCGTCATGCGTCTAATGTTCAGAGGAACTCATGCTTGCATTTATAATTCTACTTTTAAGTAAATTATCAAACGCAACTACATCCTTAACATTTTAGCATACGTGTCAAACATGTAATATCCACATCAATCATACATATTTGGTGACTGGTCTTCAGTTTTAAAATAATTTTAAACATTAGGGGCTGATTTGCAATTCATGCTTATATTCAATCACGCAAGCTTCTAGACATGAATCCTAGGCATTTTCAACCATCAGAGCATGTCTATTCTAGTGCGCATACCATATATTTAACCAGGGCTCCGCCCACAACATGTAATATCCAGCTAGCTGTTAGCATATGGTGACGTGGCGTCGTAATTGGTAGCCCGTTAATATATGTGGTTAACTAAGATAATTAGGTAAATGTCACATTAGGGCTAATTAGGCCAGACCCAATTCACATGTGACATGGGAGGCCCAAAATTGGGCCTCCCACCCACATAGCATAGTCGGCCGAAACCCTAATAGTAGGGAGGAGGATTTCTCCTCCTCCCACTATATAAGGAGGTCTTGGGGTCACTCCCAACACACATATTGATCACAACTCCTCCTAAGTTGTGATTTGAGAGAAATCCCTTTCTCTCTATAGTGAGTTTCGGCTGGCCCCATAAACACCACTATTGGTGTGCCAAATTGCTTCCGAGCATTCAGTCCGAGGTTCTGTTCCCGTTGAAGAATCGATCAGAGGTTTTGCTGTGTAACTTATACCACGTAGGACTTCTTCTCACGAAGAACTTGTACGGGTTCCGACCGGAGGATCAGAACTCCCCCCACAACGTTCTTGGGCAGGAAAGCTATTGAGGTATGTGTACGTTATTCCGCTGCGTAATTAGATTACTTACTAGTACACGTTTAGCATTCCGTAGTATTACGTCCTCGTAATCCAACACTAGCTTGACTCAGTCAAGACAACAGTTCTAATCATGCATAAATATATATTGAATTATAAACAATTGCAATTAAGCCCACTAATTTAACCAGTCCCAAAAATATGTATCTCTGAGATCCATCCCTATAATCGAAACAAGGCATAAAGGTTAGCAACCCTATGAGCACTGTGTATTCCATTTCGAGGTTCAAAAAAACCTTTGGATTTTAAAACATGACCCCCCCTATTTTAATTGACTTGAATTCGATTTAGAAAACATTGTTCGGTTCAGTCCGTTTTGGTCCGGTTCGGTCCAGTTCAGAAAATCCGGCTCGGTCTGGTCCGGCAAAAATCCGGTTCGGTCCGGTTTTAAATTTAAAAACTAGTTCGGTCTGAACCGGTCCAAGAAAATAGGGTTCGGCTCGATTCAACACACAAAACCGGTTCGGTTAGATCCACTTAATTACCCCGATCCGACCCGATCCGAATAGGTCGAACCGATTGAGAAAATTCAATTCGGTTTTATTTCGTCCCGGTTTAACATATTGGACCGGCCCAATAGTTAAAATTTAAAAGGTTGGGCCGAAATGTTTACTTGTGACCCAAGAAGGGTTTTAAATCCAAAAAAAAAAATATTAAACTTAGCCACCAATTAACATTAACTATTTAAAATAATTTCCAATATTAAAATATATATGTATATATTTCGGCCCTATATATAAAACATATATATATTTATTGCTAAGATTATATCTTTAAGATTAAATCAATCAACAATATATATATATATATATAAAATCGGCACAATATATATTTTATTTATTGTCAATATCTTTAATAGGGAAACAAATAGCTGACAATATATTTTCTCAATCTTTTAGGTAACTAAATCTATCAATAATATCTATAACCCTATTTAAATATTTATATATATTGATAGTGATATATATATTTCTATATATTATTGTGAATCAATCCTAATGTTCCTAATAATAGATATGTTGTTACCTTAATTAAAAATTAAAATATGGTAAACAATATAATTAAAAATTACGGTCGAAATTTATCCATTGGTAATTAACCCTTAGGTTTTTGGGGCATTGGATTCTTACCAATGTTTGCGTTACTCAAGTAGAAATTAAAAAATTTTACCTTGTAATTTCAATTAGGGTTCGTCACAAACTTAAAATTAGGAACAAGTGGTCAAATTTTAAGATCAAATTTTAATAAGATCTACAATCCAAAGTTTGATTTTGATAAATATCACCATTTTCTTGAAGATCACGAACATCAATTTAACCAAGAACATGAAAAATTTCGGACCTATCATAAACCCTTAGAAAATTCAATTTTTTTTAAAATTTTCTTTTAAAAAATTTCGGTCCAAAATTATAATTTTCAAGAACATCAATTTATCAAAATCATGAACTCCTAACCTAGTTTTGATACCACTGTTAGATTACGGGGAGTAATCACTACGGATACTATAAACAAGGTACATGCTAGTAATATCAATTAAGCAGCGGAAGTTTTACACATACCTTTAAGATGATTCGTAGACCCAATATCTTCTTGATAGGGAGTTCACGATCCTCCGGTCAGGACCCGTAGGTTATTGTTAAAGAAGCCCTACGTGGTGCAGCTCCACAACAAAGCCTCTGATCGATTCTTGGCACAGGGACAGATCTCTGGAGAGTTTGCTCGAAAGCAATTTGGCACACCTTCGGTGAGGTAAGGGTTCGGCCGAACTAGGTGTTTATGGGAGGAGGATTTTTTCTCTCTAAAACTCTCTTGTGAGGGAATTATGATTAACCCTAAAATATTTCCTAACACCTCTTATTTATAGGAGTAAAGTGGACAAAAGTCCACTTTATCCTCACTACAAGTTTCGGCCGGCCATTAGTATAGGGAGGCCCAATTTCCTCTCATGTCAATTGGGATTTGAGTCTAGCCCAATTACCCTAATGTGACATTTACCCAAGTTCCTTAGGTAAACTATACATATTATGGGCTACCAATTACGGCGTCCATCACCATATGCTTACAGGGGGAACCTCTACAATGTCAAGACCTACTAAGATCCACGGTGTTTCGAAAGATAAATCTGGTTAAGAAAAACGACCATTTGGTTTCGGGGTAACACGATATGATCATTGTTTTTCGGATCGCCGTGATGAACTATGTTCATCGAAAACCACATTCTGGGCCAGATGAAAATCCGCGATAGTGTATGACATTTCCCCCTCCTAACATTATGTAAGTTCAGGTAATGCTATTGACGTGCACTTCATACTGCGCGTGCCTGTTCGACCACCGAGTCAGGCTCGGTTGTGCTAGGTGGAATTTTTCGAGGTTCTGATGGGCGCAAACTTCTTCACCTTAAGCGTATGACTGACCCGGGTTCTTACTGAAGGAGCACCCGAAGTATCCTTACCACTCAGAACTCGTATCTAAGTTTGGGCTCAATGTTCGCCTCCAGGGTTACAAACGCAGTGCCCGAGCAAAAAGGTCTAGTGAACACATACTAGAAACCAGTTGAGTTTGACTAAGGATATGAGCAATGGGGATGGTCATGAACATCTGTAATTCTCCGTCTCTTGTATTCACTAGGTGGTCACCAACCGGATATTAGTTGAAGGTTGTGAATACTTGTACGGATGCCTTGGAGAAGTATTCCTATATGGAAACTAGGCAATTGGAGAATAACAGTTGACCATGCATACAACGCGGCACAGAAAGTAACAGGTTGATAACATGTTGGGAATCAACGTTCCGCGGACGCTACAACACTCTTAACCAATGAGTATCCGTTGTGCCTGTCGGTCGCACAGCAAACCTCGTATGAACATTTCAGAAGTTGAACTGGATCGAAGAACAAATGTTGATGTGTTGGTCGACAACATATTAACAGGCACCCTCCCATTCCGGCGAGTGGGAGCTGTTGCCATTTGGTGAATGGGCCGCCGTAATTGGAGCCCTTTAATATAAGCCTAACACCTAAGTAATTGGGTAATTTCACATTAGGAATTTTGGACTTTGCCTAAAATCCCAATTGACATGAGAGGCCCAAAGGGTCTCTCATTTACTAAGTGGCCGACCGGATTATTGCTAGGTGGTTAGGTGGGTTTTGCCCACCTCCTCTATAAATAGAGAGTGTTAGAGTTTTCTTTAGGGTTAACCATTTTCTCCCTTTTAGTTGAGACTAAAGAAATCCTCACACCACTATATTCGGCCGAACCACCTTGAGCAAGGAGGTGCCAAATTGCTTCGAGCAATCAACCTGGAGATCCATCCTGCCAAAGAATTGAAAGAGGCTTTGCTGTTGTGGAGACCATTCCGTGTAGCTGATTCCTTAACAAGAATCCTTATAGGAGCCGTCCGGCGGACCGCGAACTCCCATCAAGATCTTGGGCCTACGGAAAGCAAGAAACTATTATGTGCCTCTATTCTGCTGCGTATAGTTTACTTGGCATGTACACGTATTTTAATCCGTAGTAACTATCCCTATTTCCAACAATAGGATTTTAAAATTTAAAGTTCTAAAACTCTATTTGTTTTAGGTGAGCAGTCTAGAACAATTAACTTCATCCTGACTAAACCGTTAACGCAATCCAAAAAGTTATCAGGAAATATAAAAAATAAAAATTACCACAATACATTTATAATTTATTTAAAAATGTAACTTTTTTATTATTAAAAAAAAAAAAACTTGTTTTGGCTGCTGCAGCTTTTTTACGCTATTGTAGCTTCTTTCCACCGAAGCAGCATTACTGCAGCTCCCTCCTTTGCTGCAGCAGTATTGCTCTATCGTTGGTATCATTTCTAAGGAAAAATAATTCCGAATAATACCCACAAAAGAAGGCATTTTTAAACTATTAACTTATTTTGGCCATTTTTCAATTGGTATTTCAAATAGGGGCATTTTGACGAAAAATTACAATGTTAAAAGTAATAGATATATTATTTTCCTTCAATTTAGCTACGGCTGATGAAACAGGATGCTGGTTTGCCCCCGACCTTCCTCGTGAAAAATAAGAAGGTCGTAGACTTTCTTTTTTTGCTTGATCGTACTTATAATATGCGGATAACTTTGAAAAAAAATTATTCATTTTACAATATCGTATTAAAGAACCGTACTTTTTTCTACCGGTGAACGAGATTTTCTCCATCAAAAGTAGAGATAAAGAATTTCAAAATGATATGAGGTATTAATATTTCTAATTTAAGTAAAAAAAATTAACAAATTAAACAATAATAATAATAATATGTATATTTATTTTATTATATATATAATTTCAAATGCAAATTTATGCACAAAATCATATTTGAGTAAAGTATCGCGCAAAATGCAGATTAAAGCGCCATTTTTTTTTCTAATTCTGCTATGTGGCAAAATAATTCACTTTTGGACCTAGAAAATCTAAAGTTTAGAATTGACTTTAAAATATTGACAGTGTCAATGTGTATCTAATTTAATCAAGAACAATCATATTTCCTAAAATTATAAGAGTTAATAATCTATGAAATGTCTGAAATTTGACCCATGTTAACCGGGTGCCTGAATTTACAAAAGTTAATATGGAATGTCTGAATTTTCAACTTTGTTGATATTTGGTTTTCCGTCCATTTTTAGGGTTAAATTTAACAGAATGGTCTGAAATGACAATTTTGCCTCTTTTAACATTTTGTTTTATTTAATACCTTATTTGAGGAAATGTGAAATGACAAAATTACCCCCCAAAGTCAAATTAAGTCCCTGTTTTTTTTATTTTTTTTTTTCAATTTAGTCCTCAAATTTATTTTCTTAAGTTTTTATTTTTACAATTGAGTCTCTATTGTTTTCTCGGTCACCGCACAAAGCCGCCGATCACCACCCTAGGCCGACGACGACCACCAATCGGGCCGGCCACCACCAAATCGTGGCCGACCAGCCCCAAATTGTGGCCGGCCAGCCCCAAATTGTGGCCGGCCAGCCCCAAATTGTGGCCGGCCAGCCCCAATCGAGGCTGGCCGCTACCCCAATTGGTGGTGGCCGACCCCGATTGGTGGTGGCCGCCACCCCAATCGGAGCCCCCTGGCTTCGAATCAGCCACAGTGGGCTCGGTCGGAGCCCTCTGTGGCCCGAATCGGGGCCAGCAGCCCCAATTGGGGTGGCGACCACCACCAATTAGGTGGTGGCCGTCCCCAATCGGTGGCTGCTGACCCAGATTTGGGCGGGCCAGCCCGATTGGTGGTCGTCGTTGGCCTTGGGTAGTGGTCGTCGTCGGCCTTGGGTGGTGGTCGGAGGCCACGATTGGGGCATTTTCGTCTTTTCATTTCAAAGATGTGAGAGGGGGGGCATTTTCATCTTTTCATTTCAAGGATGTGAGAGGGGGCATTTTTGTCTTTTCATTTCAAGCATGTGAGGTGCACACTTTGATAGAAGGGCATTTTGGGATTTAATACTTTTATTTCCAGTCACATGCCAAGCACGTGACCAACTTCCGTGAGTTTTAACGGAAAAAATTAACGGAAAACTCTTGTATCAACAAAGTTTAAACTTTAGACATTCCATATTAACTTTTGAAAATTCAGACCTCTCCAATTAACATGGGTCAAATTTCAGATCTTTCATAGGTTATCTACTATATTATATTAATTCGGTATCGGAAGCCCTCTGGTCGACACGTGGACAGTCCAGCAGTCACCGTTTCCTAATTTAATCTGAATTTAATAGGGGTTCTCTAAATTTAGATACATAATATTGATTGATTGAAAATTAAGATGTATTTTTATCTCCTATTTTGATTTCTATGCAATTTAAAGAAACAAATTAATTAAAGTTTCCTTTTAAATAGCAAATATATACAGTTTGGCTCCGGAAGACTATAGGCCGCCACGTAAACACTATATATATAGAATAATAAATATATCATAAGTGTTATTATAAATAAGAATATATAAATATAGACAATATATTCTAGGGTTTACGAATGTAGTTATCCGTTCTTTATTTAGACTAATATAAAAAAGTCAAGTCTTCTTCTCAAGAAAAATTATAGATAAGACTTATAGAAGATTATAGACAAATTATAGAAGATTATATACTTAAATAATAAAAATAAATTAATCAAACAATTATTTATGATTCTAAAAAAATATTGTAATAAGATATATTGTCTTTTTCTTTCTATATTTTTTTTAAAAAATAATAATAATAACACAATACTATATAATATAAACAACTCAACGTTGAGTTAACCATTAAAGCTAATCACCCTCACGAAGAGAAATTGAGAGATATATGTTATATATGAAAGTCACGTCTTGCGGTAGTTGACTTAGCTAGCGATTAGATTCATCCAAGTGCAATGCAGTTTTGCGGTAGTTTACGTCTTGCAGTAGTTGCCAGACTCAGACACTAATTAATGCGGATTGCGGACAACAATTCTTTCATATGTATATTTTATAACTTAATGCATGCTTCTTTGCTATCTTTTATATATAATTTTTCAATCAGTTGTACTAAATAGCAATTAATATTGTACCCGGCATGGCTCATGTTTGGATTCACCTCAAATTTCTCTTTTCCAATCTCAAGAGGCACAAGTCGGCTCAGAGGTATATCTTTTAGGACATCTATTCTATAATATTATGTTATCCCTAGAAAGCAATTTTTCTTTTGAGTGGGACAGTAAGTACGTCTGCATCTTACTACTTTGATCTCAAATTTTAATTTTCGTAGAGCTTTTCTTAACAACGTTTTATATTATCACCATAAATTCGTCTTACAATTAATATTTAATATAATAGTGAAGGCTAACCCTAACCTTGGTCTCTGTTGTCAATCTCCATATCATCATTATTATAGCTTACAAATCAATGTGGCTGGTCCAACTTTTTGTACATGAGATTTTCAAGGTACTTACTAAACAAATTGTAACTTCCTCTCCTCTTTTCTAACGAGTATTTTGTATGAATCATTGTCGTTCATCATTCACATGAAAGATGCATGCTCTAAACCTTTCAACTAACCTTTTGACTTCGTGTATTGACTATGCGCAGGTTCTTTCCGTAATTCGTCAGAATCGTACTACCATGTATTAACATCAAGAACGAGGCGGGCAGAGCCATTACTCATTTAACGGTAATATATATATATATATATATATATATAAATCTAACCCTAAAAACCCTAATCACGCATTGATATATAGATTGTATTATGTATATATATATGTGTGTGTTCTTTAGGTACTGTCGAGCTCTATATTTTCATATGTGAATATCGATCATCTTTGCTTTAGTGATGATTCAATACCACATCTATGGACAAGTAGATTTAAAATCAACATATAAAGTACATGCATAATCACTTTTAACCAAGAACATAGTTTTTCATTATGGCTATATTTTACTAATTTTATAATGTTATGTGGTTTTTTGTAAACTTTTTGTAGTTTTATCAAGAAGAGCATGCATGAAGTGAATGAGTTCTTGACGCAATATTTCGAAGCTCGACATGTAGAAGATTACATGATGTTGCGTCCTGGGTGAACTTGGTCGGATGGACGCGTCTGTCTGAGTGGGTTGTTCGGGTTTTGGGCTGACACCCTTCGCCTGGAAGAGGTATTCGCCTTATGCCGATGACGAGTGTTCGGTTTTAACGCTGTGTCTCGGAAAAAGTCGGTGTCTCGGGAGGAGTCTGTGTCTCGGTAAACGGTTGTGTCTCAGGAAATGGCGGCTTGTGCACAAGTCTGAACGTCCGGGCACATCTTGCTCCTATTTCTTTTCCTCGCCTTAGCTTTTGGGCCTGTTTCCTGCACAAAGGGCCAGTACTAGCACGGAGAGGGGGGGGGGGGGGTGCTAGTGGAGCCCTCTCCGATGCCTAAGTCACGATTGGGGCTAAAAATGTAATCTTAGAGAGAGAAAATATTTCTAGAGAGAAGTCAGAGCTCAAAATACCAAAGTTGGGCAAAATGAGAGGATGTGTGAAAATGGGTGGCCAAGGCCTCCTATTTATAGGCTTCCTTGGGACCGGACCCGGTTTTGGAGCGGTTTGATGACGGTTCAAAAGCAAGCGGTAACCGTCATCAATATTGGCAATGCGCGAACTTGACTTCTCTATACGTAACGGTAATCGCGTAAACGGTAATCGCGCAATACCCGTAGTGCAATCTGGACCTCGTCGAATTTGGGCAATTCGGCGAGGTCCGGCTTGCCGCGCAACCCGGACCTTCGGACGCGCGTAACGCACTTCCGGACCGTTTTGACCCTCGGGAGACGTTTTTCGAACTGTGATGTGATTTTTGACATGTTTACGAGGCCCGAAATATAAATACGAACCCGAATTGGACATATATCCATCACTTGCCCCCGAGTCAAGTAACGGTTCAAAACCTTTCTTGACTCTATTTTGAGTTAGGGTGCATGTCCAATTTGAGCTTGACGCTAACCTTCCGGTTTTGATTGTCGGTTGGACTTAGAAGTCTTGATTTCGTCCGTCCTTTGATTTTTTAACCGAGTGACTTTATTTCCTGTCATCACGGTTAGTGCAATAGAGAATGCGCATATATATCGTGCAAACATGATTACCGCTAGGGATATAAGCGATTAGTAATACGTCATGCGGACATGCTTTTTATCAACATGTATGCACAAGTAACGGTCATGGCAAGAACGTAATTACGTGATGCTAGAATCCGTATACTCTAAAACAACTTAGCGATTAATAAATCATGAATCATGCGATATGCAAACATGCATGTAAAAATGATGAACTTGATACGTGTAGCACTAAAATAATCATGTGCGTAGAGATAAATACTTAGAAGAGGGTGGAGTATACCGTAAGCACTTAGGCGTGGGTGTAGATGAATTAGTCCTTTGATCCTTATCATCAAGGCATCTTTTGGGATATGTGACTACACTAATCCCCAATCATTCTTCCAGCTTTTTTGGAATTCATTCTTCAATCTTCTTTGCAGGTGATTACTCCACAATTTCTAGAAACCATTTGCTTGTTCATAGTTTCTTCACCGTCGTAAACTTTAGGTGCATCCCAAAAGTTACGTGTTTGATTCTTGACTTGTTTTCAGAAATTGACACCACCAATCGACTCAGATCATCGCGAGGATTCCGGCGCCGCCTTCAGAATCACCAGACGACACCGGACGCGCCCTCACGCGCCGTCGCGTGTGTGCTGCCCTGCCGGCGCGTGTAACCCACGCGCCGCCTTCCCGTGCTCCGTTCGCCGCGGTCCTTACCTTTCTGAAATCGTCTCGACGAGTGGAGTCCATTGTGATACTTTTTGTCACATTTTGAGGTAGTCTGAAAACTCGATTTTACAGGACAGCTTCGACTTGTTTTTGAATGTTGTCGTATTGTTGTTCCTTTGAACTATTTGTCGTTGTTTGTTGCATAGAGCTGCTCATTGGTGTTCGTATGTCAAATAATTGCTGGTTTGTTGTTGTTGCTATCGTCGTTAGCTCATGCCTTAGACGATTTTTTACCTCCGTGGATAGTTGCGGTAAAATTCCCATTGGACATATTGCCCCCATGTCTTCGCGTAAAGGCCTTTTGGTCGGTACGTGTAGTTTTTCCCTTAACGGGTTTGTTGGTTGTCGGAAGTTGCCAAACGTCTTTGGGAGTAGTCGTTTATTGTCTTGATGCCTTAGAAAAATATTTTTCCTAAGTGTTGTCGTGTTTGCTCCTCGCGGTTCGTCACGTTAGTCGCACCGCTTGCATGATAGCTTCTTAGGATGTTGGCCACTTTTGTTACACGTATCAACTTTGCTATGCGCGTTGACTTTTGTTATGCGCGTAGACTTTTGCTATGCGCGTATGTCGTTATGTGCATTGGCGTTTTTATGATCGCATGACTTTGACGTGTAGACTTCTTGTTTGGTTCTTGCAGATTGTGAAGTCGTAGTAACCTCTTGCGGAACTCCTTTCTTTTGATCGAATTGCCGCTATGAGTAAGTCCACCACTCCTCTATCGCAGACTCCTTTTAATTCTGACGTTGAGGATGACTTGGAGGTAGATTTGGTTTCACAAGTAGATAGTGTTTTGGGCACTGATGAGGGAGTAGCTGCTGAGCATTTTGTTGAGGCACCTCCCGTTGAAGAGACGGAAGTGTTGGTTAGATATTACACTAACCGTTTGGATAGGCCCTTGTTTGCACTGTATGCGAGTGCTTCTGGACTTGACCCTCGCGTAGAGGCTGTTTATCCTTTTGATGTGCTTCGTAAGAGTAGTTTAGGAGATACTACTCCCCCACCTACAGACTTGTCAGTCGTTTATACATCTCATGTTAGGGAGGGTTTACGCTTTCCATATTGCCTTGACTTGATTGAGCTTTGTAGTGGTTATGGGATTTCCCCTTTAGATCTTGCACCCAATGGAATTCGGGTGTGGACTTGCTTTAGGGTGCTGTTTCACAAGCAGTCATGGCATTATTCTCCCACCATCTTTCGTTGTTTCTATCAGCTTAAGAGTCCGGATTTTGCGGGATTGTGTAGTGTGAAAGTACGCTGGCCGAACTTGCAAGGTGATGGGTTTGAGGAACTTGGCCTTGGCGAAGCCAAGTGGGATTCTAGTTATCGATTGGTTGCCGCCGCGGATCGCTCTGCCGATCATTGGAGGCACCATTACTTTTTTGCTCATGATGCGGGTACGACTTGGGACATCGAAAATATTCGGAAATCTGATCCCGCGCCTGCTTTTCGGGAACTCTCCTCGCTGGATAGGGAGGTGATAAAGCAGATATATCACTGTCAGCGATCGTGTGGTTTTATTTGTTCGATGCGCGCCTCTGATCAGGAGTTGGTCGATGTTGGGATTCATGTGCTCCCTTCTGCGGCTTCGGTATGTTAAGCAATTTTATAACTTTTTACCGTGTTGCAATGTAGGTTGGTTTGACGGAAAAAGCTCGTCTTTGCAGACGGCAGCCGCTCGCAAGATTGCCTCTAACGGAAGGATTGTTCCATCTCTTGCTCCCGGAGCATCGGCGGCTTCCGGTCATGGAAAAGGTAAACTGCTTAAATAAACAGTCTTTCTTGCACTGTCTTAGTTTAGTTGTATTTTGATTGTAACTTTGTGTGCTATTTGCAGGTTGCAAGACGCTTGTTACTGATCGCGTTGTTGCCGCTCCTGATCCTGCCAAACGGTCCACTGCTGGGACGCGTTCTTCGAGCAGTTCGAAGCGCCCGAAGACTATTGTGACCGTTCCTACTCCTTCCTGCCATAAAGGGAAGGAAGTTGACGGTTGCAAGGATGCGCTGTCTGCCCCCCGCTCGAAGGAGCGGTCAGAGGTGGAACGTTCTCTTCCTTCTGGTATAAGCTGAACACTTGTCTGTGTGCTTTTGTGCGCTTTGTTTTTGGGTTTTGCATAACTCTAGTTGGTTTGCATGTAGTGCTCCCACCACTTGGACGTGCGGATCTGCTTCATCCTTTGGAAGGTGATATTTCGGATGATAAGTGGATGCCATATGTGACAGGAGATTGTACTTTCCCCAGGAGTTCCTGGCTTAGCATGCCAGAAGTTGGTGTGCGTGTTCTTCATCGATCCGTTCCTCCTGGAGATCGACTTGTTCGGCCCTCGAGCGACGAAGAGGCGCGAACCTTTGTTGAGAGATCGTTATCTGGATTCACACCAGTAAGTATCTTTCTTTGCTTTGCTATGCTCGTTATTTCCGAACATGTATGCTTATTGTCCTGTTGTTTTCAGGTTATGTCTGACATGGTGCACATGGCCTCCTTCATGTTGGAACTTGTCCAGGACAAGCGTGCTATTGCCGATAAAGCTGTCGTTGTGTCCAGGGAGCTTAAGGAAGCTAAGGATGAAGTGCGCCGTCTTTCTTTGAAGATGACGGATTTTGATGCCCGTTATGATTCTGATCATGCCCGCCTTATTCAGCTTGAATCTGAGAATGTTGCCATTGAGAAGGCGATTTCTGACAATGCGGGCAAACACAAGGTTGCCTGTCGGAAAGTGCGCGAAGAGGAAATGAAGGCCGGCATTGAGGAGGGACTTGGAAAGTTCCCTACTACTCCTGAGTTTGACAGCGCGGTTACTGCTGCTGCTACGGCGAAGGCCGCTCCTATGCTCAGCGAGTTTGCTGAAGACTTTGTTCGTAGAGTGAGCATTCTTGTTCCCGGCTTTCCCTTTGATAGGTTAGGACCGTATGGGGAGTTTGCGGTTGGGCAAGTTGCCGAGCTCCATCGTTTGGATACTGCAGCAGCACAGTTTGCCTTTTTGTTTGGAGAAGACGGTGGCGACACTAATGTGCAACTTCTGCCTGTTCCGCCCAGTCCTGTCAGAGATGATGGCATTCTTTGATCTGTGCCATCTTTTGGATATATTGAACTCATTTCCGAGTCTGTTTGCCCCCCGGCTTCTATGTTTGGAACCTTGTTGGAGTTTTTCCTTGGTTGTTGCTAGTGACTTGTTCGCTTTGAACTACGTCCTTTAAACCTGCTTTATGCATAGCAGTTTGCATGATAACTTGTTAGTAATATTTCATACCGTTATCACTTACTGTGTTTGTTGAATGTGGATGACTAGTAACGTAGACATAGTCCCCGCAGCCGTGACCGATAGCCACTTCTTGATTGATGACTTGAGATGTACTCAAGATTGCTTGCATGATGCATTACGCATGTTGCCCTTCTTTCCGGAATAGCTTGCCGCTATATATGTGGTAACCTGTCAAGTATTTCGCGTATAGCGACTTTTCTTAACAAGTAGTATATTTGAAAGGTGTTATCTTGGCTAAGCAAGATACTAGTTTATACCGTCTCTTAGTTCCACTCTAAGGTGACGTTGTACAAGACTCGACTTGTAAATTTTATGAGTTTTAAGCAGGGTGCGCACCTGCCAGCGTGTATCAACCCGCGTTGGGGAAGCATACGTAAAAACATTTTGGTTTTTGAAAAAATATTTGTGATACGTGATTTCTGCGTCCAGCGACCACGTAACACGTTTTGAAAATATGTATTGTGATGCATGATTTATGCGTCCAGGAATCATGCAACACGGTTTGAAAATCTGTAGTACGGAATTGTCATCTAACAAGAGGACTTTTGCCGTAAAGTGTGAACCCTTGAACAGGAATTCATAGTACGGGATTGTCATCTAACAAGAGGACGTTCGCCGTATAGAGTGAACCCTAAACAGGAATTCATAGTATGAGATTGTCGTCTAATAAGAGGACATTCGCCATAAAGAGTGAACCCTAAACAGGAATTCATAGTATGGGATTGTCGTCTAACAAGAGGACATTCGCCATAAAGAGTGAACCCTAAACAGGAATTCATAGTACGGGATTGTCGTCTAACAAGAGGACATTCGCCATAAAGAGTGAACCCTAAACAGGAATTCATAGTACGGGATTGTCGTCTAACAAGAGGACATTCGCCATAAAGAGTGAACCCTAAACAGGAATTCATAGTACGGGATTGTCGTCTAACAAGATGACATTCGCCATAAAGAGTGAACCCTAAACAGGAATTCATAGTATGGGATTGTCGTCTACCAAGAGGACATTCGCCATAAAGAGTGAACCCTAAACAGGAATTCACACTTATTGTAGCGTGGGGTTGTTGTCTAACAAGAGAACTTCCGCCACTTATGGGGAGATCAGTCCCTTATTGTATTTGCCCGTCCTGTTCTGAATCCAGGGAATGGCGATGAACATGAGGATTTGCCTCTAACCAGAGATGTCACAGCATGTCATTTGTATGTCATCAATAGGACATTTGTAGATAGAATGTCATTAATATGACGTTTGAAGTAGGGCGTTATTGGTATAACGCTTTTAAAGTAGAAAGGTTGCAATTATGTCCTTGCAAATATGTTGTTGCAGCATGCTGACTTTGAATATATCTTGGGTTTAATTCCAAGTTGTTGATTCCATGATGACGCCTTTTGATGTGGTCGTCAATATGAGTAAGTTGTTGTTGATGATAAGCGTTGTCATAACGCGTGATAGATTTTTTGCTTGCACATGGCATAATCTTGGATTGTTGATGTAGATAATAAGTGCGCAGTTTTGTTACTTCGCGTTTAAATCAAAATAGCATGCAAGACATAGATATGTACCTACAAATGTAGATTGACTTCATTAGATACTTGCGCGTATTTACATTGTTGTTTTTTTTAGAAGGCGTCAACCGATCATTCCTTCTTAAAACATGTAAAGGAACTAGATGCGATGATACTAAAAGCATTTAGAATAGAAATGCGCAAAGTAATCGGAAAGATAGTTATTTATCCCGTCTCTTTCATAGTTGGTTTGATGATGATGTCGGAGAGTCGATTGCAACAAATCGCCTTAACGCGCCCAGCGCGATGCATTCTTCGATCTCCCATCTCAGTGGTAGACACATGTTTGTGTTGTGCCCCCAGGTCTTGTGGTATTTGCACCATTCCTTAACGTTGTTGCCCAAGAAAGCAGTCTTCGGAACAAGTGGACTCGGGAGCTTGTTTTCGAGTAGGTTGACGTAAATGTCTTCAGCAACCGTGTTTAGCGGTGTGAAGATGTTGTCCATATTGATGCTTGCGCCCTCCTATTTGTTCGTTTCAGCTTGAACTTCTTTGTCCCAACTGAGGGGTGTACCCCACCTCCGTTCTTGTTCACACAAGTCTGCTGTCTCGAGCTTGTCTTTTAGATCCGCCATGGTTTTGGTTGTTCGCCATCCATGAGTTCTTCCGAAGAGAAGGAAGGATCTGGCGTTCATGTTTGCATAGAACACGCTTATCACTTCCTCTCTTGTTGCTTTTGCCAAAGAGGCGTTGGCAACGAATCTGTTGAAGTAGTTCATGATTGGCTCACCTTGACGAGCCATATATGGTTCCATGACGAATACTGAATGTACTCTTGTGGCTTCCAAACTATAACAGCTTGTTCCTGCCTTCCATCATCAACGACTTTCTGCTTCTTGAAAGAATTTACCATCGCCACATGGAAATGGTGCTTTGCTCTTAGGGCGTTGACGTAACAACGTCTTGCGGTTATCTGGTCGCCCAGTACTTCCCCGATCCCATGGTCCGTAGGGAACTTCATCTTCTGGTGGACGGTAGAGGGCACGATCACGTAAGGGTTGATCGTTGTTCGTCCCAAAATTCCATTATAGGCCCCAAGAGATTCCACAACGACGAAAGTGACGTTGACGTGAAACGCTTTCCACCCTTGGCCAAGGATGACAGGAAGTGTGATCGTTCCCAGGGGGTGTGTAGCTGCCCCGGCAAAGCTGACTAGCGAGTAGGTTCCCGGAGTCAAGTCTTTGACTGATCTTCCCAGTTTCTCTAGCACTTTGACATGTAGAATGTCAGCGGAGCTTCCACCATCAACGAGGATTCTTTTCACATCATATCTGTCGATGTCCATGGTTATGACTAAAGCGTCATCGTGAGGATAAACGATATGCTTTAAGTCTTCCCTGGAAAATTGGATAACCACGTCGTCTTGCTCCGGCAGCTTGCGCTTTCCGTATTTCGGCAATGTTGCTGCTTGGGATGCATAAATTTCCCGAGCATTAGACACTTGTCCTCCAGCAGCAGGTCCTCCGTGGATGACGTTGATGACACCTCGATTGGCTGGCGGAGGGTTGTCGTTGACTTTCTCTTTGCCTTTATTTCCTCTCTTTGATGACTCTGCTTGAGCCTTCTTTGGGTGGTTGTCGCCTTGATTGACGAATTGCTTCAATTCGCCCTTGAAGAAGAAGTTGTTTATGCGGAAACGTAGGCTGACACAGATGTCCGTCTCGTGGCCGAAGACCTTGTGGTTTTCACACCACTTGTCTTTGTCTTTCCCCAGCGGGCCTTTTCTGAAATTGTTCGGCTCTTTCCACATGTTCGCATCCTTCATTTCCCTCAATATTACGGATAGCGGGGCATTCAATGGAATGCAGTCAGCGAGGTTTACTTCTTTTGGCTTCTGGAAATCTCCTTGAAAAGGCCTTTTCGGCTGAGGCTGCCAATTTCTTCCTTACTGACCGCTTGAGGGCGGTTTTGCTTGATTCTGCTTTGGGTTTTCTTTTGCCTTTGCCGCAGAGACTTTCGCCTTGTTCTGGCTCCTGAACCTTTCGAGGTCCACGTACTCTTTAACTCTTGCGGCTAACTCTTCTAGAGTTTCAGCCGGGCGCTTTGCCATCTTTTCTGCTAGGGTATAGCCTCTTCGTCCGAGGTTTCGGATGAATGCTCGCACTATCTCTCCTTCTGTCAGGTTTCCCTGAATATCCGAGATATTCTGGTTGAAGCGAACGTAGTACTCAGCGAGAGATTCTTCATTTTGCTGCTGGACGTCGTCCAGAGCATTTGTTCCTTTCAGCAATGTGTGTTCGCCCATGTATCGTTGAATGAATTTAGCCTTCAGGTTTGCCCATGAGGTGATGCTTCCGCATGGCAGCGAGAAGAACCGGTGTGCTGCATTCCCGGCAAGAGTTTGTGCAAACGTCATTGCAAAGTGGTGTGGGTTCTTCGTTCTGCCTAGCAGAGAGGCCTCGTGCTTCTGCACGTGTTCCACTGGATCTCCTTTTCCGCGATAGAGATCTCCTCCAATCCGGTACAGTGCGTCTGGGACGCGACTGTTCACAAGGTGGTCCGCGAACGGATGTGACGCCCTTTCTTCAAGTGCGTGCATACCCTTCATCTTTGCTTCTTTCATCTTCTTCTCCACCATTTCTTCTAACATCTCGGCAGTAAACCCTTTTACAGGTTCAGCATAACCCGTTGAAGGATTTTGCCGACCAGTGTTATGGTAGATGTCAGATTGATCTCTGCTTGTGGCCTGGAAGGGATCATCCCTCGTTGGCTGCTGTGGGCAGTGGTATGGGGGTTGCCTTTCATTATTACACTGACGGGCTCCTTGGGAAGGAGTATATGAACGTGCGGCATCATATCTTGCATGTTGGTTTCTGCCCTGGAATGGACCGCCTTGACGGGTAGTGTCTTGCGACATTTCTCTTGTCGGTGCAGCGTGCTCCTGGTTGGTTGGAGGTGGTTGAGCCGCATATCCTTGATTTTTTAGTGACTCGCGGAATGCAAGTAACTCTTCCAGCGCAGCCATCATTGCTGGAGTAACGGTAGGCATCGGGTTTGCTTCCGTTCTTTGTTGTTCGCCTTGCGGCATTTCTGTCTGAGATTCATCATCATCATGCATCTCTGGCTCGAAACCAGGTGGGGGTGAGTGATGCTCGTCCCTTGGCTCTTGGTGGTTGTGATGTGCGTCGGGCACATCCTCGATTGGCATGGATGAAGCTACGGAAGTAGCTCTCGGTATGTGGGAAGGTCCTAACTGGCTTCCAGCCGGCTTCTGACCTCCTGCTCTTTTGTTTGCCGGACACTTCTTAGGACGTCCAGACCTTTTCCTTGTATTTCTCGTATTAACCTCTTCGGGAGGGTTGCGATCACTCGTCATGTCTTTGCGGTATGGTAGCTTTTGTTCCCCGGAGACGGCGCCAAATGTTGCGTCCTGGGTGAACTGGGTCGGATAGACGCGTCTGTCTGAGTGGGTTGTTCGGGTTTTGGGCTGACACCCTTCGCCTGGAAGAGGTATTCGCCTTATGCCGATGACGAGTGTTCGGTTTTAACGCTGTGTCTCGGAAAAAGTCGGTGTCTCGGGAGGAGTCTGTGTCTCGGTAAACGGTTGTGTCTCAGGAAATGGCGGCTTGTGCACAAGTCTGAACGTCTGGGCACATCTTACTCCTATTTCTTTTCCTCGCCTTAGCTTTGGGGCCCGTTTCCTGCACAAATGGCCAGTACTAGCACGGAGAGGGGGCGGGGGGGGGGGGGGGGGGGGGGGGGGTGCTAGTGGAGCCCTCTCCGATGCCTAAGTCACGATTGGGGCTAAAAAGGTAATCTTAGAGAGAGAAAATATTTCTAGAGAGAAGTCAGAGCTCAAAATGCCAAAGTTGGGCAAAATGAGAGGATGTGTGAAAATGGGTGGTCAAGGCCTCCTATTTATAGGCTTCCTTGGGACCGGACCCGGTTTTGGAGCGGTTTGATGACGGTTCAAAAGCAAGCGGTAACCGTCATCAATATTGGCAATGCGCGAACTCGACTTCTCTATACGTAACGGTAATCGCGTAAACGGTAATCGCACAATACCCGTAGTGCAATCCGGATCTCGTCGACTTTGGGCAATTCGGCGAGGTCCGGCTTGCCGCGCAACCCGGACGCGCGTAACGCGCTTCCATACCGTTTTGACCCTCGGGAGACGTTTTTCGAATTGTGATGTGATTTTTGACGTGTTTACGAGGCCCGAAATATAAATACGAACCCGAATTGGACATATATCCATCACATGATATTGCTGGATTCAACGTCCGAGTTATACATTGCTCTAAGTGTTGAAGTTTGGAAGGACGAAAACATCATCAATTTGGATGATTTATTTCAGTTGTCCATTATCTATCCAGGTTACTTGGAATGTCTTTTATTTTTCTCTCCCTATATAATTATTATATATAATCATATATATCTGCATTATATTTTATAATTAGTTCGTTTTAGACTTTTACGAATATAAAAAGTAATTTTATAGGGTGATTTGTTTCGTAATTTAAATTCGTTAGCTAAAGCCAACATTCTAATAGTTCTAAATAGATGGATTTTTCTAGCATGCTCCAAAAATATCATGCTTTTGGTTTTTTTATTACTAGGGTGGACTTAATTGTAACATATGTAAAACTTTAAGTATTAAAAATTTTTTAACCACACCTAATATTTGCATTATACGATTAATAATATCAATTTTCCTCTAGGGTTCACTTTTAGGGTAATAGAAAAATACAAAAAAAAAAAATACCAAAAGAAAGCATGGTGCTCTTGGAGCATGATAAAAAGACCATAAATAGATTTATATTTGTATTATATTTATAGGTGTGTAAGTGAGTCATTAATTACTTATTGATGGACCATAACTCTATTCAAGATTAATCACATTGTCTAATATTACTATAATTTTTGTTAATTTTTTATTATTTTGTATCGAAATTCTTACTAACTATAGTGTGCATTTTCATTTTTTTTCGTCACTTATTTTAGTGTATAATTATATATGCATTTTTCTTAGTTCTTCTATATCGTCATGTGTGTTGCGCATGGTAATGGTTTCAAGCGGCACTTATTGCGATAATTTCTTATATATATTAATTACCTCTAAATTTTACTTTTGGTAAACTCATAATTTTTATTGATTTTATTTATTAGTTTTATTTAATTCTCACCAATTTTAATTTTAATTATATATATATATATATATATATATATATATATATATATATATAATCCTAAAATATATTTATCAATAGATTATTGTTCACATAATTGATTTTTTTAGGTACTTAGTATAGAGTATTAATCATTTATACTATAATATTTTGTAAAAGAAATTTCAAAAATAACACAAAATTTCAATATTTAAAGTTGTTAATTAAAATAGAATACGTAAAATTATATTCTAAATAATTATTTTATTATATTTAATTTTAGATATATTTTTTCGCACATTTAACTAAATTTATTTTCTATATTTATTTCAATATTTTTTTTTAGTCATTTCTTCGTAGGAAAAACAAATAAATTAATTACCAAAATAATTATATAAACGTAATATAGGATTGCATTTAAAAAATAAATAAGGATATTTATATAAATAATAATACTTATATCTTCGGAGGGAAATTACTATTATACAATACTATGTATGCAATAGTATAAATACAATGTCTAGAAATATACTTATAAAATAATTCTTTGGGAAATAATTTTAAGGG
This sequence comes from Clarkia xantiana subsp. parviflora, assembly GCA_036873135.1. Lineage (NCBI taxonomy): Eukaryota > Viridiplantae > Streptophyta > Magnoliopsida > Myrtales > Onagraceae > Clarkia > Clarkia xantiana. The sequence goes on from JAPTYO010000011.1 coordinate 9,766,557, forward strand.
TTAACATGTCTTTTGGTCCATGATGTTTACTTTTGGGTTTTGGTCAATGATGTTTTTTTTTACCTAGTTTTGGTACCATATGTTTGCAGATTTTTTTTAGTTTTGGTCTAACCGTTACATTCCGTCCATTTTTTGACATATTCAAGTCACGTGATCCACTCTAAACTTTAAATTTAGTCCCTTTAATACTTTCTTAACCTTTTTTTTTGTTCAATTTAGTCCCAAAGTTTCAAAATTGACCCCAATAGGACAATAGGTCCAATTAAATTTTTGAAACTTCGGGACTAAATTGAACCAAAAAAAGGTTAGGAAAGTATTAGAGGGACTAAATTAAACAAAATTGAAAGTTTAGGGTAGATCACGTGACTTGTACATGTCAAAAAATGAACGGAATGTAACGGTTAGACCAAAACTAGAAAAAAATCTGCAAACATATGGTACCAAAACTAGGTAAAAAAAAACATCATTGACCAAAACCCAAAAGTTGTCAAACATCATAGACCAAAAGACCTATTAACCCTAATTTTAATTATTATGTATTTTTTTTGGCAACTTTTAAGTTATTATTATGTTTAGATATATTCTATTAATTATGGGCTAAATTAATATCTTTTAATTTTTAATATTATATTATTATAAATATGTACTTATCAATTATTAAAAAAATATTTATTCGTCAATTACAATTTATAATTTATTTATTTCCTCGCCCGCAGTGCGCGGGATTAGCATCTAGTTAACTTAAAAGCCTGGATCATCAAAACTTAATACCAAAAAATACATAGTAACATAGCAAGGGTTTAGAATAGTAGAGTGATGTCTGTCTCCAACTAGAACCTGCTGTACAATACATCCATATTGATATAGCCGTGTATAACAAATGCAGTTCGTCTTTCTTACCGTCACCGCCAACTTCAATATCAAGAGCAAAACCTACGCTACTCAGAAAAAAATAAAATACAACAACAAAAACCAAGAACAACGAAAATCAAAAAAAGATTTACAAAGAATAGGTCACTCACCTTCCTTCAACAGCTACACATATATATATATATGCCTTCCACGGAGCATATCATAAGCAGCAACAACCTGTACATCTGCAGAATCCATGGATTTCCTTTTTACAGTTTCTTGGGGAGATTATATGTTTTCTTGAGGAACTTGGTGGCTGCCTCATCGTTCCGGTAACACAGAACTCTCAGGATCGTGTTCGGGTCAGTCTGGCTCCACTGGCCCGATGTGGTCGGCAGGGGCATTCTGGACCGAGCATTGGCCCCGTAAGTCTCTACAATCAAACGCTTAAATCGGTCGATCAAGCTCTCTGTATCTGCCCTAAAGAGGGGCAGAACCTCCCTCACATTGGTTGAGAACTTATCGATCAACTCCATCGGCAACCCATCTCCATTCGCCCAGAAAAGATCCTTGAGGGATTTGAAGTCATCGTCGATTAAGGGTGAGTCGTTCTTTGAGAAGGCACGGCTTGGGCCTCCTGCAAGCAAAACTAACAAGAACCCATCAAACGAGGCTCGCATGACATCCGTTAGGATTCGAGCCCGAACCCGGTCATGGACTGATTCCGATAAGAGGAGCAGGTATCGCTCCAGTTCTTGGAGGAATGGCTCGATCCGGGCCGACCCGGGCTCACCTACATATAAACCGTCCCAAAGAACCGGGCTTAAGTCATGGAACACGATCCTGTAACCAACTGCTTCACATAACTGTTGGATTCCTTCGATGCAAGCGGGAGGTGAGAGCTCGAATTTCTTGCCAGTGTCGTTAGAAAAGTCTTCCACTTTGGCAGATTCGGAGTTTCGGAGATGGGTTATGATTCTTTTCTCCACACCTTCGAGCTGGAATCGGATCTGCTGAAGGGTGTTTATGCGCAGGCAGAGCTGCGAAATCCCGTAGAGATTGTTTTCTCCATTTGTGGTTGAAACCTGGGAATTTCGCTTCTGGATGCTTGGTGATTTGTCTTTCTTCTTCCCGAAAGCTTGGAACTTTGTGCCAACGGTGCAGCGGGTTAGGGCTGGCATGGCTGGGGTAAACGTGCTCTTTGTCCCTGCATGTAATAAAATCATGAAATTCTAAAAATGTTGCAACTTTGATTATAATAGAGAGTTGAAAGAATAACCCGCTTGGTAAATTCTCCAGATACCCTTTGTTCTTCACCAAAACAGGTCAAGTTTAAATTTTTACTACATATTCTAAAGAGTCAATCAATTCAATTACAGTTTCTTACCACATCCAGATTTAGCCTTGTTTATGTAATACTGGAGACACTTGTCGAAACCAACAATTAAGTCGGGAAGCAAGGCTGGGTGCGTAGGTATTGGAAGCTGGAAATAGGCATCCAGTGTTTCATCAATGATGCGTAAAACTTCAACAGCTGATGGAGCACACCCGTCTTTGATTTCCAGTGGAGCCCAAGTCTGTAATATCAATGTACGTAAAAGTTAAACATGCAGACAAGAAACATATTGTATAGAAAAACTACAGCTATCATGTACCTGAGAGTGCAAAGATGAAAGCAGGCTCCTAAGAAGTATCTATATGCATCGAATTCGAATCACTTTATCACTTTAGCGTAGTCGAGAAGTTATTATATCTATATTTTCAAAACTCAATAGATTTATTTGAATACTTTGGCATCAAATCTGAGGCAATTTTTGGTCCTTTGGATAGGTACCAACTACCAACTGTTTTACTCAAACTTTCCTTGTGCATCACTACTCAAAAAATTGACAATAAAGGATTAAATGATAAGAATGCCCTATTGTAATTTTTAAATTTATAAGATAATAAATGAAAAAGAGCACCTTCAATCCAACCCCTAAGCCCAGCTAAAGGCTGTTTAGACCTGGTTAGGGAAAAAACCTCGATCAAGTCAAGTAGCGGTCGACCATTACATTATGTGCCAAGCTGTCTCTTTCGTTCCAACTGATCTCTTCTTAAATTAAAATATAGTAATGTTTAAGGGTACTAAGGTCATATGATATTTTAAATTGGTTTTAGCGTTTTTCATCAACTTTTGACAGAAAAATGTAAAATAGGGTGCATGGCGAAAATTCATGTGTGAAAGTTTAGTTAACAATATATACTGAATATGTTAGGAAATCGCAAAAATCAACCAAGCAGCAAGAGGTTAATAAGATGGCAAGAAAGAAACCCAGAAGGTGTAAAAAAACTGAAGTAGAGTTTCATGTTGCTAACCTCTTGCTGCAAACTCCTATCAACCCATTCCTTCATTCTGTCCACCCTACTCTTAATCCATACTTTCACTAGACTCGCAATCACAGTTTCGGCCTCAAAAGGAGGCATCTCTCTGATTATCGACTTTCCACCATCATCGCTCTCCACAGCATCTTCAACTGCTATCTGAACAAGATCCTGTTCCAACTTATTCGCTGCCCTGAGAATTTGCACTGCATCTGGTGTCAATTCTGTTAAGCCCGAAATGAATTGCTTTAGCTCATTCCCATAGCATGAATGGAGAGTGGCAACAGCAACTCCAGCAGCAAAAGGATGCCACCTCTTGAGGACTGGACTAAAAACCTGCATTTCATTGGTGGCTAGCTCTCCAACATCTTTGGCCAAGATGGCAAGCACTGGTAGTGAATTAGGTTGGTTCTTTGTAGCTCTCCTGCTTGAATCAGCTTTCTCCATCCTCTGTTTTAAGGTAAATATGAAACCAATGTCAGAACAAAAAAATGGTTTCTTTAACCGGACATTGGACGAACTGAACTTGTTTTTTTATAACAAAATTTAACTTAACAAACACCATGCTCCATTACTTTTCCCATAAAATTTGACCGATTTTGTTCATAATAGAGAGATACCCTTATTTAAAAATAAAATAAAAACATAAAAGATTAAAAAAAATCACCCGCAATTCATCAATTTTAAACCCATGTTAGTTTTACTCTTCTTTTTCTATTTTTGTTTTACAAAAAAAATGAGTGCATTTCTGTCTTTCTTAACAAAATCCATCCAATAGGAAGGAGAAAGTGACGGAGCTTTGTGTTTGCAGAATTTGGTCTTGCGATATGTCAAAAAATTAAGGTCATTATGTCTTTTGCAATTCGTCCAAAGTTCGTCATGCAATTTGGTTATTGTCCCGAAAGAATTTGAAATGAACTTGCCTGAGCGAAAGCCGTTCGCAGTGACGACCTGATGTAAGTATCAACCCTACTACGAGCCACATCAACTGTTTCTTTTCTCCTCCTTCGATACTCATTAGAAATATCTTCAACCAAAATCCTAGCAGCAGACACTCCAAGAGAAACAATACCTTCCATTACCTCCATATTTTGACGATCAAATGTTTCATGATACGCAAGGAGTCTCTTCTCAGCCCACCCCATAATCGAAGTCAATGTCGAGTTCAGTATATTAGCATACTCTGGATCCTTTGTTTCCTTAGCATCTTTAGCAACTTCAGACAGCTGAATATTAGCATCATAAAGCAGGTCCATTTCCACCTGACCTGTTGCTACAAAGTGACGGAACAAAACCCACGTAAAACAAATGTTATGAAGCATTTGGGTGATTCCGAGTATTGCCCATGTCTTCTTTATGCTTTCCATGAGCTCCTCAATATCCTCCACAATAGATGATTCATCATTGACATCAAAGCAAGCTTCTAGAAGCATCTCATAGAGGTGGAGGTTTAGAGGGAACCCATCCGCCCAGTGACAAGCCTCCATACCATCGTTTGACCTACAAGCAAGGGACATGACAGTGCTACGTAGGGTCTGCATTGTCTCGTTGTTCCTTCCAGTCTCTACAGGCCTATCTAAGGCCGCTTGAATAATTTGCCTTAGTCTTTGTGCAGAGATATTTGATTTGTCTAGAGGAATTCTGGGGTATCGAAGGAGACCTGCCTCAAGAACTTTAAGGGTTCTCTTCTGCCATGATTCATATTCTTGCTGATCCGAAAAATCTGAAACTTTGAGCTGTTGCATTAACTCGAGTGGAACTACCACGGAGTCAATTCTTCTTCCAACCTAAAATAGAACACGCACATTAAATGGGATCAGTTTAACAAGTCAAGAAAACTACCAAGAATCTCCACGAATGATAAAATTTCTGCAATAACACAAATTCCTCCAAAAAAAAGGAAGAGAAAAGGAAGAAAGGAAAATAAAAGTGGACGTTTCAGCAAATAGAGTGATGAAACACTAAAATTATCTTTGGATCATCAATGTTACTTATTTGACCTGATATATTCCAACCAGAAGATGTTAAAACACTACAAGTAAGACACCTACATAAGGCCACTAGCTAATATGCGGAACAAATCAAACACCAAGCAATTTCTGAATCCTGTAGAAAGATACTTAAGTCAATACAAGATGGGGTGACACCTAAAAGACAGAAACTTATTAGGTGGGTCAACATCTCACTGATGAGAAGAAGATAAAAACCAGGATGTACAGTGGTTTGTAAGAAATTGGAGCTACAAAATTTCATCACCTTCCAAAACGAGTTGAAGTTTACAGTTCCTTCCACCTGCTAATATTCTGTCTGTAATCTATTCTTTTATCATTCCTCTCTAAGCTTCAAAATCCATACCCAATACCCGCTATCATATCTTAAACTTATTATTATCACTTTCTAGGACTTAAGGTTCTACATATAATCGATAGAAATAGCATAAAGGATAAACACAAATTAAACAATTTTGATCAACACTATCATCATAAGCCACATTACATTATATAAAAAATATCTACACCAATAGAGCTCCATAACAAACGATCTAGCGATGATTGAGCTGTCCAGGGAATCTGATCCTTGCACAAGAAGGTTGGAACCTCTGGGACTGGATCAGCTCAATTGTGGTTGAGCGCCACAGGCCTTCCTCTGCTCGCCGAATCAGGAAAACCATTTGATCAAATAATCACGAGTGACTTGCGAAAAAAAACAAAAACAACTTTGACCACTTCTAGAAAGTAGAAACCAGATCAATCCAATTGAGCTAAATCATATGAAATGATCATAATTATGAACCATCAAATGTATAAGATCAAATGCAGAGAACCTGTCCAGCAGAAATTCTCAAAAGGGCCCTCCTAACCCGAGAATCGACAGTCTCTGAAACCCTCATTTGAGTCCTGACGAGCTCAGCCACAGTCATTGGCTTCTTCAGCTTCCCCAGACCCGATCCCGACCCAGGACTTGACCCAGGACTCTTATTGGAGCCCGAACCAGGAGACCGCAGCCCCAGCGCCTTCTTCATCTTGCTGGCGGCAGCCGAGGTGAGCGACCGCTGTAACGCTGGGGAGCTGGGCGAACTGGGTGAGTTGTGATTGAGTGAGTCGGAGTGAGTATAGGAAAGGGGCTTGGCGGCGGAGGTTCGGCATACTGCGGCGAAGATCTCGAAAGCAGTGATCCGGAGATCGGACTCGGAGAGTTGGGCATCGAGTTGGCCGAATGGAGATGGCAACTCGGGGACGACAATGGTGGTGGAGGTGGGAGTTATCAGAGCTGTCGGCTTCAACTTCGAGGGCTCCCTCTTGGAGTTGCCAAGAGAGAGATCTCTGAAGAGGTGCGCCATTGTTGATGAAGGGGAGAGTCTTCAGGATGGACTCCATAGTATTAAGGTGTTTTTAAAAAATATATATATTATATTTATAATAATAATAAAATAATAAATAAATAATTTAAATTTATAAAAGTGAAAGTGAAAACGAAATATGGTCAACTGTTTATTTTGAATTATACCCGTTCGTTGGGAAAATGATAATTATAATAGTAATTATACCCGTTCAAATTCGAAGAAAAAGTCATCAAAATACTGTACTTGTTTTTTTCTTTTTTTTTTTCCAAAGTGTACTTGTTTTTGAGTAATAATATCTTATACCATTGCCTTGATTAATTTAGTCACTGCTCTTAAATTTTTTAATTTAATACTATGATTTCTAAAAATCTAATTTTAAGAAATATATAATATAATTATGCTTACATACGTTAGGGACTAGTGCTTGGCGAAATCGGACAATTTTAAATTTATAATAAATAATTATAGGTTTTTTTTAATACAACTCTTTAATATTTTATAGCACAACACAATCATCAACTTAATTTTAAACTTTAAAAAGTGCTTGAAATATTAAATTATTGACGGAAATGCGAGGTTAAATTTAGTAGGCTATAGTGATGCTGATTTTGCTGGGATAACAACGATAATAAGTCCACATCGGTTTTTTTCTTTTACACTCGCAAATGGTGCAATATCCTAGCTCAGTTAAAAAAAAAACAAACAAACAAACATGTGTAGCATTATCCACTATAGAAGCTGAATTTGCAGCTCTTTCCAATGTAGTAAAGGAAGTCATTTGGTTGAAGTGTCTCTTTGAAACATTGCTAAGAACTAACAACCACGGTAAGCCTGTTTTAGTATACACTGACAGTTAGTCAGCGCTAGGAGCAACGAAAGAGCATAAGTAACCGAGAAGGATTCGTCACATAGACGTAAAATACAACTTTTGAAGATAAATGTTTAAGGACAAGCTGATAGATTTGGAGTACATACATACAAATGATATGATTGCAGTACCTATGACTAAAGCATTGCTGGCTAAGAAACTAACGAAGCATGCTGAGTCGTTGGGATTGCAACGGCCCGTTTAAGCTTTTACTTAGAATCATTTGATAATATTAGGATGACATGAATTAATGACGATTATTTATTAATTATAAACCGCCTCTTTAAGTTTAATGAAAGTAACGACCTCATTAAAGAAATAGTTATGCATATGGATTTCACGTGATCTATAATATTCGTTGTGAGTCATAATAGACTATGTAATTAAAATATGTTGAATGTGAAAACTCACATATTCGCACAGACATGACGATCATTAATAGTCTAACTAGCTAGACACAGATGATCGCCAAGAATATTTTTATCATTGTTAAACAATTTAGGAATGGAACTTTGGGGTGCCTAATTTCTATTTTGTATCGCCCTGGTGACTCATAGTCGCCGTTAAAGACCACATTCTTACTAGCTAGGATTTCGATCTACGGTGGTATGTATATACTTAGCCATGCCAATGGTCATACCATCGACGTGTGAATTATACTGCGTGTGCCATATTCGAACACGGGGATCAAATGCTAAGTTGGGTTAGGCGGATTTTATCATATTCCTGAAACGCAATATTTACTCTAACAAGCATGCGAACAGACACTGATAGCTAACTGAGGTCTGTTATCAAAGTATTCTTAGTACTTGAATCATTTTCTTGAGATTCGATTCAATGCTCGATACTTTGGTTTTGGAACACCTGGATCAAGAAAGCCTCTGTAGTGAAAATTATGGGTATATCGAATTGAATTGATTCAAAAGGATTGGACGAGAAAGATGATTAGGAGTTATCTTACGTTTCCAAATCTTATGTTCGCAGGGTGGCCACCAACGAGATATCAGTATTAGGTTGTGAACATTTGTGTGGATGGTCCTGGAGTATATGACCCTATAGAATTGGACCTATGAAACAACATGACTGATCAAGGATGCAAGGCGAATATTTCATTTTGATAGGTACAGACGGTTGTGCGCTAACACTACAATACTCCCAACGAGTGAGTAGCACGGTCATGTTAGTGTTCGCTAGTCGGACGGGCTAACTTCGTATGAAGTAGATGGTAGTAAGCAAGACGAAATTGTGTTAAAGGTAAATAGGTGTTGTTACACCCCGCATAAAAGGAGATTCAGAGTCAACAAGCGTAAAATTGGAGATATCAAGGCTGGGAATGAGAAGTCTTCGATAGGAAGAAACGTTCGTAAGAAGATAAAGACAATGTAGGCAGCTATATGACAGGAGGCGACGCCTTAAAGGTCAACGTCTCTGGCTACAAAGAAAACCCTTCCTCTTAGGGAACGGTGAGGCGGTGACCTACTCGTAACCAGCTAAAGAGAACATCTCTTCTTAAAGAATGATGAGGTAATGACCTACTTACACCGCCTAGAGTAAAACCCTTCCTCCTAAGGCAAGGTGAATGCTTGTCACCTACTAAAAGGAAACCCTTTCTTCTAAGGTAAAGTGATGTGGCAGTCTGCTTGTCATCTTCTAAGAGAAAACCCCTCCTCCTAAGGTAAAGTGAGGTGGCAACCTGCTTGTCAGCTACTAAGAAGAAACCCTTCCTCCTAAGGAAGGGTGAGGTGGCAACCTACTTGTCACAAGAAGACTCGCAACCGACCTCTTCCTCCATTCACAAAGGGCGGCCACCACCCCTAAAGTAACCAATCAGAGAAAAGGACAGCCGCCAGAGAAGTCGGTTCACCAAATCTCTATAAATAGTAAGTTGTTTACATTCCTTACATACGTTTTACTATAAACTGTTTGAGTACTCAAGTAGCAATATAATTTCGATGACATAATTTCTTTGAGGGTATATTTTAATACCCTGCACAACGAAGCAAATTTTGAGGACGAATTTTTTTTAAATGGGGGTAGATTGTAACACTCATGCTAAATTAGAGGACTAATGTTTCAACTAAAGAACTCCAGGAGCTAATTGCACCTAATAACAAAACTTGATGGAAAAATAGGGTTTATGACTTGATTTAAAAAAAAAATGACGGGGCTGAACATAAACGCAGTTGGGAGAGGATGCATCCTAAACCCTAGAAGCAGCAACTCAGTTTTATTCCTCCACAATAATCCCTTCATACCAAACCTTACATCGCAAGAGATGAAGAACGTAACTGAAGGTTTCGAAAAGATTAAAACGGAGTGGCCCAAACCGACCGAGATAACATGATAAGGCCTAAGGAATAGTCTCAGTTGTTACCTTCTGCAAGAGGATGAAAAACAAACAAGGGAGATCGGGTCGACGAAGCTGTTGACATTAATTTTGGGTTTCAGTCGAGGTAAGTAATTTTAACTTATTCCTATATTTACAAAATAAATATTTTCTGCATTGCATGAAGTTTAAAAAATAACCCCTTTTTTCGAGCATGAATATAATTTTCATGTTTTGAAATTCGGATCAAGTGCTTGAAGTTTTGTTATGAATTACATATATTTTGATATGATCAATTTTGCAAGAATGTTTCTGTTATATGTTTTGATATATAGTATTTTGATAGGAAATTAGTTACTAGAAACCTATTAAGAAGTTCGCCATCTATCTCTGATTCTTTGCTCGTAAGTCTGGCTATGATCTAAACCCTTACGAGGGCCCCTCTAGCATATGTATACGAAGATCGATCGTTTTTGGCCGTCCCAGCAGAATATCTAGACTATGTATCTTCTAATAGGGGATAAACATTGAAGCCGACCCAACGGCATATATGGACTCTGTATCCTTCCAATAGGGGTTAAAATTGGAGCCTTCGTGGATGCATTGTAGGCGTGGTGAAAAGACTAGAGCAACCCCTGACCCTGTTCCGTTCTGTTCCGACGTTCGATTAAATTCGAAACCTCTGATTCCACTTTGTTCTGTTCTGAATTCCAATTAAGTTTGAAACCTTCGTTTCCGATTGACCTCCGACTCAGATCTGTTTCTGATTTTTTATAAGTTCCTAATTTATTGGTTAACCTCTGTTTAGATCAAATATGTTTCATGAAAGATTTTGATCTCTCATTGTTTTGACGTTCTTTGAAAGCTTTATTTTATAAAATTATGACATAGATATAAATATGTATATAATTTTTCCGAGAGCTTAATCTAGTAGGAATAAGTGACCACTACTTACTGAGTTGCTCCCCAGCAACTTATCCTTATTCAACTCCTCGGTTTCAGGACGAGTTAATAGTACTTCAGATCATCAGTACCTGGTGACCTTCTATGTGATATTTCGAGGCATTGAAATTTGGATGATATCAGAGTGCGTAGTAGAAGCATGAATCATGAAGTTGTTACCTACTCAAGTTCAAGTTAAGCAGATAGAGTGGCAGATTTTATGTTTCTGTTGACGTGGAAACGCAAGATATTTGGATTATTTTAGAGAGCGCATTATGAAGGAAAATTATGGGGATAATTCATGCGGATCAAACTCAGGCACATGCTTGGTAAACTAATTACGCAGCGGAAATGGTGGACATACCTATTTTCGTGATCCGATGCCTAGGACTTCAACGAGGGAGTTCACGATCTGTCGGACGGTGTCCTGCGGGAACATTGATTAAGGAGCAATCCAGAGGCAATGGTCTCCACAGAAAAGCCTCTTCAATTCAGTTTCAGGATGGATCTCCGGGGTGAATTGCTTATCACAATTCGGCGCCTACTTGTTGCTCTAGTGGTTTCGGCAGAACCCTTATGTTATTAGGGATAGGGGATTTCTTTGTGACAACTAAAAGAGAGAAAGTGATTAACCCCAAGAAATCCTCTAACACCTCCTATTTATAAGAGGAGGCGAGCAAAGCCCACCTAGGGCTCTAATGCATTTCAGCTGAACCATATAGAAGAATTGGGCTGGCCCTTTTGGGCCAATTAAGGTTCATATGGATTTTGGCCGACCCAAAATCCCTTATGTGTCATTACCCAATTCATCTTAGCATGTTGGGCTTATATTAATGGACTCCCTATTACGACAACCCATTTCCTCTAAATACCAACAGCTCCCACTCGCCGGAATGGGATGGTGCTTATTAATATGTTGTCGACCAACATATCAATACTTGTTCTTTGATCCAATCCAGTTCCCGCATTGTTCGTACGAGGTTTTGTCGTTCGACCAACAGACACAACGGACTTCGTGCTACTCATCAGTTAAGAGTGTTGTAGTGTCTGCGGAACGTTGATTCCCAACCTGTTACCAACTTATTGCTTCTCTGTGTCGCGTTCTACCCTTGGTCAAGTTTTATTCTCTAATTGCATAGTTTCCCCATAGAAATACTTCTCCAAGGCATCCGCACAAGTATTCACAACCTTCAACTAATATCTGGCTGGTGGCCACCTAGTGAATACAAGATTCGGAGAATTACAGATGTGCATGACCATCCCCGTCGCTCATATACTCAGTTGGACTCAACTGGTGCCCAAAACGTGGTCACTTGGCCTTTTTTTTCAGGCACTACGCTCGTACGCCTGGGAGCGAACATTGAGCCCAACCTTGGATATGAGTTTCGAGTGATAATGGTACTTCGGGTGCTACTTCATTTAGCACCCGCGATCAGTCACACACTCAAGGTGAAGAAGTTTGTGTCCTTTAGAATCTCGGAAGATTCCGTCTAACATAACCGAGCCTGACCCCGTGGTCAAACGTGGCACGCGCAATATGAAGTGCGCATCGATAGCATAACCTGAATTTATTTTATATCAGGAATGGGAATTTCATATGCTATCGTAGATTTGCATCTAGCCCAGAATGTGGTGGTAGACGAACGGAGTTCGTTACGGCGGTCTGCAAAACTTTCATCATGTCGGTACCATGAAACCAAAAGATCGTTTTGCATAACCAGGTTTCTCATTCGAAATACCATGGCTCTTTGTCGGTCTTGATATGGCTGAGTTTTCCCTTCCATCAAGACGACCGTGCCCATGTGACGAGGCAGGATCCACATACGACATATTTTATTAGGAGCATTTACGCTCCAACGAATAGTTTATAGACCGTCCATCCGATGTAATTTTGTCTTTGTGACGTCGTAAAAATCATAAACTCAAATAGCAATTCTTTTATTAAAAAGTTACTTCAAATCCCAAAATGTTACTGTCACACATTACAAGCCTTTTACATCTTACGCAGACCAAGCAGTTTTACGTGCATTTCAAAAACATCCTTGCGTAAAAGTTTAATCAATGGATCTGCAACCATATTTTCCGAAGGCATGAATTCTACTGTGATCAACTTGTCTTCTACCACACTCTTTGCCTAGTTGTATTTAACATCAATGTGTTTTGTCTACTATGGTACTTTGGATTATTGATTGCCCCTATCGCTATCCTGAGTAATTGCTCGAGGCAATTTGGCACCTCCTTGGCTAGGATATGGTTCGGCCAAAACTTTCACTAGGGAGGAGGGATTTCTTTGTCTCAACACTTAGGAGAATATTACTAGGTGGGTAACCCTAAATTAATCCCTGAGACTCCCTATTTATAAGAGGAATGTTAGCATATGGTGACGTGGCGCCGTAATTGGTAGCCCGTTAACATTAAGGATATTGTCCAAGATAATTGGGTAAATGTCACATTAGGTTAATTGGGCTTGACCTAATTCCTAATTGACAAGGGAGGCCCAAAATTGGGCCTCCCCTCCTTAATGTGTGGTTCGGCCGGACCTAGTCCCACATTGATTGGAGTGGACTTTTGTCCACTCCACCAATCCTATATATAGGGGACTCACCTAAGGGGTTTTACACATCAATCTAATTAAGAAGTACCTCCATTGAGGAACTTGAGAGAAACCCTCTCACCCCTTAGTAGTGAAAATTCGGCACCATCATCTCAGTCCGAGGTTCTGTCCCCGTTGAAGAATCGATCAGAGGATTTGCTGTGGAGCTTATACCGCGTAGGATTTCTTCTCACGAAGAACTTGTACGGGTTCCGACCGGAGGATCAAAACTCCCTCCACATCTTTCTTGGGCACGAAAGCTATTGAGGTATGTGTACATTATTCCGCTGCGTAGTTAGATTACTTGCATGTACACGTTTAGCATTCCGTAGTATTACGTCCCCGTAATCCAACAGTGGTATCAGAGCCACGTTAGGAGTTCTTAAATTTTTTGATAAACTGATGTTCTTGAATTTTTACAAAAACCGAAATTTTTTGTTTATGAACACCAAAGTATTTCCAAAAAAATTAAACAAGAAAACATGTGTTTGATCTTTAAAAACTTAAAATTTTCGGAATTTACATGTTTTTATAGATCAAAACCGAAAATTTAGTTTAAATTTGAGTTTGATGTTCATGATCTCCAATAACACGATGAGTTTTATCAAGAACACTTTTTGGATTCATGATCATGATAGAGTTTGATCTTAAAATTTGACAACTTTTCCAACTAGACATGTTTGTGCCGAAAACCCTAGGGGTATTTTAGGTAAAAAAAATTAATTTTCTTTGCCACCAAGTAATTTAAGAAATCGGCACGAATATAAAAAGATATAAATTGCCATATTTTAATTTTAATTAATGGTAACAACATATCTATAAGTTGGAAATATGGATATGTTCACAATATAATATTGACATATATATTAACTATCAATATATATAGATAATATATAGGGTTAATATATATTGATATATTTAGTTGCTATAAAAGATTAAGAAAATATATTGTCTACATATAATTTAATCCCTAAAGATATATTTGACAATAATTATATATATATAAGCATGGCCGAAATTTTTATATATATGTTTATATTGTTAATTGATTTACATCTTAAGGATAGAATCTTGACAATATTCATATATATTTGTTTAAATATGTGCCGAATTATATATAGGGTTAATAACTAAAAAACTGTCCAAGGTTTACCCTATGTTAAAATTAGGTGTCTGAAGTTTGAAATGTTAAAATGGACTGTCCCAAGTTTCATTTTTGTTGAAATTTAGTGTCTCGGTGTGATTACTTTAGAGAAGTCAATTCCGACGAAACCGTATGTCAAATTCGAGCTCTCATACACACTCCCTTCTCATCATCTTGCCGGGACCGTCACCTAAAAAGTTGGTCAGATCCGGGCAAGTAAATATCGCTCTATTGTCCTTGGAAAATGGCTCTAAACCACTCTTCTAGAAACTTTTTTTAAAATGTTCAATTTTTAGGTGAAATTTGACGATTTTATGAAAAGTAAAGAGTGATGGATTATGAGTGGGTTGGTGAGTTGATGAAAATGATGGAACGAAGATGAAAATACGCACAAAGACACCAAATTTCAACAAAAATGAAACTTGGGACAGTCCATTTTAACATTTCAAACTTCAGACACCTAATTTTAACATAGGGTAAACCTTGGACAGTTTTTTAGTTATTAACCCTTATATATATATATATATATATATATATATATATATATATATATTAGCAATATTGGAAATTATTTTATATAATTAATATTTCTTGGTGGCTAAGTTAAGTTTTTCAGTGGATTTTAAAACACTACTTAGCCCACAAGATATATTTCGGCCGAACCCTAGGGTTTATGGGTCGGTCCAATTGCTAAACCGGAGCGGGTTAAACCAATCCGGGTTTTCTTAATCGGGTGGACCTTTTTCGGTTCGGGTCAAACCGGAGCAATTAAGTAGAACCTAACAGGTTTTGAGTGATGAACCGAACCGCTATCTTATTTTATTGAACCGTTTCGGACCAAACCGGATTTTAAAATCGGACCGACTCAAACCGGTTTTTTAAAATGGACCGAACCAAATTTTAACATTTTCAGAAATTTTAAAATGTTCAATAAAATAGGATGTCAAATTTTAAATCCAAAACGATTTCGAACTTTAAAATTTGCCTAAACAGTGCTCTTAGGGTTTGCGTTTTTAATACGTCGTAGGTTAAAACCTTAATGCCTGGTTACGATTATGAGGATGGATCTCGAATATGTATGTTTTTGGGACTGGATTAAATTAGTGGGCTGAATTGTAATTGTTTACTTTCTGCAACATATATTAGAACTGTCGTCTTGACTTAGTCAAGTTAGCTGGATAATATATATTGCGAGCATTGAGCTCTGGGAATATATTGATTATGCAATAGGATAGACATGCTATGCTGATTGAAAGTGCCTAGAATCCATGTCTAGAAATTTCGCATGATTGATTGTAAGCATGAATTGCAAAACAGCCCCTAATATTTTCAAAACGTTTTCAAAACCGAAAATTCCAGTCGCCAATTATGCATGATGTGTGCAGAAGTTGCATGTTTTGACACGTATGCTAGAATGTTCAGGTCTGAAAGCATGTGATAATTTACTTTACGTAGAATTATGTATGCTAGGAACATTAGACGCATGACGCGTAAGCATGTTGTTTGGTTTGTTCGATATTTATGGCGTGATATAGTGTCATGCATGCGTAAATTATCAGATAATTCTTTTAAACTAAAAGGGCCTTGGGAAAGCCAAGATCGGGTATGCTTATTTGAAAAATTCCCGTTCCGGTAATTTTCAACATAATAACCGTTTTCAAAAGACTGATCTATTGGATTGAGAATGACAATAGTGTGAACTCTTTTCACAACACCCCCTTCCCTCGGTTTACTGGCGGCCGGTTTGGTTTAGTGACTGAAGGATCA
Source organism: Clarkia xantiana subsp. parviflora (assembly GCA_036873135.1). NCBI lineage: Eukaryota > Viridiplantae > Streptophyta > Magnoliopsida > Myrtales > Onagraceae > Clarkia > Clarkia xantiana. The sequence goes on from JAPTYO010000011.1 coordinate 9,782,756, forward strand.
CTATTCGTCGTATTCCATTTTAATAGATAATCTGATGTTTGCAATTCTGTCAAAATGTTATTGTCTCCCTAACTTAGCATAATTATCAATGTGTTAGTATCGATGGCTGCAACTAGCAATGTCATTTCCCAGTTGAACAAGGGAATAAGGTTGACTAGTAGTAATTATAAGATATGGAATAAACGAGTTAAGATGATAATCGCTGAAATAAGAGGTCTCGATCATTTGACCACAAAACAAACTAGGCCTGAGGGAGACCTCACAGAAGAGCAAAAGACATTCTATGATGAATGGGATGTCAAGGATCATGATGTTCGTTCCACCTTGTTATCTATGTTGGAAGATGAGATTCTATATAGGTTTGATCATTTGGGAACTGCCAAAGACCTCTGGGATGGTCTTAAGGCAACATTCGGTGTTTACACCATAGCCCAAAAGCGATCGCTAAACATCGCTCTTGAGTCCTATAAGATGAATCCCAAGCATACGATGAACGATCATGTTATGCATGTGTGTAACTTGATCGCTAAACTCAAGGAAGCAGGTGAAAATCTGTCTGAGGAACAACAAATCAATTACATGATCCGCTCTTTGCCCGACTCTTGGAGCATCATGAAAATGAGCCTTACCCATGCCACGAATCTCGACACCCTCGAGAAGGTGCAAGTTCATCTTGAGCTGGAGGAGGATAGACTCAGGGCTGAAAAGTCCAGGTCTGAAATGCATATTGCATCCTCCGCGCCAGCCGAACAAAAGGGGAAGCGCAAGAGAAAGGGCAAAATTCCTCAGAATAAAACTGTGAAGTTTGTGGCAAACAAACCCCAGAAGAAGTTTGAACGCAAACAAACTGGTGGCAAGAAAAGGCAAGCAAAACAAACACGCAAAGAGGAAACTCGAACGTGTTTTAGGTGTGGTGTGAAAGGACACCTGGCTGTTGCCTGTACCAATCCTCCCAAGGTACGTAAAGAGAAAAGATTATGAAAATCATTCATTCTCTTCCGCTTCTAAACACTCGAGAGTAATTCATTTTCCTTTTGAATTACAGAACCGAGAAACAGAAGCAACGACCTGATCGAGGATGGCCTAGAACAATAAATATAGAATGAGAAATTTTTGTCTTTAAATTGCTAAAACTTCTTGACTTTTATTTTCAGTTTGAGATACTCTTAAATAAGTTCCGTAAAGGAACATATTATTTTTCCTAAGTATTTGAGAATACTTAAGTTGAGTATTGAATTTATCATCGTTCGTTTTAATCTTATTATTAACGTTATTCAATACATCCTTATTTGTTAAGTACTCCATTAAATAATAAGTATCCCGAGATAATGTGCATGAAAAACCGATTTGATTTTAAACTTGGAAACTAAAACGATTTTGAAACCATATCTGGTATAAGGCGCGTGGCGCATGTCACATCGACAGACGGGACATATCGTTTTAAAAGTACAAATTTAATGATGAAGTGTTTTAATAAATGAATGCTGAATTTTCGTTTGTAATCCTTTGGAAATAACTCATTGATGACTACCGTGGTTAGAAGTATGCTTTAATGCTAGTACGATCGAGTAGTAAATCAACTATAGCATTAAGCAAGAGCTCAAATGCATAGTCCATGAGGTGGATAAGTCTCTGGATGAGTTAACAAACGAAAGGAAGTAGTCAGTAAAATGACACTCCCACTATAAGCCTTTAACGAAAATTTTGGCTAAGCAATCATATTATTAAATACTTCGAGAAACATAGTTTAAAATTATATTATGTTAGAACTCAACATTAATTGTTCCTACGGGATGAAATTAAGTTGATTCATATTAATGTAACACTATGTTCTAATAATATCGGTTGACGCGTTACCATAATAGCTAATAAATGATACGGGTAAAACCTTATCATAAAGTAGCATTAATTTGCACATTAAACAAGTATTTATTAAGAGTAAGGTCTACTCTTAAAAGATACAAGTTTAAAATTAGCTTGGATTAATAGTAACGTGGTCGAACATGACACATTATAAGAATTTGAGGATAGATTTCCAATGCTTTGCGGAACGAAACAGACATAGTACTGATCGAATAAATGGTTAACGGAGATTCTCAGGTCCACTTACTTCGAGTGGGAGAATGATATAACATTAGTAAATGCATTAGTGAATGACATTGTAAATGATGATGGAAACATCCTTATAATAAATCCAATGGGAGGGCTCACTCCCCCTCACATAATCATCACTAAATATTAATGCGAATCAAGTCGGACCTGATAATCATAATGCTGAGCTAATACAACTTCCCATTATTCCTAGTAGGAGGGAAACAACCAACTTGGTTCCAGATCCGAGTGAACAAGGAATAAATCTTGGAGGTAAAATTCCGAGACCAATAGGTCATTCTAAGGAAGTTGTATATCAAAGTTCAAGCACCGCCATTGTTCCCAGTGGGAGTGATGCTCCGAAAAGAAGCATTATTCCGAGTGGGAGTAACGATCATGCTATAGATGGGTTAACGAGCCTAGATATAGTCAAAGGAAACGAACTTCTGTCAAAGAAGTATCCCATCAAGTGAGACATTCGTTCACGAACTAATGACGGTTCAACAAGCAATAAAAATAACCTTAAACGAGGGAATGGAGGAAAACAATGGAGGATGAAATTGCCTAAATAAGAAAAAATTTGGTTTTGGTCTTCAGTTGATTTACCTGCTAACCGCAGAGCTAGGAAGTGAAATATTAGAATTCACTACTGATGCAAAAGTTGAGTGTTGCAAAACTCGAACGATTGCGAAAGGATATACCCAAAATTCACAGAGTGGACTTTGATGAAACATACTCACCAACTGTGCGTTATACCACAGTTAGGGCCATCCTTGCCCTTGTTGCATGTCTCGATCTAGAGCTGCACCAAATGGATGTTAAGACCGCATTCCTCCATGGAAACCTGGACGAAGAGATCTATATGGAGCAGCCAGAGGGTTTTATTACTCCTGGCAAATAACGTAAAGTTTGCAAACTCCAAAGGTATATTTACGGTCTTAAACAGTCGTCTCGACAATGGTATCGCAGATTCCACGAGGAAATCGTTGGAAACGGATTTGTGAACCTTCACGAGGATCCCTGCGTTTACACCAAGACCTCCGGGTCTAAGTATGTCATCATAACCTTATACGTATATGACATACTCATTGCTGCGAACGATGTGAGTTTCATGAACAAATTAAAGTCCTGGTTAGCATCAGCATTTGAGATGAAAGACATGGGAGAGGCCACGTACATCTTAGGCATTAAAATTGCCCGAGATCATGCCGCCCAGAGATTTTGTCTGTCTCAAGAATCAGATATCAACAAACTGCTGAAAAGATTCAGAATGCTCGATGCCAAACCCGTGGATACGGCGGTTGTTTTCGGGTGCGCGATGTCAAAGCGTGATGGCCCGAAGAACCAACAGGAGCGTGAACAGATGAAGAATGCAGAGTATCTGAGAATGGTAAAAAGTCTAATGTATGCCATGCTCTGTACTCGGCCGGATATCTGTTACGCTGTGGGCCTAGTAGCAAGATTCCAATCAGATCCTAGTTATCAACTTCTAAAAGCCGTGAAACGAATTATAAGATATCTGAAAGGTACTGCCGACTATGTTCTGTGCTATGAGGGAAAACAGATAGAATTGACCGATTATAGTGACGCCGACCACGATGGCGATCGGGATGATCGTAAGTCCACAACAGGAGGGGTTTTCCTCCTTGCCAATGCTGTCATATCATGGGTAAGCAAGAAGCAATCATGTGTCGCGTTTTCCACTATGGAATCAGAATTCGTTGCCCTCTCTAAAAACGCACAAGAAGCAGTCTGGCTGAAAAGGCTTCTTACTACATTAATTGGCACTGGCAAGAAGAGTAAACCTGTAAAGGTATACTCCGACAGTCAGGCAGCCATTGCAGCAGTTAAGAATCCAAAGTACCATAGTAGGACCAAACATATTGATGTGAAATACAATTATGCTAAATCTTTTCTGGAAGACAATATAATCGCTTTAGAATACTTGTCCACAGAAAATATGGTCGCGGATCCATTGACTAAGCCATTACGTAGAGAGATTTTCGAAAATTACGTAAAACTGCTTGGATTATGAAGGGCTTAATAAGTGGCTTGTATAAGTGATGGCATTTTGACATTTGAATAATATTTCGATTGAATAAAAGAATTGAAAATTTAGTATATGATTTATCGACGTCATAATGATAAATAACATCGGATTTTACGGTCTATAAACTAAGTCGTAGGAAGAGGTAAAATTCTTCCACCAAAATTATGTCGAATGTGAACCATGCTTTGTCACACGGGCACAGTCATCTTGTAGAAGAGGGGGACCTCTACCACACCAAGATTGGCTAAGAACCAGGGGGATAAACCTGGTTAAACGAAACGATAACTTTGTCACGCTTACAGCATGACTTAATCTTCATTTTGGAAATCGCCGTGTTGGACTCTGTCCATCATTAAAATCATATTCAGGGTCAGAAGGAAGATTCTGCGATAACAGGATTGACATATCCCATCCCTGGCTTGTCCAGGTGTGCTATCGACGCGTGCTTCATACTGCGCGTGCCATGTTCGACCACGGGGTCATGCTCGGTTGTGCTAGCTAGAATCCTTGTGATTCAAAGGGCGCATACTTCTTCACATTGAGCGTGTGATTGATCCCGGGTGTCTTATGAAGAGGCACCCAAAGTATCCTCTCGGACTCAGAAATTATACCTAAGGTCTGGCTCAATGTTCGCTTCCCGGCGTACGAGCGTAGAACTAAAGAAAACGGCCAAGTGACCAGGTCTTGGAAACCGGTTGAGTTAGACTAAGGGTATGAGCTATGGGGATGGTCATATTCACCTATAATTCACCGACTCTTGTGTTCACTAGGTGGCCACCAACTAGATATTAGTTGAAGGTTGTGAACACTTGTACGGATGCCCTGGAGAAGTATTCCTATGTGGAAAACTGGGCAATTGGAGAATTATCAGTTGACCAAGGATACAGTGCGGTACATGTTTTATTTTTAACATGATTGATTTACGAAAGGGAATCAACGTTCTGCGGGCGCTATAACACTCCTAATAGATGAGTAGCATGATGCCCGTCGTATCCGCCGGTCGCACGGAAAACCTCGTATGAACTATTCGAAGACGGAGACAATGAATGAAGACTGAGACGTTGATGCTATTGGATGACAATACAATAACAGACACCCTTCCATTCCGGCGAGTGGGAGCTGTTAGCATATGGTGACGTGACGCCGTAATTGGTAGCCCATTAACATTAAGGATATTAACCAAGATAATTTGGTATATGTCACATTAGGTTAATTGGGCTCGACCTAATTCCTAATTTACATAGGCCTCCCCTCCTTAATGTGTGGTTCGGCCGGACCTAGTCCCACATTGGTTGGAGTGGACTTTTGTCCACTCCACCAATCCTATATATAGGGGACTCACCTAAGGGGTTTTACACATCAATCTAATTAAGAAGTACCTCCATTGAGGAACTTGAGAGAAAACCTCTCACCCCTTAGTAGTGAAATTTCGGCACCATCATCTCAGTCCGAGGTTCTGTCCCCGTTGAAGAATCGATCAGAGGATTTGCTGTGGTGCTTATACCGCGTAGGACTTCTTCTCACGAAGAACTTGTACGGGTTCCGACCGGAGGATCAGAACTCCCTCCACATCTTTCTTGGGCAGTAAAGCTATTGAGATATGTGTACATTATTCCGATGCGTAGTTAGATTACTTGCATGTACACGTTTAGCATTTCGTAGTATTACGTCCTCGTAATCCAACAAGGAAGTGGGATAAAACCCACCTCACCCTAATGCACTATATATGAGTGGGTTTCGGCCGGCCACTTATGAGAAGGGAGGCCCAATTTTGGGCCTATCATGTCAATTGGGATTTTAGGCCTAGCCCAAAATCCCTAATGTAAAATTACCCAATTAACTCAAGTAACAGTCTTATATTAATGGGCTCCTATTTACGGCGGCCCAATCTCCAAATGCCAACACAAATGGGGACAACCAGACCCAGAATTCTCAATCGGTCCGACCCGGATCGGGTCGAGTCAAACCAAGTGGGCTAATGGGTTGGGTCAAACCCGACCTAGTTCGAGTAAAACCAGACCGAAATAAACCTAATTGAACCTAACTAGTCGAAACGGGTTGACTGAACTGGACAGGCGTTGGCATTTGGCGAATGGGCCGACGTAATATGAGCCCTTTAAAATAAGCCCAACGATTAAGGTAATTGGGTAATGTCACATTAGGGATTTTGGGCTGGGCCTAAAATCCCAATTGACATGAGAGACCCCAAAATTGGGCCTCCCCTCTCCTATGTAGGCCGACCGAACCAATTAATTAAGGAGGTGAGATTTTCCCACCTCCTCCTATAAATATTGGGTGTTAAGATTTCTCTAAGGTTAATAGTTAATCACTCATTTCTCCTAAGTGTTGAGACAAATAAATCCCTCATCTCTATAGTTTTAGTTTCAGCCGAAGGTTACAAGAAGGAGGTGCCAAATTGCTTTGAGCACTTACCCCAGAGATCCATCACCGCGAGGAATCGACAAGAGGCTTTGCTGTGGAGACCATTCCTCGTAGGCGATTCCTTAACAAGAATCACTATAGGATCTGGTTGGTGGACCGCGAACTCCCACAAGATCTTGGGACTACAACAAATGAGAAACTGATATGTGTCCCTATTCCGCTGTGTAATTAGTTCCCTGGCATGTACACATGTTTCTTTTCTGTAGTATCTATCCCCATAATATCCTACAGTGGTATCAGAGCCTGTGTTAGGGAGTTCTTGATTTTGATAAAATTGGTATTCATGAAGTTTTTGGTAAACTGTTCATGAAATTGAGTGTTTTTCGGTAAAACCGGTGTTCATGATTTTCATGAAAAACGTGACATTTATCAAAATCAAACATTGGATTATTGATTTTAGTAAAATTTGATCTTGAAATTTGACACTAGCTCTAATTTGGTGTGTTCAACCGAACCACTATAGGTTACAAAGTGAGAATTTTAATTTCTTAGGCCCCAAGTAACATATGTTGGCCGGAACATGTTGGAATTTTTAGGGTAAAATTCATCCATATTGCTAGGTTGGATGTGGCCATAATTAGGGATAGATTCACATGATAATTGTGATAATATCTATCAATATATTTTAGCACAATATTTGGAATATTGATAATATTGATAGATTTAGTTACCATAAAGATTGAGAAAATATATTGTTAATAGATTTATATCTCTAAATTTAGAATCTTGACAATAAATAAATAAATATATATATATATTAGGGACGGAATTACTATATATATATTGTGCAAATATTGGAAATTATATCTATAATTATTTTTACTTGATGGCTAAGTTAAGTATTTAGTGGATTTTAAACTCTACTTAGCCCACAAGAAAGAATTCTGCCGAACCCTATAGGGTAATGGGCCAGTCCAATTTCGCACATCCGGGTCAAACGAACCGAACCGGGTCGGGTTCCACGGGTCCAACCGGAGTGAGTCAACCAATCCGGGTTTTCTCAATCGGTCCGACCAATCCGGGTCGGGTCGGACTGGGTAACTAATAGGTCGAATCAAACCGACCCGGTTTTGTGTGAAAATTGAACCGAACCTATTCTACCTAACCAGACTGGTCGAACCGGTTTAACTGGACCGGATCGTTCGGATCGAATTGACGTGAACCAGACCGTTTTAGTCGGATCGACCGAGTCAACTGAAAATATGATGGTTAAATTTTAACATCCAAATATTTTCGAACTTTAAAATTACTTACACAGTGCAAATCAGTTTGAAATTTTCACGTTTTCATCAAACCTGATGCCTAGTTTAGATATGGGGATGGATCTCGGATATGCTTGATTTTGGAACTGAGTCATTTAGTGGGTTGAATTGCAATTGCTATTTTAATTGATATTATTGCATGATTAGAATTGCGTCTTGATAATGTCAAGCTAGCTGGATATTGCATGTTATGGGCGGAGCCCAGGATTTGAATTAAGGAGTTGCGCACTAGGATAGACATGCTGTGATGGTTGTAATTGTCTAGAATCCATGTCTAGAAGTTCGCATGATTGATTGATAGCATGAATTGCAAGTCAGCCCCAAATGTTTAAAATTGGAAATCAGTCGTCAAATATGCATGTTTATTATGGAGTGATCACGCATAACGCGTATGCATGAATGCGGAGGTTGTAGCCACATGTGATAATTTACTTGGATGGTAGAATTATATACGCCAGCATGAGTTCCTCGGAACATTAGACGCATGACGCGTATGCATGTGATTGGATTGTTTCTTGGATGTGGCTGCATATGATGATTTACTTGTGTAGTAGAATTGTATATGCTTGCATGAACCCTTGAAACGTTTCAAAAAGGGCATTGGGAAAGTCAAGATCGGGTGTATGTTAAAATTCCCTGTTTCGGTGAGAGCAGTTAAACCGTTTTAAAAGACTGATCTATTAGAAATTAGACGTTAGTAGTATGAACTCTTTCACGGCCTCCTTCCATTGGTTTACTGGTGGTTGGGTTGGTTAGATGCCTAAGGAATCGTTTCTTGTCACCTTCTATCTCATAGATATCCGATGTATGCAATTTGTTTTCCAAAATGTTTTTGTCTCCCTGATTGTCGCATGATTATCAATGTGTGAACCTTAGATAGCTGATAGAGTGCAATTCTAAGTTCCTCGCGATCTTAATGGAATGAGATATGATGAATGGAGAAATTATATGTGGAAAATCCTTTCTGCGGCAGAGGTTGAGGATTGTTTGAATCCGAACGGAAACAGGATGATGACATATGAATATGGTAGTCCGTGTTGGATTACGGGGACGTAATACTACGGAATGCTAAACGTGTACTAGCAAGAAATCTAATATACGCAGCGAAATTAGTACACGTACCTTTTAGCTTTTCTGCCCGAGAACGATGTGGATGGAGTTCTGATCCTCCGGTCGGAACCACGTGCAAGTTCTTCGTCAGAAGAAGTCCCACGCAATGCAGCTCCACAACAAGACCTCTGATCGATTCTTCAACGGAGATGGAACCTCGGACTTGATGTTGATGGTGCCGAAATTTAGACTAGGGTGACAAGTTTTCTCAATGGAGATCCTTGTTCTTAATTGTGTGTTTAAACCCTTAGGAGTAACCCCTATATATAGTATTGGGTGGAGTTGCCAAAAGGAAAATTCACCCTATGTGGTACTAGGGTTTCGGCCGAACCATGTAAAAAGGGGGGAGGCCCATTTTGGGCCTCCCTTGTCAATTACTAATTGGGTTTGGCCCAATTAGCCCAGATCGACAATTACCTAATTAACTTAGGTAATTTTAATTAACGGGCTCCTATTATGGCGCCACGTCACCATATGCTAACAGCTCCCACTCGCCGGAATGGGAGGGTGCTCGTTAATCTATATGATTACGCAATGGTATCAACATCTCAGTCTTCAGTCTTCGTCTCCGAATAGTTCATACGAGGCTTGCCGTGCGACCGGCGGATACGAAGGGCATCGTGCTACTCATCTGTTAGGAGTATTGTAGTGCCCGCAGAACGTTGATTCCCTTTCATGAACCAAACCTGTTTGAAATAAAACTATGTACCGCACTTTATCCTTGGTCAACTGTTAATTCTCCAATTGCCCAGTTTTCCACAAAGAAATACTTCTCCAGGGCATCCGTACAAGTGTTCACAACCTTCAACTAATATCCGGTTGGCGGCCACCTAGTGAACACGAGAGTCGGTGAATTAAAGGTGAACTTGACCATCCCCATCGTTTATACCCGTAGTCTGACTCAACCGGTTTCCAAGACGTGGTCACTTGGCTGTTTTCTTTGGCACTACGCTCGTACGCCGGGAAGCGAGCATTGAGCCAGACCTTAGGTATAAGTTCTGAGTCCGTGAGGATACTTTGGATGCCTCTTCATAAGGCATCCGGGATCAATCACACGCTCAAGGTGAAGAAGTATGCGCCCTTTGAATCACAAGGATTCTAGCTAGCACAACTGAGCATGATCCCGTGGTCGAATGTGGCACGCACAGTATGAAGCACGCGTCGATAGCACACCTGGTAAAGCCAGGGATGGGATATTTCAATAATGCTATCGCAGAATCTCTCATCTGGCCTTGAATGTGATATACAGTGATTGACAAATTCCAACTCGACGATTTACAAAACGAAGATTAAGTCATGTTGTTAAGCGTGACTATGTTATCATTTTGCTTAATCAGGTTTACTCCTCTGATTCTTAGCCAATCTTGTTATGGTAGATGTCCCTCCCTCCTTACAAGATGACTGTGCCTGTGTGACGAGGCAAGGTTCACATTCGACATAATTTTGGTGGAAGAATTTTACTTCTTCCTACGACTTAGTTTATAGACCGTAAAACCCGATGTTGTTAATCATTATGACGTCGATAAATCATAAACTCAAATTGCAATTCTTTTATTCAAATTGAAACATAATTTCGAATGTCAAAATGTTATCACTTTTACAAGCCACACAGTTTAAGCCTTACGTAATCCAAGCAGTTTTACGTGCTTTTCAAAAATCTCCCTACGTAACGGCTTAGTTAAAGGGTCTGCGACCATATTGTCTGTAGGCAAGTATTCTAAAGCGATTATGTTGTCTTCCAGAACAGATTTAGTATAATTATATTTCACATCAATGTACTTTGTCCTACTATGGTACTTTGGATTCTTAACTGCCGCAATGGCCGCCTGACTGTCGGAGTACACCATCACAGGTTTACTCTTCTTGTCGGTGCCAATTAATGCAGTAAGAAGCCTTTTCAGCCAAACCGCTTCTTGTGCGTTTTTGGAGAGGGCAACGAATTCCGATTCCATAGTGGAAAGCGCGACACAAGATTGCCTCTTGCTCACCCATGATATGGCAGAATTAGCAAGGAGGAAAACTCCTCCCGTGGTGGACTTACGATCATCCAGATCGCCACCGTGGTCGGCGTCACTATAACCGGTCAATTCGAGCTGATCGCCCTCATAGCACAGAACGTAGTCGACAGTACCTTTCAGATATCTAATAATTCGTTTTACGGCATTTAGATGTTGATAACTAGGATCTGATTGTAATATTGCTACTAGGCCCACAGCGTAACAGATGTCTGGCCGAGTACAGAGCATGGCGTACATTAGACTCCCTACCATGCTCAGATACTCTGCATTCTTCATCTGTTCACGCTCCCGCTGGTTTTTCGGGCCATCACGCTTCGATAGCGCGCATCCGAACACAACCGACGTATCCATGGGTTTAGCATCTAGCATTCTGAATCTTTTCAACAGTTTGTTGATATATGATTCCTGAGATAGACATAATTTCCGGGTGGCACGATCTCGGGCAATTTTGATGCCTAAGATGTACGTGGCCTCTCCCATGTATTTCATCTCGAATGTTGATGCTAACCAGGACTTTGATTTATTCATGAAACTCATATCGTTCGCAACAATGAAAAACTGGAAAACTGGTGCTAGTTCGAGCACACCAACGTCTACTATGTCCAAGGGAGTTTTGTTATATAAAGCTCTTTAAGGGGGGAGCAGCGTTGGAAGCCAGGACAGGACGTGATGGATGCAGAACTCTCCCCCCCCCCCCCCCAGACATGGGGTGAAGCTTGATAGTCATTGGCTGGTTTCCAATGTCCTGGTTGTTATCGGTAAGACGTTGCATATCCTTCGGGATCCTGCTGGTTCAGGAGCTAATGCCGCTCTCATGATGATGGCCAGGGCAGGCCGAAAACCAGTTAAGCTGCTCTCCGGAGCAAATACCCCTAACCACGACCCGTTCCGTCCGTATGCGCAGTGCGAGTTGGGCTTCGAGAACTGATCTTGGGAGAGAAGATGGCTGATCCGGACTTTGGAGTGCCGGATGCCCCCAGGCGTATTCCGCTAGGAGCGTGGAAAGCTCCAAGCCCGTGACAGGTGGTATCCCTTTCCTTAAGAAGAGGGTTTCTTCATGGCGGCTAGAGCAGGTCGCAACCTGTCCCTTTCCTTAAGAGGAGGGTTTCTTCAGTGGTGTTTTGGCTATCGACTTGACTTGTACCTTAATAGGAGAGCCTTGAGTGATTTAGTCGCCTTCTTTTTCTAGTCGTTCTTCAGAAGTCGACTTCTTCATATATGGTCGTCGACCATTTGTCTTTTCCTTGTCGTTCTGAACATAAATGGTCGACGACTTTTCTTTAGTCTCGCATTTAAACGTACTCGCCTTCATACTATTCTATCCTTTTAATCGTAACCCAACACAGTGTAACGAGGGTGAATACATGTCTAAAGGCATGATGGTCCTGGATGATCTCATCAACACCTACCCAGGTGTTACTGGATCTGTGTCTGGCTCGACCTCCGGTTCTTCATCGTCAGTGTATGGAGTTGATTGAGTTTCTTCAATATCCAACTCAATCTTAACTCCCACTTGCTTTGGAGTCTCTGAAACCTTCTGATATTTGTCTTTGTACAAGAAATCTTCATCAAAAGTCACGTCACAGTGTCTCAGGATCTTTTTGTTCTTCTCATCCCAAAACCTTTAGCCGAATTTGTCAGAACCATAACCTATGAAGTAGTAGTTCACAGCCATGGCACAAACTTGTCTCTCTTCTCTGGATTTACATGAACATAAGTTGTGCACCCAAAAGTCCTCAGGTGAGAATACCAGAGTTCTTTTTCTGTCCATACCTCTTCATGAATATTGAACCCCATACGAACTGAAGGTCCCCTGTTGATAAAGTAGGGCAGCTGTGTTAATAGCACCTGCCAAGAATATCTTGGGCAGTCCATAATGAATTCTCATTCTCCGTGCAAGTTCTTTCAATGTCCTGTTCATCCCCTCAGCGATGAAATTCTGTCTTGCATGCAAAGAACTGTCTTCATCAGTCCGATTCCATCACCTGCACAGAATGATATGAATTCTTACTTTTCTTACTCCCCTCCGTTGTCAGACCTCAGACACGTGATCTTCAGTCCAGTCTGAATCTCAACTTCAACTTTCCACTTCTTGAGGAAACACGTCTAACTTGCCCCTTCAAGTAGTAAACCCACACCTTCCTACTGAAATCATCAATGAAGGTAACATAGAACCTGGACTGCCAAGTGTTGAAACTGGAGTTGGCCCCTAAACATCTGTATAGAATTATTCAAACCGCTCATTATTTGGCTCCCTTGGGGTCTTTTTGAAACTAACTCGTTTCTGCTTCCCCATAACACAACTCTCACAGAGCCTCATGTCAACATTTTTCAGACCCTCTAAAGCGTCTTTATCCCCCGGCATATTTATCCATTTAACGCTCATGTGTCCAAGTCTGTTATGCCACAGACATAAACTGGAAGCACTCTCCTAAATAACAGCTGCGTTTATACACCCTTCATTGGTGTACAAGGTTTTGGATTTGAGTCCACGTGCTACAACCATAACACCCTTCTTAATCTTCCAAGAACCCTTCCCAAACTCTGCTGCATAACTTGTGTTATCCAACTGACCAACCAAGATCAGATTCTTCTTAAGACCATGAATGTACCTGATATCTTCCAATGTCCACTGATTTCCTTCTGAAGTGTGAATGCAGACATTCCCCTTCCTTTTGATCTCTAATGCTTTGTTCTTCTTCTTTGGTTTCGGACAATCAGATCGAAAGTGGCCTTTTTCACCACAGTTCCAACATGATCCTTGTGGTCTTCCTGGAGATTTTCCCATGATTTTTTTATTTTGAGCGTCTATGATGATTTGGGCCATTTGATTTACTCATCCCTCTTCTGTCAACTCTGAGAGCACGTCCTGATGACTCACTAATTTCTCCTTTGTGAATGCTTTCACTAAGGAAAACATCTCGGATTTCATCAAACTTCAGCTTCTCAGATCCACGACTACTAACTCTGGAAACACTAGTATCCCACGACTCGGGCAGAGATGACAGCAAAATCAAAGCTTTAACTGCATCTTCAAAGTTAATATCAATAGAACTCGGTTGCGAAACAATCATATTAAATACATTTATATGTTCAGCAACAGAACCACCTTCAACCATCTGTAAATTGAACAATCTACAAATCAAGTATACATTAATCATCGTCGATGGTTTATCGTACATGTTAGCCAACGCCATCAGCATGCCCGCCATTGATGTTTCTTTGACAATGTTGAATGCAACGTTCCTAGACAGACACAATCAAATCAACCCCAGTGCTTGTCGATCCTAGAGCTTTCACTGTTGCCCATTCGTAGACCCTGGCTTCTCCCCACACAAGAATTCGTACAAATCTTTCTAGTGCAGATAATATTCAATCTGCAACTTGCAGAAACCGAAATTGTTTCCATCGACCTTCTCAATTTCAGCCTTCGACATCTCCATCTTCAGCGATCGTCTGAATCTCCTTAGCTCTGATACGAGCTGTTAGGATCGATTATCTCAACACTCACGAAAACGAATAGAGAAGATAAGATTCAACGTGGTTCGGTCAATTTGACCTACTTCCACAGGCAATGGCGGCTGGCGTTTATACATTATCATAGAGATTACACTTTTAGGAGAATACAACACTATATATAACAGCATAGAATAAACTCATAAATCCTAATAATTTTGTCGGCCCAACAACTAGGCCCAAACCATAACCAGGCTCCACTAACTCAACATAAAAAATCATAAAAGTTCTAAATCTTAATCTTTGTTTGCAGTATGATATTATATCGAAGATGAAGGATAGATGAGATACCTATAATGACGCGGAAAAAGAATTCAACCGGTTTGTCATTTTCTATTCAGTTCTTTTACCATGATGATCATGAAAGTTGTCATGTACAGATATGCAAAATTAGATTAGTGTCCCAATAGTTGGTATTGAAAATTTCAAATCAGTGTTGTCAAAGGCGGGCGCCTCGGCGCCTTGGGCGCTCGCCTGAGGCGTTTTCCGGCCTCCCCGCCCTAGGCCTGTCAGGGGCGGTGGGTTTCACAGGGGCGGAAAAGGCGCCCGCCTTTCTCTGGAGGCGCCCAGGCGCTGGGCGCTCGCTTGAGGCGCTTTAGGGTTAAAAAAAAAATTTTAATTAAAAAAAAAAAAAACAGAAAACGGTTTGCCTTCTTTTATATAGGACGGCGCGCGGCACAGAAGACAAACTTGATTGAATTGAAACGCCGGAGAGCTGGCATCGTATTGAAAAGACACAGAAGACAAACTCTTCTTCTTCTCTTCTTCTTCTATCTTCTTCTTCTCTTCTTCTTCTATCTTCTTCTTCTTCTATCTTCACTTCAAGAGACTCAAGACCAGTGCTGTGATATTCCTGTCTTCATCTCCACTCTCCAGGTAACTTCCTATCTTCATCTTCCTTCTTCAATTTTCAGTTTATGATTTTATTTTCCGGGTTCTAGGCTTCTAGCTTTCTGGTTTGTTTCTTTCTGCAGTATTGCACTATTGCTGTTGTTGTTTTATGTTCTGTTTCTAGCTTTTTCTGGTTGTTGTCTGTTAGTCTTTTTCTGGTTGTTGTCTGTTAGTCTTTTTCTTTTTCTGGTTGTTGTCTGTTAGTCTTTTTCTGCAGTATTGCTGTTGTTGTTATCTGTTAGTCTTTTTCAGTTTTCTGCAGTATTGCGTTGTTCTTTTTCTGCACATGTATGTTATGTTACATACTTACATACTTACATACGTCCATGATTCTGGTCTTTAATCAGTGCTAGATAACCTCTTCACTCGGCTTAATCTTCACGAAAAAAAGCTATAGCCACAGATACAAGTATCTCCTCTAACCATATTTAAGTAGCAAAATTTTCAATCTAAAAGAGACCCCGTTTTTACATGGAAAATCCAACTGCTAGACAAATAAAACGACCAAAAAAACAAAAATTACAATATATCGATGCATGATAACAACTGGTGGCATTTGTGTTCTAACCACAAGATCTCAAAATATAACTGCTGCTGATAGAAGTCATATC